>JAVLUZ010000160.1:5151497-5545296 GCA_036768485.1 Mermis nigrescens
CCGGAATTCGGTCCAAAACAAGTTAAATAATAATCTTTTTGAGCCCTCAATTAGGTTTCCGGGGAACTTACTTTAATTAGGTACTTAATCTCAAAGGGGTTAAGTGAGTAAGTTTCACTAGATGCGTGCGTAGAGGGACGGGCTACCTTGAATAGGCCGGGCTGCTTACCCCTCGAATCGCCGGCTGGTGATCAACCTCCTAAAAAGAGCGAGAACCCCGTGTGAGCGCATAAGCTTGAGATTCGGGTTAAGTAAGCGAAGTGAACGTGGCTTGAGTCTATGTACGTTAACACATCTGATATTTATTTGTCCTTGGGCCATTGTGGAGACTTAATTTTTTCATGAATGTTGATCGTAATATCAGAATAACGAATCCGACTGAAATTTTCTTTAAACTCTGTGGTTGTGTAAAGTTTACACTGCCTATTAACTCAACTCTTGTTCTGGAGCCTTACGAAGCTTAATTTTTTTCAAAATGTTCTACGTAAAATCAGAATTGAGAATCTGACTATTAGTTTTCTCTACACCTAGTAGTTGTGTGAAATTTGCACAAATCATTTTGTTGTTAAAATGTAGTTTATACTACAAATTTATTTTACTTCCAAATCTGAGCGTTAGTGTTCCTTATACTTGATATTTGCGTAAAGTTAATGCTGAGAAACTTTGATCTGTTAAAATAATGTAAGGTTGTCTTATTTGAGAAGGATAATGCTGATGTTAAGAACAGTATTGCTTTCCGTGTACTTGGACTGCTGTCATTATAATGGCATGTTACTGTATGTGTTTACTCACTGATGTACTCAAATCATACTAATTAAAAGCGGGATACTAGCAAAGAAAAATGCTCCGATGGAACAAAAAAGATGAATATACTTGGAATTGTGGATTATTAAGGATGTAAAAGGAGGGGACTAGGAAAAATCTACCTAAAGTCGCAAAATCTGCTAAAAATCACACTTTCTCTAAGCAACGCAAAAATCGAAGTATATTCTGCGGCCAACAGATTAAAATAAATATTTAACCATAAAATGATTGAAAAGCAGCACATTAGCTACGCAGTAGCTAGGGGAAATGATGTTGAGTAAACTAACTGTCTTTCTAAGCCAATTGAATGAATGGTTTAAAAGAGTAGGAAACACTTAGGTTGACTTGAAACAGACTAGATGTAGTTACACTAGCATACCCTTAAGGATTGTGTTCACTAATCAATCGGCCCCTGCTTTGCTTGCTTAATGCTCAGAACAAAATAAGAATCTAGTATACAATTTACCCACCAACGTTTTTTGTGTAGTGTGTAATATGTAATGTGTTATGTGTAATGTGTATTGCGTAATGTGTCATGTGTAGTGTGTAATGTGGTAATAGGTAAAGTGTTCATATTACACATTATACATTACACATGACACATTACAATACATTATGGATCGGCTAAAAAACGTTGGTGGGTAAATTGTATACTAGATCCCAAAATAAAACAACTTTAAATACAATACCACTAGAGCTGCACACTTTGCAAATTTTACTAGCCAGGTACCCGGCTATTTCATTACCCGGGTACCCGGGTAATTCGGGTACCCGGGTATACCCGGGTAGGACCTTAGATAAAAGAGAAAGCAGTGAGCATTGCTTATTTTCGGTTGACAGCAGTGATCGTACAGGGTCAGATCTTCACCCCCGGTCAGGGTCGGGGTCGGGGTTGGGGTTGAAGATTAACAATTAACATTGCATGATAACATACCAATTTAAAAAGGATAAAAACGATACCTACTTCACTTGCTTATAGAGAATACTAATAAAGCTAGTTAAGTTCAAGATTTTATTTTCATTCCAACTTCAAACATGGTTTTAGCAATTTAGCATTACTTTCAATTTTAATCACTAATCGCTCTCGCTTTTTTGCATTCTTCCACAGTTTTTTCTTAACGGTATTCTATGGCGCACTGATTGTGAGGAACCAACGGCGCGAAGCGCCAAAAATTTTCGAAATTTTCACCGTTTTCATGTAGAATTTACGGCCTTTTTATTGACAAACAGATCGTAAATCATAAGTGGCGCAAAGCACCAAGAAATTCAGTCATTTTTTACCGCCCTTAACATGTTGTATAGATATATGAATACTGAATACTAATAGTCTGACAGAGCAGAACAGGAAAACTACGAATTCTTAACTTAGTATGAAGATATTTTGACTGATCCAGGCTTTTAAACGCAATGCTGGAGCTTTACAAAAAGAAAGACAATCATCGGCGGTGCTATGCGCAGGAAAATTTTGACGTTTTTACTCTTTAAACTCAATTTATACCGCTTTAATTATACAGAAAAGAATAACTAATTGCGGCGCGAAGCGCCAGAAATTTTTAAAAATTCTCAATCCTTTTACCTTTTCTGTCCTCCTAAATATCTCTTTGCACGTGTAAAACGACGGCTGGGGGTCTGGGGTGGCGCGCTCAAGCGCCCCCAACTGGGTCCGGGGCAGAACCCCCTAAAATTTTGTAAAAAAGCACTCTAATTTATTAGTAACGTTAAAATTTTCGCAAATCGGCAAAACCTCGGTTCTGGATTAAGCCCAAAAAAACTTAAAATTGATTAACTCCCACACTGCACAAAACTTCTGAGCTGAAATGCGTTTTTCGACCTTCGCTCAGTGAGAGCAGCAACGGGTCGCAACCAATAAGTCATTGAAAGATGTATCAATGAGAATTTTGTTCTTACCGTTTTCAGGCCCATTTGTGGCCTTCTTATTAAATAGTTCAGAAAACAGAAAATGCGCAAAAGCACAAGAAAATTTGGCCTTTCCATTCATTTAAAATAGAATTATGCGTCCTTGTAAACAAAGATAAACAAAGCAGAGATGGTACGCAAACATTTTCGCACTTTTACTATGATGTTCAACAAGCATGTGCAGTTTCATTCAATGAACTAATAGTGCATTAAATAACTAAAGTGATGCGAATGGCTAGATTATTTTAACAGATTCAAGCTTTTGAACTCATCGGATCTGTATAACAATAAATAATAATGACTCAGCGCGAAGCGCCGGAAAATTTTGACGTTTGTGCCTTTTTGAACTGAATGTTCTGGACACATTGCGCCAGAAAAGTCAACATAATTTCTGAAAAATTTCGGAGTATGTGCCCCCACTGCTCCCCCCTGGCTACGCCTATGATTCCGTGTGTCAGTAATTTTGGCGCACTTTATGGTGATAAATATGCGAACATGTATGTAAGTGTTAAAAACATGGCGACTAGGCATACATTTTATGAAATACCGCAAGTGTCGAAGGTTTAACATATTCATTATGCTCGTGAATGAATCGTCCTTGTTCCGACTTTATTTGGTATTTATACAATCCTCCTATGTACCAAAGAATAAAATGCTATATTTCACCCCCGAAAAAGATTCAACCCCAACTCGAAAAATCTTGCCCCCGGTCGGGGTCGGGGTTAAGGCCGAGGTTTTTCGGGGTCGGGGTCTCCCCGTACGATCACTGGTTGACAGTGAGGTATAGGGCAAAGTGATATTTAAGCACTAAAATTATTGAAAAATTAATGCAAGATTAAATAGAATCAAGGCTTTAATCTGAAGAATTCGTATGCAATTAATGAAATTTAAGTCATTTTCATAATTCAAAGCAAAAATTTGTGAAGCAGGTTTTGTATCGTCATAGCGTCATTAAAACATTTGAAGCAGGAAAACACATTGACGAAAAGCAATTTTGAAATCAACCAGAAATGAAAATTTATTCAAAAACAAGTCTTTCTGGAGCTAACTGCAGAGGCGTAGTCAGAATTTTGGTTCGAGGGCATAAACGTTTTCATGTAGAATTTACGGCCTTTCTATTGGCAAACAGTTCGGAATTCATAAGTGGCGCAAAGTGCCAAGAAATTTAGTCATTTTTTTCCACCCTTAATATTTTGTAGATGTATCAATGAAAATTTTGTTATTACCATTTTCAGGCCCATTTATGACCTTCTTATTAACAAAAGTAGTTCAGAGAACAAGAAATGCGCAAAAACATAAGAAAATTTGGCCACTCCTTTTATTTAAAATAGGATTATGTGTCTTTGTAAAGAAAGACAAACGAAACAAAGAATAGACAAACTGGTACACAAAAGACAAAAAAAGTAGAGAATATACAAACTGGAACGCAATCATTTTCTTACTTTTACTATTAAGCTCAACAAGCATGCGCAGTTTCATTCAACGAACAAATAAAGCATTAAATTACTAAAGTGATGTGAAGTTTTGGATTATTTTAGCTGATTCAAGCTCTTAAATTCATTGGATCTATATAGCAATAAATAATAATGACTTGGCGCGAAGCGCCGGAAAATTTTGACGTTTTTGTCTTTTTGAACTCAATTTTCTGGACACACATTAGTCCAACAAAAAAATCAACAATATTTCTTGAAAATTTTGGGGGGCTACGCCTATGGCTGACTGCATTTGGAACATCGATAGGCTTTGAATCAGGTCTAACTAAAACAGTTGCGCGCACGATGTGAATGAAAGTTGCAGTCTAAATTTATATAATGGTCACAGAAGTAAATGCATCAGAAAAAAGCGTCGCTAGCAGATAAATTCTTGTTTAAATTTGTTTACAATAGAGAATAAGAAGAATTTGGCACAAATAAAATAATTTAACTAAAGACCTGAATGATGGAATTTGCCTAAACCGTATGTGCGATATACTGTGACAATAGAAAATATTAACAGACTCGCTTATTTAACAATATACGGTTGATAATATCAAATCACATTTACATTGTGATTCAATCGCACTTTAGAAGCAATACGTTTCTAGGTTTCTAATTCGATTCTTAGCACATATTGCATAACTGCAGTGCTAATTTTCCATTTTATGTTAGGGGATTCGGATACTCGGGTAGTAAAACTATTTTCTACCCGGGTACTGGGACTACCTGGGTACCCGTTCGAGGTACCCGCGTGCAGCTCTAAATACCACTTAATTTTCTATGGATCAGGATACGAAGCTAGTCAGCGTTGCTACTTGCCATTAATTTAAAAAAATAAATATTACAGATTTCGTTTATACACTCTTATCTGAATTTTTGAACATTATTTAAAAAAGACACTTTTTAGAGGCTGCAGAATATACTTCGAGTTTTTGCGTTGCTTAGAGAAAGTGTGATTTTTAGCAGATTTTGCGACTTTAGGTAGATTTTTCCTAGTCCCCTCCTTTTACATCCTTAATAATCCACAATTCCAAGTATATTCATCTTTTTTGTTCCATCGGAGCATTTTTCTTTGCTAGTCTGAAGATAATTGATTCTGATGGGATTTCACTTTGCCCCAATTACATCTGTAGTTTACCTACTCACCATGTAGGTATGGATTGATTTGTTGTGAATGTAAACATGTGCTAATGTCAGTTTCTTTGCATAAGAAGAATTAAAATAAAATTTTTTGAAGCAAAGGAAGATAGCAAGTTGATTAAGTTCAAGCTTTTAGAAGGGCCATACTGTAAGTAAACATTTTTGAAGCAATAACTACTTTGTATTGAGAAGTGCAAAAGAAGCAAGCTTGGCTGTAGGGAGCTCAGCTCATGGACTCATATGAAAGATTACTCAAACAGTGACAAATGTACATATATAATCTTGCTTTGGATTTCTGGGACATAGATGCTATCATTCAAAGCTATTCCATAAAAAGTTGAGTTAGGATCAGGAATGGACTATGAGGATGAATTTATGGCTGACCCAAACCTTGAATTAGAGTCTGAAGAAATTGAAGATGTTCTGCTGCACAGTGACTGTTTTGATGTTTGAATTTTTTCGTAACAATTTGTCGCATGATATTAAGTCCTCATAGTCCATTCCTGATCCTAACTCAACTTTTTATGGAATAGCTTTGAATGATAGCATCTATGTCCCAGTAATCCAAAGCAAGATTATATATGTACATTTGTCACTGTTTGAGTAATATTTCATATGAGTCCATAAGCTGAGTTCTCTACAGCCAAGCTTGCGTCTTTTGCACTTCTCAATGCAAAGTAGATATTGCTTCAAAAATGTTAACTTACAGTATGGCCCTTCTAAAAGCTTGAACTTAACTTGCTATCTTCCTTTGCTTTAAAAAATTTTATTTCAATTCTTCTTATGCAAAGAAACTGACATTAGCAATGCTTACATTCACAACAAATCAATCCATACCTACATGGTGAGTAGGTAAACTACAGATGTAATTGGGGCAAAGTGAAATCCCATCAGAATCAATATCTTCGAGATATACAACTGAGCAAGCTAAAAAATAAGACAACTCTTGATAGTCATGCTTCGAGAAATTGGGTGTTGTTCTCTTATTATGCGCTGAATATGGTGAGGTGCAGTAAAATTGTCTTAATTTCCTATAATGAATGATCCCCTAGAACATAGAAAGGTTTTTGAGTGTATCCAGTCATGTGTCATAGTAGTATTTACTTAATGATCCGTTGCTCAAGAAGTGGTTTAGCAATATTTTTTATTTTTTACCAATGGCACAAAAAGGGCTTACAGTCATACGTGGGCAGCAAGAAAATTCTGGGGGGGGGGGTGCAAGATTTTTTTGAAGGTCAAAAAATGGCCTTAAAAATGGTGGTAGGGCGATAAAAACACCATTTTTCGACGTTTTTCATGAAGCACTATCCATTGGCATCAAAAAATTGCGAAAAAATTGAATTCTGGGGGGGGGGGTATTTTGATTTCTGGGGGGGGGTATTTTGGTTTCTGGGGGGGTGCATACCCCCCCCCCGAACCCCCCCACGCCCAGGTGTTGACTTACAGTAAGAATGTGTTGTCCCATGTCTAATGCAGGAGTTATAATTGGAAAAAGAAGAATTTTGTGTGCTGATAATCAGCCATTCCTACCTGACTTGCACTTACGCTAAGGGCCACTGTTCAATCAGAAATTTGACAACTTTCATATTCTTTTGCCGATAACATCATAAGACTAAGTAAATTATTTAACCAAAATTTTAAGAGTTGGTCTTACCTTACTTGCGAGATATAATGTTTAAAAGGGAAAGTTTTGGGCAAGAACAATTGTGTAACTCACAATAAATGGTCTTGCGTGAAGACTCATTGCTCAAATAGTGGTCCTGTAATTTTTTTATTTTTTGCCAAATATATGTCACATCTAAGTTCCACATCATACTAAAATTTTGGGAATCACCGCATCTAGTATAGGAGTTATAGGACAAAATGTGAAATTTTTTAGTGCACATAGTCAAACTTTTTCATATTCAGTCTTACACAATTTCTCAACCCGTCAAACTTGTGGACTTATCAAGGTGATAATTCTAAGCTAAAATCTTGCTCTTTCATTTAAAAAAATATTGACTCTAATATCTCAGCGTTGTTAGAGAAGTTATAGTCATAAAAGTAAATCTACTCTTTTTTGACAAAAAGTGTCGATTTTTCAAACTTTGAGCTTGATGTTCCAAGCGAATAATGGTTTTTTTCCAAAACGCTGTACACCATGTTGCTCAGAATAAAAAACTGTACAACATACGTCAAAATGAGGATAGGTTATTTTTTAACTGTCCGCCTTTACTACATCGCTGGGTTGATTCTTACAGAAATTGACTCTTAATAGTTACCGCTTTTAATTAATTTCGTGTTTTAATTTTTTTCAAGAGATACAACCTACTTTGCACTACCCAATGTTGAGATTTTTTGCACGCTAACACTTACCCTGTTATCCTTCTATGACTTGTGGCGCAAACAGCATATTGAATAAACATTTTTGCAGTCTTCACATAAATTATGTGAAGCAATGCAACTGCTCGTTTTATTCAAATGCAAAGCCGGCTCTTCGATTTTACTGAGGATATGATCACACATGGGCATGGGGTTTGCGGTTTGGACGCCAGGATCTTACAGATTTCCAGAATCCAGCAGACCCTGCACAGAATTGGCTCTTTGGCATTTTTTATCGATTTTTCCATTTCTGTCCTACGGACTCCCAGAATTCGGTTGCTTTGTTACTCCACGTGAATCCTGACTTCACCCTGCACTAAAACTCTTCTTGGAGTTTTCTTACGGTTGGCATATACCTACATATATACAATTCACTTTGAGAAAATTAATAATTGTTTTCGATGAGAATTGGAGATTCGAGAGATCGATTTTGAATAAAAGTCATTGCATCTGAGGCGGCACTTATGTACACGCTTATCGAGCTTAGGCGTGGCTATTTTATAGCTTTTCCCCGTTACAAGCTCGTTTTCGCTGTTCGCTTCAACCCGTGGGCATGATGTTTTATCTCCAAATAAGACTGCGCAATTTTATTTTTGTAATTGAGCACCGGTCCGGCTCGCGAAAGCGACTGAACACTGGCCGTCGGCGTCGGCTCTTCGGACCTGCCTATGTATAGCCTCGGCCGGTGGATTACGATGATTACGTACATACATACATACATATATCAGATCAATTAAATAATCAGAATCTATCGGGTTTTTTGTCGGAGATGATTTTTAAAACTTAAACTCAAACTTGGTGTGAAACAAACTACAGAAAACTGGGCAGACCCGAGGGCCCACTGTTGCTTCGCAAGCCAAACCACTCGTACAAAAATGCGATCGGTCGAGTTTTATGACCACTTGGAACATAGAACGTACGGCTTTAAATTGATCGATTAACCCGCTTGCAGCGCCGTTAAACAGGACGGCCCAAGCTGCAGAGATCTGATGCGACACCAAGAGAGCGCATGGCTCGATTGATTGGTGTGCATGATGCAACTAACAGAGCGCATGGGCTCGATCGATTGGTGCATGTTGCCTGGTAAGCATGGCACGTCATCGGCAATATTGCCTGTTGGGGGTAAGTACATCCGGTCATCGGCGTTTGAACCAGAGTTCAGGTCGTGGAGCGCAGTTACATACACTACATATGTACCAATAGTCTGTTTCACATAACTTCGTGCAAATTCTAAGAAGTTTTGTCGACAGTAGGCCGAGGGTTACGATATTTATATATCAGATCAATGCAGTCGCAATCTGCCAGCTTATTACTGTAGATAGTTTTAAAATTTATGACCGAAGTTGTGTGAAACAGACTATACTAAGTATCTATTTGAACTCCTCAATTACATTGGAGCACCCACGGAGATCCTTTTGGGTCACTCCTCAAAGGGGCCTCTTGAGGGAGTAATGTAAGTGAGGTGACACTTATTCGCTCATCGAACTCCGAGCTATTTTCAGCTCTCTTCTTTTTGGCGCTTAAACACGTATGTTTGATGCTTCCTCTCTAGATTATATATAGCCTGCTTCCCACAACTTCGGTTCATACATTTTAAAACTATCTCCGACAAGCCGACAGATTGTGATTATAGCATTAATCTGATTTATAATTATCGTAACCTTCGGCTAACTGTTGATGAAAATTCTCAAAATTTATGCGCGAAAATATGTGAATCAGACTTAAAGTAGCGCGATTTCTCTTTTTTGGGTAAGCGCTGGTCTGGTGCTCGTTCTTTTTGAGCCGCCAGACGCTGGCTAGTGGCATCACTCAAGCTGCCCCAGTAGGACTCCAACACTTCAGTTTAAACCGGTTTTGTGAGCGATTCACATTGACTCAAAAAATTGTAATCCGTAAACAATTTTTGCAGAATACACTTTTTTATAGATTTATACCGAGTCGATTATTGCCATTCACGCACAAGAGTTCGTAAATTAAAATCAATGAGATTTTAAAATATTATCGATGCGCAGGAGAGTACCGAATGTAATGTTAGTTGTTTCACTATTACTGTAGTTAGGTAATATGTATTTTTAGATTAACAAAACATCTATCAAATTTATTCCTTTAAGTCGAAAAAATGCATGCGTCAGTAGGAGAAAAAATGAAAATGTGTTAAAAAAATACAATCAAAGGTGAAATGGTCGCCGAAAGCGGAAGAAAATAAAGGCAATGCAATGACTGCGCTTAATTGCGGGCAGTAATTATTTGCAGTCAAAATTACAAATTTTTATTGCAAAGTCAATGAAACAGGTAAAATACACATAAGCACGGCAAAATACGGAGAATAAAAAATCATCGCTAGTTTCACTGGCTGCAATAGCTCCATGATACATTAAAGCATACTGGTTGGAGCCACAATTTTCGACTCCGAGGTAATCTTTAACCCTGGTCTGAAATATATTTGCTGAAGAAGAACAAATAATCGTATCTGAGAGAATTCCATAGATATAGTGGACTCTATTTGGAAAAGAGTATTTTTTAACATCTTAACGAAATTTTTCACCTTTAAGTTTTAAACTATTAACAGCTCGAGTTTTAGATGACTATGTAAGTATGAAAAAATCATCAGGATCAATTTGTATATCCATTGAAAAATTTTATATATCATGGATAAATCAAAAACAACTTTACGAAATTCAAGAGAGTGTAATTCTAAAATTCAGCCGACGTTCATATGGTATATCACTAAATTTAAGAATACGTTTGGTAAAATATTTTTTAACTTTTTCTATATTTTTTGTATCACATTTCTTATATGATTCAAATAACTGTATTAAATTCTAAAAGGGGGCGAATAAATTAAGTTGAAAGCTAAAATTCATGTTTCTAAAATTTCAATCTGAAATGATCGAAAAATAAGTGATAATCGAAAGTAAGCGTTTTTGACCATATTTTTTATATGAGGAGAAAAAAATTCAAAGTTTCATTTAATGTAATACCTAAAACCCGAACCCCAATACTAGTAGGAAGAAGTTTTTTATCATTTATAAAATAATCAAAGCGAGGATTATTATGACCAAAGTAAAGGACTTGACATTTAGAAACTGATAGGGGTAATTGCCATAACTTAGACCATTTGATAATATCAGTAAGAAGTTTTTGTAAAAGGAAAAAATCCACTGATTAAGCATAAATTTGAATATCATCCGCGAAAAGCATAATTTTTGTTTTTTCACTAATGCAAAGGTTTGTAATATCATTAATGTAAAGTAAGAATAAAACAGGTCCCAGGACACTCCCCTTTGGAACACCACTAAGTACATTTCCCGGTAGTGAGACTGTATTATCAAGCTTAACACTCTGAGTACGATTAGTCAAAAAATCATGAATCCATTTTATGAGATTATCACACAGTCCATACTTAAATAATTTAAAAATTAACTTTGAACTTGAAACGGAATCAAAAGCTTTTTGAAAGTCCAAATAAATAGAATCGATTGTATCTTTATGATCTAAATTTTTAATAATATAATCAGTGTAACAAAGTAGCTGTGATTCACATGATTTTTTCGGTAAAAAGCCAAATTGGTATTTTGATAAGAGATTGTAATGCAAGATATACGTCATGATTTTATCTTTAATTATATTCTCCAATAATCGGCATGAAACACAAGTAAGTGAAACAGGTCTATAGTTGTCAGGTGAAGCGGGGTCATTTTTTTAAAAATGGGTACTACAAGAGCATGTTTCCAGATTTTAGGTAACTTAGAAGTTAAAAGAGATATTGAAAGTATCTTTTTTAATGGATTTACTGAAGAATAAGCCAGTTTTTTAAACAAAATTGGTGGAAGATTGTCAGGTCCAACTGAAAAAGACGATTTCAATTTCCTAATAGATTTTAAAACTGATTCATCATTAATATAATCGATAAAAGTCAAATTTAATTTGCTAGATACATTAATATCAATAGTGTCAGGACAAAAATCCGCGAAAAGCACTGCAAATAATTTCACTTCACTGGCATTCCTATAGTAGGTTGACACCAACCCTTAACCATGGGACACATTATAAGATATACCTAGGTACACTATAGCGATTGATAACGGTTTTCCGGCACTTATGCAGTTTAGCAGGTACGGAAAAAATTTTTCAAAATTTTTCAAAATTTGATCGATTATAGTCAAATTTGATACGCTGATTACGAATACGATATTTATTTTCGCCCCAGTCAGTTATTTACATCTAAAAAATTGGGCTAAAGTAAAGAATATGGTACTTTTATAAAAGGGGCAAAACGAATACGGAATGCCAAAATTTTTGTGCCAAACTGGTAGAACATGATAAATTGAAGCGCGGAAAAAAATTTGGTGAAAATCTGAGTCATACTTGCAAAGTTGCAGGCAACTGTTGATTTGAGTGTTGGGTGGGACGATTAAACGGCTCGATCCGAGGACTTACACATTTGTCAGAAATAAATAATATGGGCTGAAATTATGGAAGGAAGCATAGCAATGAAGGAGAAACCCGAAAAAACGTGCGGAAAGCTGTTTGGAATTAAAAAAAAGTTTTAAAAAAAATTTTTTTTGCATGGTTTTTCGGTTTTACTTGATAAGATATAGGAAAATCTAAGTTTTTGCTTCTAATATACTTAGGCTTAGGCTTAGCATATCTGAAAAGGTGTTTTAAGCTGCTTAGGTCGAGGTCGCTCCCGCTCAGGTCAATATATAGATGCTTAGGTCGATTGTACCTAGATGCTTAGGTCGATGTATAGATGCTTAGGTCGTTGTATAGATGCTTAGGTAGATGTATAGATGCTTGGGTCGATGTATAGATGCTTACATCGACGTAAATTGGGTATCTACATGTGATTCTGCGTTAAGCTGTTTGAATCTTCAAATACTCAGGTCGAGTAGATGCTTGTGTAGGTCGAGAAGAGGCTGATTAACGAAACCCATAGCTTTTGTAATATTGATCATAGACGGATGAATATTTTTTCCGCGCTTTCTTTAAACATGTTCTAAGTACTGAGCAGAAAAATCCGCTCTTCTGAAGTTTTAGTATCCTGAAAGTACCATATTGTTAACTTACTCCAAAAATCGTTTTAAATTTTTTAAATTTTTTTATGTTTTCTTTATTTTTCAATATTTTGTCGATTATGGTGAATTTTGATACGTTCATTACAAGTTAACGGAACGGTAGGTACGTATTTTTACTAATTAACCACAATCAATACTCTTGCTCATCAAACGCGAGTGCAAAATTAACAAACTTTTAACTAAATTTCACAAAATAAAAATAAAACGTAATCACTGTGCTGCTTCGGGATACACTAAACGAACATGCTCAACCAAGTTATGAAATGCGTCCTTTTGAAAACGCTGACGCCACAAAAATTCTGCCAAATAGTTATCTAGCATAGTACGATGGGTAGTGCATTTGCTTCAGTTTAAACCTTTTTTTAGTTTAAACCTTCGCCTAGCGTATCCCGAAGCTGTAAACTAATCCGTTTTGTTTTTATTTCTACTTATTTTCGTTTAAAATTATAAGCAGCATATTCTCATCATCAACTCATTAAATGAAAATGGATGTTATATTCGAAATCAGCGTATCAGAATTCACTATATCGACAAAATATTGAAAAATAAAAAACATCAAAAAATTAAAACAAAAATTAAAACAATTTTTTTAATGTTAATAATTGACTAAGGCGAAAATAAATATCGTATTAGTAATCAGTGTATCAAATTTGACTATAATCGATCAAATTTTGAAAAAAATTGCAAAATGTTTTTCGTACCTGCTAAACTGCATAATTCATTATTAACAATTACAATAACTTGCAGTTGCTAAGTTTCGATCCTCCAGGCCAGGGATGGAGAAAACCTGATCGGAGAATTTCGAATTTTGGGTTTTTCTAGTTTTTTGGGTTTTATTGAGGTTTTATTGTGTTTGTTTTATGGAAATGACAACTAGAGCTTCATACAGTAGTTTGGAAATACTTCCAACAGCTGCAAGACACGAAACGAACAAAGAGCAACAACTTTATTCAGCTAATACTGAAATCCAACAACAAAATCGATTGTTCATTGCGACTGCCACATATACGTATGTATCTTTCTCTTTAATGCTCGGACATTACCAGATTTTAATCAAAAAATGCACTGGCTCTCAAGAAAATATTAGGAAATTGGGATGCCATATCAGGCTCGTTCGTAACCATTTTTCTATAAAATTAAATTGCACACTTGCAAGTATGTTTAGAAATGATGGCTATTGTAAGCTAGGGGCTGAGATTTCATGGGCATTGTGTTGACCAGACTGAGGTTGGTTGGCCTTTACTAGTAAAAGGAACAGCATAAAGCAAACAAAAAGAGATTGGAAATACAATTTGAATTACCTACAGTATTTATTTCAGTCTATTTGAAAAATTAGTAACCTGTGGATATAAAACCCTTAAAAAACCTAAAACCCAATGATTTTTTGCACTCAAAAAACCCACAAAAAACCAAAAAAACCAGATTCAAAAAACCCAGCCTTGCCAACCCTGCCTCAGACCTCTCGCTCTACAGCACAATGCGTTCACCACTCGGCTATGCCGCCGGCATTAGTGTAGCTGGTTCACATATGTATTAAGATAGCCACATTATAAGTAGGTATACAGCAAGTAGTATTCGTTGAAAGCTGCCACCTTACTGGTTCGAATTGAGTCAAGTCGATAACAAATAAGACAGTGCTCGGATTCTCTGTAGATTCATGTGACTGACGGAAATGTTGGTGCCAGCGTTTAAAATAAGCCTGAGTAATGGAATGCGACTGCATCCCATTACTCAGGCTTATTTTAAATGCGGAATTTTTATAGGTTATCAAAATTTTCCAATTTTTTTCTAAAAACACGTTTTTCTGCTATTTCCTTGTTCGCTGATTTCGAAAAAGTAAGTTTCATTGCATGGAAATCATTCTATAAGCATTTTTCAGGTTCGTAAATGCTGCTTTAGTGGCACACCACAAGCTTTCAATGGATTTCGAATGAGCTCCAGTATCAGGATGTTTAAAATTCACACTATGGTTAACTTTCAAATGCTCGTAACCTTCGTCTACTAGGCAATCATACGCTTTCCAGAAATCTGATATTATTGTCATTCCAGGCAAAATTCAGTCCTTTATTATTGGCAGCAAAGTTTCACGCCCTCTGCAATAGAAATTCCGAAGATTTTTATCACTTTGAAAATTGCTTGAGGATTCAGATTGGTGCCAGACATGAACTAAGCCTAAGTTGAGGTGGGGCGAAATTGCGGAGCGAGCGAAGCGAGCAGAGCAATTTTCGCCCCATTCATCTCTGGCTTAGCTCATGCGCTGGCACCAATGTGAATGCACATTACTAAGCCTAAGCTTAACTAAATATGTTACAGGAAGCCACTTTTTGTACCCAAATTGGCGTCTTCAATCGACGCCTAAAATAACTTTTCCCGATAATTTGTGTTAAATATTTTTTCACGTCTGATTTTAAAATTTTTGGAGTGCTTAAATCCGTGTTTATACCCTAAATAATCGTTTTCATGATAACCCACTATCATATTTGTGATTAGCACGCTTGATTTACCCATAATTGATTAATTTTGGAAAAGTTTTGATAAAAAATTTCTGTATCCCCTAAACCCAGAAGTGCCAATTTTCATATGCTCTAAAACCTTGTTTTAAAAATTTTTTCTGCGCGCAATAAAAGTTATTTTTCCGTAATCAGCGACCTTGAAAATGTCAGATAAATATGTTTTTAGCCCAAATTCGGAACATTTTGGTAAAGTGTAGAATACCCATTAAACGCTGGCACCAACATTTTGATCAGTCCATGATAAGTAAGCCTAAGCCTTATAAGCAGGTAAACCAATGCAAAACATTATGCATACCTTGCGTTCTTCATCGAAATGAACCAGCATTAGTCAATTGGTTAAGGTTCTGAGCTTTGAAGCAAGAGGTCCACGTTTCGAATCTGGTTGGCAGCGACTTTCTTCCGCTTCATTGGATACTACGAACTGCATACATACGCCTTTACAATATGACTATCTTAATACATATGTGAACCTGCTACACGAATGCCATGCCGCCTGGTCGTGATATTCCTAGTAAAGCGCAAAATTTTTATACAAAAAGTATACAAATCACCGCCATTAAATGTGTACAAACGATTTTCTGCTAACAAACACTGAAAATTGAACACGGTCACTCTATTTTTGAACGATTTTAGATCTCTAGCAGCTTCACATATGTATTAACATGGTCATATTATAAGGATGTATGTATGCTGTCGGTAGCATGCATGCACAGCTTGGGAATTCTGGGGGGGGTTGAAAACATAAAGTGCCTTTTTGGGCTCAAAAATGGCCGGTATGCGTTAAAAAACATCGTTTTTTGGCGTTTCTGATGATACTCTATCCTTCTAGAGCATAAAATCATGAAAAAAATTTCGAAAAAAAGTCGAATAAATTGACCAATATATCGCTTAAAACATGAATATATGGCGCGAAGCGCCGAAAATTTGGCGATTTTGAGCAAATAGATAGCCAAAAACCCTCAAAAAGACACATTTTCTACCAATTTTCAGGTATGTGTAGGAAACTTTTGAAAAATCGCCAATTCTGGGGGGTGAAAATTTTTTGCGGGGGTGAAAAATGATTCTGCGGGGGTGAAACCCCCGCCAAATCCCCCACTCCAAACCCCCCCAAGATCATGTATGGTCGGTAGCATCTGATGGAACGAAAGAAAGTTGATGGCAAGCGGATTCGAAACACGGACCTCTTGCTCCGAAGCCAAAAACCTTAACCAATCGACTATGGTTGGTTCATTTCGATAATGAATGCAAGTTATTCTTAATGTTTTGCATTGGTTTACTTGCTTATTAGGCTTAGGCTTAGTAATGTGTATTCACGACTGACCAAAACGCTGGCACCAACATTTTGGTTAGTCATGAGTCTTTATAAGTAATCCTAACACTAGCTATTTTGTTTTTGACAAAATTTGGACCATTTAGGTGGCAGTTTTCGCCGGATACTACTTGTTGTAAACGTGGCTATCTTAATACACATGTGAATTAGCTACACCATTGCCAAGCACTCCGTATTCAATCTTTATTTAATCTAGACATGTTTCAAAGCCAAAACAAATTTTAACGGTACGATTCAACTTTAAAGTTCTATTTAACAAAATTTTCCGTAACTCTGCCCCGTACCCCACTGAGGGCGCTTGAGCGCGCCCTTCTAGATCCCTTTAGCCTCTAGACGAGAGGGTGCTACTTTGATTCTGACCATATGTAAGGTATCTGGGAATCAAAATTTACAAAGCGTGCAGCTTTAGTGGTCGTGAAAATTTGTTTTTAATTCTTTGTTTAATTCCTCCTTATGTTTGAAGAAATTTTGTTCGTGCCAATGTTTTTTTTGTTGTACAAGGTCCGTTTGTACATGTACAAAGATGGTCCCCAAAAGTGTTAGTGCATTTTGTTTTTGCAAATTTTTGTGTACTATAATATGGTTCAGTAGCGATTTTAGTGTGGTAAAACAGGGTTTTTCGAGCTTTCGTAACTGTATTTTAGCTAATTTCTGGGTTTCTGACGCCAAAAATTAATATTTTGGAATTTTACACCTTTTTTACAGTTTTTGTCTTTCCAAAAATCTCTATACATATACAAAGACGGTCCTGAAAAGTCTTTGTACATCGGGAAAAATGTTTGCCGAATACAAAAAAACCGTGGTTCGTGCCTTCCAAATAAAGTCATGAAAACGGGCTTGATTTGATGACTTTATTCCGTGGGATTACTTTACACAGGAATACCCTAAATCAAATATACGGGTCTGCTCCATACATAGGTACAGGGCCGTATTTAGGGGGCGGCTTCCCCTTAGCCGAAAAAATTTTTTGAAAGGGAAGATAATGCATGATAAGATGGAAAAATTGCATGTCTTTGACGTGAAATTATCACATTTTCGGCGCTTCGCGCCAGATGTGATCTACTTCCATAATTTTGGCTCAAGCACGACAATAAAACGGCATTTTTTGAGTAAAAAATTTTTTTGAAAAGTTTCAATTTTTCTATGTTATCTAATGGATAGAGCATGTCGAAAAACGTCGAAAAATTCGGCTTTTGCGAGATGTACCGACGAATTTTCCGAGATGTAGACCAATTTATGTTGGCCGCCTCCTCACTTGACCGAATACTGGATACGGGCCTGCACAAGTGCCAGTTGAAGGGTAAGCTAGACAACTGTACATATGTATTGATCTAACATTAATAAAGAATCTAACGTGAGTGGATTTGCTTACTAATTGATTTAAATTTGCCACCATAGTATATTTTTACTTAGGTGCATAATGACTTAGACAGCTTTACTCACGTATTGGTGAATTCTTTATTGAATGACTTACGCCGCATATTCGATCGATGCAAAATGATAAGTTCATCCGAGAATCCTTTTCTGTCGATTGCAGTTTTTTCAGTTTTTTACCGAATAGCTAACACATTCATGGTGCAAACTTGGTTCGAACCCGATGAATATTGGCAAAGCTTAGAGCCAGCTCATCGCTTGGTTTTCGGGTGAGAATTTCGATGCCTAATATATCACTGACGTGCATATTATTATTGGGCGGCAATCAGCATTCAGCATTTCATAAAGTACTCTTATCAGGCCCGCACCTAGTATTTTGTTTTGGGGGAGGGGGTAGGGCACGACCAAAATTTAAAAAAACGCAAGGGGGATCAAAGGATGCATTTTAGTTCTCGAATTTTGCTATCCGATACCTTACATACGGGAAGAATCCAATGGAAACCATCTCTTTTAGGGCTAGGGGTCTATCGTGGCGCACTCAAGCTCCCCCAGCGGGGTCCAATGTTGTAAAGAGAGCACTTCAATTTTGAAGCGTAATGTCAAAAGTATCACAAAATTAGCCGAATCACGGTTTGAATCCAGTTTTAAACTAGTCACAGTTCATCAGCAAATTCATCATCATCGCCCAGAAATAGCTCTCACACTTGCTTCTTTAACAAATCTTATTTTCTGCATCAAATCTGAGAAGAGCAGAAGACGTAGATGCAAAATATTCTTTAGGTTTTATAAAGACTGCATATGGAGTGTTCAAACCGCGCGCTTGGGACTAAATAAATTGCAATTACTAATTCTGAATAAAATTTTTGCGATGTTTCATTTAAAAAAGCAATGGGGAATGAAGGAATAAAATCATCAGATTTCATTTCGGGAGGGGGCACGCGACCCTATCTCTTCTGGATACGGGCCTGACTGTTAGGTAGTACATGTATGCTTTTGTTTTTTTGCATGCCGCTTTGTAATACGACCTCTGCAAAAGTCTGTACGAGCCAGGCTTCCTTTTGCACAATTCCCATTTTGCACTTGTGCCAATGAAAATTCCAGGTTATCTGGACGCTTTGCACCAAGGTCAGATTATTAGGTACATAGGTAGCATACATGCACATAGGGGGTGAGGGGCTATTTACCCCACTGAAGGGCCAGTTGGATGAGTATTGTCCAGCGATTTTGAGCTGATGGAACGTTGTTTGCATTATTTTTGAGGTCAAAAGCAATAAAAAAGTCAAATGTTTCCGGCACTTCGCGCCAGATTACAACTTTCAAGTACTTTTTACTCAAAAAGCGCCCAAAATTAATAAATTTTTGCATTTTTCAGTGTTAAAAGTGATATAATGCAGTCCAAATGGACTAAAAATGCTTTTAAAATGTGATATTACCAAGAAAAAAGTTTTGTAGGCTATTTTGACCATTTTTATCGTTAAAACAGCAAAAAAATCGTTAACGTTAAATTTACTGTTTTGGATTTTTGGCATTTCATCCCCCCTGCCGACCCTGACCTTGTGTTTCTATGATAGATAGTTATAAAGGTGTATTTTTCTGTATGTTAGTTAAATTTCTGACCTTCTTAACAATTAATTTGAGAAAAGGCGAAAGATAATACATAGATTTTGCGCGAAACGCCAAAAATTTTGAGTTTTGTGGTGCTAAGCATACGTGGGCAGCAAGAAAATTCTGGGGGGTTGCAAGATTTTTTAAAGGTCAAAAAATGGCCTTAAAAATGGTGGTATGGCGTAAAAAACACCATTTTTCGACGTTTCTCATCAAGCACATTGGCATCAAAAAATTGCGAAAAAAACGAAAAGAATTTTCAAAAATTGATTCTGGGGTATTTTGGTTTCTCGGGGGGGGGGGTGCATACTCTCCAACCCCCACGCCCAGGTGTGGTGCTAAGGACCTGACATTTACGGCGTGGGAATTTTGGGGGAGGTTGAAATTTCAAAGTGCCGTTTTCGGGCCCAAAAATTATGGATACGCGTCAAAAACATTGTTTTTTGCGTTTCTGACGATGCTCTATCTTTTTAGAGCATAAACACATGAAAAAATTTCGAAAAAACGAAAAATATGAACAATTGAAGTGAATAGTTAAAAAGTGAGTATATGACGAGAAGCGCCGAAAACTAAGCGCTTTTGAATAAATCTAAAAACGCTTAAATCAACACCTTTTCTACGCATTTTTCAGGAAATTTTCGGAAAATGGCAAATTTGGGGGGATTGAAAACTTTTATGAG
Source organism: Mermis nigrescens (assembly GCA_036768485.1). NCBI lineage: Eukaryota > Metazoa > Nematoda > Enoplea > Mermithida > Mermithidae > Mermis > Mermis nigrescens. Next base: position 5,171,775 of record JAVLUZ010000160.1, read on the forward strand.
GGGTTGGAACCCCCAACTCACCCCAAGATCATGTATGCTAAGGACTTATGAGAAATAAATCCGTATTTTAAAGGTGAATTTTTCAAATTTGTCCGTCCTTTATTTCTTGAAATTATGCATTTGTACGCCCTTAAAACGAGGAAAAAAATTTGCACGATCTGTCTTTTATTTGCAATGTGCAAAAAAAACCGTGATACGACCTATATTTTTTGTCGTTACACATTTGAATACATGTAGCAATTTTCTTGAATGAATACACATTAGAAGCGTGTTAAGTTTTTGGCTTTTTTCATCTTTTCTTCCAAATTTTCGGCATAAATTTGACTTTTGTTGCAGCAGAACATGGAAATTGATTGATTCACCGTCAAGCACTGAAATTTGTTGTGCATAAAGAAGCGAATTAAGCTTGGAGCTCTGAAAATTTGCGTCACTATTCCTACAAATATCTGTGTATTCGCACAAAAGTCACATGAAAAAAATTTGCTAGCCGCAAAGTAGTTGGAGTCTGAAACTGTAAATAGTTTTTATCAAAAACTTCTTATCAGTCCACAAGAGTGCCTTCTTTGCATATTAAGGCTTAGGAAACGGAATTGCTCCCCTTCAGACTCACGGTCAGTTTGAATCACTGGAAGGGACCTCCACGTCATGGAGGCAAAATATATATATGCACATGCACCTAGGCAGGAAAGAGTTTATTACAGCTGGCTGAGGAGTCCAGATGTCTGGTTCTACCTGGCGATTTCAGTTCATGCCAAGGTGCCTTCAAGGGCTCTTTATTCTTAGGTACGATATTCCTGCCTAATCTTACGTCTTCTTGCAAAAGGTTCTGTTAATCTATAAGAAACATGATTTTTGTACAAGCTTCTTTGTACATGTACAATGATCTCCGGAAGTCATTGTGCGGGCGAAAATATTTTTGGTATGTACATAAATCCGAGCAGGTCCGTATCCAGGATTTGGCCAAGGGGGGAAGGTGGACTCAACGTAAGTTTCATTATCTCGAAAATTCGTGGGGATAACTCGTAAAAAATGCATTTTCCAACATTTTTTGACATTTAAGGTCATAAAATTGGAACTTTTTGGAAAAAATTTTTTCCAACTCAAAAGGCTATAAAGAGTGTCGTTTTTTAGTCGCGCTTGAGCCAACATCATGAAAAATACTTCACATCTGGCGCGAAGTGCCGAACATTTTGAAGATTTTACGTCAAAGACATGTAATTTTTCTATCTTGTCATGCATTTTCTTACCTGTCGAATTTTTTATCGACTAGGGACGGCCGTCTCCCGTTCCCTAAATACGGCCCTGAATACTAGTATACTATAAAAAAATATATAAATTTTTTACAAATTACCAGCCTCTAATCTGTGACCCATTTAAAATTTTTTAATACTTTTTAGCTGAATTTGCACATTAATATAGGCCTACAAAGCTAAAATAATTTGTAATTCAATCAGAATGATACTGCGATTGCAAGATGATGATTGAATCTCGCAATAAACGCTATCGCGTTCATGAATTCAATGTAACGTAAAGTTACAGAAGTTAATTTCATCATAAAACGGTAAAAAAGCAGTGCTAGGTTATCAAATACTTCATGTAAGGGATAGAAATTTAAAAAGCAGGCGAGATAGATGCAAAATATCTTCAAGTCTCTACAAAGATGTTTGAGATTATACAAAGATTGATTTACAAAGATTGATTTCGGAGTGTTTAATGCACCCGTCTAAAGCTATATAGACTGTAATCACGATAGTCGACGCCATATATGCACAGCATAGTAATTTCGGGGAGGGGGAGGTGAAATTATAAAGTGCCTTCTTTGGGTCCAAAAATCGTAGGTACGCGTCAAAAACATAGTTTTTCAGCGTTTCTGAGGATAATATCTCTTTCTAGAGCATAAATACAAAAAATTTCGAAAACAAATCAAAAAATTTGGGACAAACTGAACAAAATATAAGTCAAAACAAGATTATAATGGCGCGAAGCGCCGAAAATATGGTACTTTTGAGCAAGTAGATAGCTAAAAACGCTTAAAAAGCATCTTTTCTTCAAATTTTAGAAAATTTTCAGGAACTTTTGAAAAATCGCCAATTCTGGGGGGTGGAAACATTTTTGTGTTGTGAAAATTTTTCTGGGGAGGGAGGTGAAACCCCAAGATTATGTATGGTCGACGCGAAGCGCCAAAAATTTTTTAGAAATTTTGATGAAAAATGCACACAAAAATGTGTTACAATAATATCATTTGACCCTGAAAGGTCTTCGTTCATTGTAAAAAGATAGCTCCGAAAATGTTCGCAGCTACTAACCTCAAAAATGTTTGTCCTGTACAAAAAAGTATGATTATGTATGAAATTTGCAGAATGACACAAAAATGATCGAAATGTACATATTTCAAGAAACGTTAATCTTTAAGTAAATAGTATTAAACTAAAAATCTCTAATTTCAACTTTGTGTTGTCAAAATTTGTGCATTTCCCCTGCTGGTTACCTAAGCAAAGCAGGTGCATTTATGTATGTTTATAGATACGGCTATCTGACGTGGGAATGGCAGCACGCTTTAAGGAGTTATCTTTATCCAGCTTTTATATCAATTATCTATGGAATTCTCAGTATCATTCAAGCCGATTTCCGAGATTTACTGGTAAGCTAATTAATGATTGTTAATAAAAGACACTTAAACAGCTTGCACACTTGGGACGCGTGTCGTGCTAAGTAGTTAAATCATACATGCACACGGACAAAAGTTCTTGGGAGGGTGATAAACCGAGTTTACTTGGGGGAGTGGGGTAAATGAATACTTAATTCAACTATTTAATGCCAAATTTTGATGCTTTTATAATTCGTCGTATTTTATTCTTCGTGAATTTTTGTGGTCAAATTTGCATGAAAATAAGTAGGTAACAATAAGGGCGATGGCAATGATAAATTTGCTTTGTTTAAAATTATTATCATTAAATCACTTATACATTCGCATTATTTGTCTTCATTGAAGAAAAATCACGACCCTTATTGACAATCCTGTAAAATTATCTCGAGGCACACACGGAGTAAGGGATAGAAAAATGTACAGGTGGAATTTTCTGGCAAAGGACTAAACTCATAATCGAAAAACGGCGATATTCAAATTTTTAGCGACTTTACAAGTTTTCCATGAAATCTAATTTTTCCATAATTAAGTGTTTATTTTCAATCAGTTATCACATGAACTTGACTTGATACAGATAGGAGTAATAAGAAAAGGCGTTTTGTTCTAGAAAATGTTGTTTTGAAATAAAATGCTCAACGAACTTAAGTAAATTTATGTCAATGTGCAAACATTTGTTATAGGTATTGTCGCCAATGCTGTGCCAATCACTACTTGGCGCCTTGTCTGACATTTATTATTTCAATTTGCTAACGCTGTTATTCAATGATTACGTCGCTGTGCTTACATTGCTCTCTTATTGGTTTAATTGGTTCCAATTTTTCTGTTCTCCGAGGACCTTAGCCAATACTGTTGAAATGCAACTTTTGATTATCGGACTGTATTACTATCCTTGGCATCCAAGCATTGTCAAAAATCGCGCCTTAGTTGGGTATGAATAAATATACAAATCCGTGCATGATTTCTGACCATATTACCAAGCAATTTAGAATGAAGTTTTAGGCAGTAAGTGAGTCGCATTTTACAAATTATAAGTATTTAGTTATACAGAAAGTTTTCCTCGTGCATAGATTTTCAGAGGTCTTTGCGCATGTTATGCATAGTACCAAAAAAATTCTTATAAATATGATCAGTATGAAATTTCTTGGTCACCACGCCACGTATAATTCAATAGTGATGGCACGTTTTTTTATTCGTACTTTTTACTTTTTTTGGAAAATAGTTTTCACTTTCCTTCCACAAAATTCGGGCTCTTCTATTCGGTGAAAACTTCAATAGTCAGGCACGTAGCTGGCCGTCCTGTTTTAGGGGGCAACACCAATTTTTGGGGAGGAATAAGCCCAAAAAGGCCAGAAATAGCACAAAATAACGTTGAAAAAGTCCTATTTTTTTATTTTTCTGAATTTAGGGGATCGTCCGAACCGGAATCCTAGGAGCGGGTAGGAATCAAAATTTTTTTCTAAATTTCCTTTGTGGGCTCAAAAACGGTGCATACATGTTAAATAAATAAAAATGAAAAAATTCCTTTAAAATATCGAGAACATTTGAATAAATTGATTAAAATATCGTCAACAAATGAGAAAATAGCACAGTGCGCCGAAAATTTGACACTTTTGAGCAGGCAGATAGCTTCAAATGCTTAGGACAAGAATTTTTCTCTTTTTTTTGGAAAATCGCGAATCCATAAGGCGGTGGAAATCTTTCTGTGACTAGGATGTCCCAACCCCCTCACGATCATGCATAACTTTATTTACTATTTTTCATTTTGAGTCTTTTAATACGATTAAAATATTTTTTCTTCCCTTTTATCCAAAATTTTTTACCTTTAAATCAACTAGAGTTAAGGCGCATTCATACTTCGTCCGACTCCGTCCGATTTGGTGTCGGAATGCGAAAATTGACAAAACCGCTCCGACACGCACGACATGAGTCCGACATTATCCGACATCATGCGACACGCGTCCGACTTTTCTTTGCGCATGACGTCATAATCTGTTTTACAATGCGACTTTTTTGTCGGAACGGACAACTTGAGTTGGTTTCAACTTTCGTCCGTCCGACACACATGAAATTTAAACTACAGCGTGTAGGAAGATTGGCGCGACATGTAGCGCATTGCACACCTTGTTTATTTTGTACTATTTCATTTTTCAAGCTTTAAATTTTTGATTAATTTATTGCTCTGTACTTGTCGTATAAAAGCGCTGTGGCATATCGTGTCTCGTTTATTTTGTACTATCTATTGTTGCAGTCAATTCATTTTATTGTATTTTTCAGGTTTAAAATTTAATTAATTGCAAATGGTCAATGGCGATTTTGACGACATTACTACCGAGTTATTAATCATAGCTGTTAAAGAACATTCATATTTGTGGGAAATAAGTTTAAATAAATTAATAAAGTTTAATTAAATTGGCGCATGAAATGAACTTCGATACTTTCAGCATTTAATTTTTATTTCTAGAGGGGTGAAAAATATTTTAACGTCAAAAATAATTTTAAAAAGTGGATGTATGGCGAAAAAAAATTCATTTTTCGACGCTTCTCATTGAGCACTATCGAATGGCATCAAAATATTGAGGAAAAAACAAAAATAATTTCTAAAAATTGCATTCTGGGAGAGTATTTGGTTTCTGGGGGTATTCTAGATTTCTGGGGGGTTACATACCCCCAACCACACCTGGGCGTGGGGGATTTGGGGGTATGCACCCCAGAAACCAAAATACCCAGAAACCAAATACCCAGAAATCAAAATACCACCTCACGCAGAATTCAATTTTTGAGAATTTTTTTCGTTTTTTTCGCATTTTTTGATGTCAATGGATAGTGCTCGATGAAAAAACGTCGAAAAATTGTGTTTTTGCCAAACCACCATTTTAAGGCCATTTTTTGACCTTCAAAAATTTTGCACCCCCCCCCAAGAATTTTCTTGCTGCCCACGTATGCCCCCAACCCCCCACGCTCAGTTATGGTAGTTATGGTACAAACGCTGTTCGACAGAGAGACAATATAAAAACATCAATGTTTGTTGCGCTGAAAATATTGATTTTTAGTCGGAAGAAGTCGGATGTAGTATGAATGAAAGTCGGATCCGATGTCCGATCCGACATCGGACGACACCGCATGTCGCATCCTGTCGGACGTGTGTCGGACAGAGTCGGATGCGACTCTGCCCGACACGCGTCCGACAGGATGCGACATGCGGTGTCGTCCGATGTCGGATCGGACGAAGTATGAATGAGCCTTTACTTACTAGATCGCTAAAACAGAACACTAACATTTTCAGTTGAATTCAATGTATACATTGGGATTTAAGCTTATTAGTGAGTTGTGTTCGTAATATGTACTATTTTTTAAAATATTTTCAAATTTTCATCTGTTTTGTGTTTCCTAACATTACTATTTCTAACCTTCTCTGAGTGATAAATATGCATGTGGGCTTAGATAGATGGAAACTTGAATGGTTGTCGGTCGTTTTCCGCTGGATTTAACCTATCGTTTTTAAAAATGGAATAAAAGTAAAAAACACGTTTAAAAGCATATAAAAAGCAATTGCCAATTCAGAAGGCTACTTTCTAGATTCTCAAATAAGTATGTATTTTTCATTGTATTCTATTGAATTTCTCCTAAAAATTTGTTTTTATCGTCTAGGGAAAAATGCATTAACAGAAACGCCAAAAATAACGTTGACGCAAATCCATCGTTTTTGAGCTTAAAAAGTGCCTTTCATAAACATTTTAGGCTTTATCCTAATTTCCATGCTGTGCATGTGTATGTTTAGGTCCTTGAATTTTCGTTAAAATTGGGATTTCTCTGACCAATATTGTATTGTAATTAAGACAATACTAGAATATCAATGGTTTGGTTTATCGGTTGTAAAAAATTATGTATGTGCTAGATACATCGCTCCTAAAACTTTATTGGTGTGTTTTCTGTTAAGTAAATCGAGTCTGTTAATGTTGCACTGTTCTCACGTGCTTCGTACATACACTGTGTTTTTTGTACAAGGTCCGTTTGTAAATGTACAAAGATGGTCCCTAAAAGTCTTTGTACATCTTTTACTCACAAATTTTTGGGCACTATGATATGGTACAGTGGCGATTTTAGTATGGTAAAACAGAGTTGTTCGACCTTTAGTAGTGTGTTTTACCTGATTTCTGGGTTTCTGATGGCAAAATCACTAATAATCGTCTCAAAAGGGCGCGAAGCGCCGAAAAATTTGACATTTTTTTCGAAATGCAATTTCTGCCATTATAAAGGTGAACACACAATTACTTATTTCGGCGAAGCGCCGAAAATTTTGAGTATTTCAGACCTTTTTTCGGTTTTTGTCTTCCTAAAATCTTTGTACATGTACAAAGACGGTCCCCAAAAGTCTTTGTACATCGGGTAAAATCTTTGCCGAATACAAACACATGGGAATACACTGCGAACACACTTCATTTGATATCCTTGTACCAATGTGCTCTGGACATCTTAATTCCGGTTCTCTTAAAGTTCTTGCTCTACAAAACGGTTTGTATTCCCTGCTTTTGCTTTTGCCCCTAGATAAATGCGTAATATTAATTTTAAGATGGCAGCCATCTATCCGCATTTGCATTGCTATTGCCACGTTATCCACCGTCATACGACCAACGTCTGCGATAATATGGTTACCATTATTCATCTGGTTGCTTTTGACGATGGATCGAGCTTGTTTGATGTTTTATGATGCCTTTGTGTTTGCCTTGTAAGCACATTGACAAAATTCAGAAAATGATTCATGAATGTCTCAAGTATATACTTGTTGTGCGACAGTCATAGGTGGGCGAGGTAGGGATGACCCGAGGGAGTGAAGCATTTTGCATGTTATGGTTCAAAATTCTGGTTGGGATACTCTGTACAGCTATTTTTTAGCGGGACAGAATGATCTTCTATTTTGGTAAAGAATAGCAAAAAGCGCATATTTTCCTACGTGTTTTTGCGTTTTTGCATCACTTCCGCAGCGTTTGGTAATAAAACACAAAAATTAAAAGATTATGAAAAAGCTATGCGCTTTGACACTAAATTTTTAGCCTTTATGAGGACAAGCAATCCAGAGACGTTGCGCTGGAAATTTTTGACATTTTTCTCCCTATGAGCTCAATTATTCAGCTTTCCGAAGATAAGCAATGCAGGAATTATATCTGACGCGGAGCGCCAGAATATTTAGGCTTTCATTGAATGCAGAAAAATTTAATTGGCGAAATATTTTATCTGAGAAAATTAAAATAGGTATGAAATGGTGATTTTGATCGAATTCGTAAAAAATCGTAAAAATCTGTGAAAATCCGTAAAAAACTGTACAGTTTCTAGCCAAACATTTAGAAACAAATTTCGGCTTAATTTTCCCATTTTTACCCGCTAGATACGGGCTTGTATACTTAGGTACTAGGTCATGAGGTGCAGGGTCAAACTCAGGGAGGGGTTGAAAAATCAAAAAACTTGGAGGTAGCTAAGTGCTTTGTAAAAATGATTCTACAGCTAAAAACGATACTAAAGCTTTAAAAACAGTCGTTTTCTAGCATTCATGTGTAAATATATTGCCTTTTTAAATTCACAAACATATCTAAATGAGCCTCTTTGTTCTAGAAATAGCTATTTAGCCTTATTTGAAGTCGGAACAATAACTATAAATCGTTAAGGACTCAGGAAAAACAACTATCTAGCATTTTTGTACCCACACGATCATAGCTGGGACCCATTGTTCTAGCTGATTTCCTCAGCAGTTTTTTGGTTGGTCTGCTCTAGTCGTTAAGGTGATTGGTCGTAAAGTTTAAAATTGTAAAGTAGATTTTGAATGATGGTTCTATGAGAGTGCGTTAGCGCGCATAAATAGCTCATTTAACCATTTGACAGTTTTTCATATTTGAGTTAGTTTTTTATTACCAACCACTTACTCCAGCATTATCATGCATTGCACATGAAGTTTTCCTACTCATATCATCAGATGCAACTGGCAGACTCTCTTGTTGGTATCGGGTTGCACCTGGTTTGCACCTTTGTCCAGCTTTGCTCTCGGTACGTTTCTGAGTCCAAAAGGCTATTTAGCTAGCTTTCTGTCTGAGTCCAAAAGGCTTTATAGCTATATTTTTTACGGCTAAAATAGCTATAATATAGCTGACAATTTTGCACAAGCTTAAGGGGAGTAATACCCGCTCTCAGTCTCACCCTCCCTCCCACCCCATGCCCACGTATGTACTAGGTACTTTATTTTTAGATTTAAAATTGTCTATATTTGATGTTTGCACAATAACACTTTATTGCGTAGGTACTTTACTGATATTTGCTGCTTTACTATAATTGATCAACCTCTGCGTGTCAGTCCGAGCTAGCCTTTCATTTCACTTAAAGTAACTCACAAGTACAGGTCAGTTAATTAAAAAATAATGAAATAACATCCTTACTGTACTTTAATAGACATGAAATTAGGATCTCATTGGTGAGGATGGTCTAGATGACATTATAGTGTAAATATATGTGTTTAAGCTCCAAGGCCTTAGTGCAATCGACCTATTGTTTTGCAAAAAAACGGAAAATACGTAAGAGACTAGGAAAAGCAAGTTTTTGCCCTAAAGTTGTGGAAGGGTTTGAAATTCACAACTTTTGAGAAACGAATGAAGACGGCCGACATTTGATGGAACTTCCTGTTCCCATTATTAAATGCATAAACTAAGTACAATAGTTATGCTACTTACTGGTAGAGCTGCACGCGGTCCTGAATGGGTACCCAGTACTCGGGTAGAAAATAATTTTACTACCCGGGTACCCGAATTCCTAATACAAAATGAAAAATTAGCACCGCAGTTATGCAATATAGTGCTAAGAATTGAATTAAAAACCTAGAAACATATTAGCTTCTAGAGTGCGATTGAATCACAATGTAAATGTGATTTGATATAATCAACCATAAAATGTTGAATAAGCGAGTCTGTTAATATTTCCGATTATCACAATATATCGCGCATACGGTCTACGCAAATTCCATTATTCAGCTCTTTAGTTACATAATTTCATTTGTGCCGAATTCTTCTTATTCTCTATTGTAAACAGATTTAAACAAGAAATTATCTGCTAGCGACGCTTTTTTCTAATGCATTTACTTTTGTGACCATTATTTTGACTGGAAGAACGGAACCCCTAATTTTCCTAATCATGTCTAAAATTGTCCAAAAAAACCGATTCATTATGCTTAAGTAGCGGTTTTTTGCCGACTTTTTCTGATAGACAACCATTTTTGAACTAAAGAAATAATAAAGATTCTCAAAAGTTTCTCCGAAAAACGAAAAAGAACAAAAGAGAATTCGGCAAAAAAGCACCGAATAAAATACTCGAGGAAACAAATGAGAACTAAAGAACCTTTCTTCTGTAAATGAACAAGCGCGGATTTAGAGTGGGGCGGAGGGCGGCCGCTTCACTTCACCCTGCCGTCAAAAAATATTTGAGCACAATAGAGAATATTGTGAATTTTTTAGATGGTTTTAGCCATTTTGGTATAGTTTTTCAAAATTTTCCGGCGCTTTGCGCCAGATCATACTCACTGATCACATTAAATGACCTTGGCACTTGAGGAAATCGTATTTTTACGTCGAAAAAGGAGTTTATGAGCAGAACTAAGATTTTTCGTTCTTACAATGACTCCTCGAGCATTTTTTGGAGCTTTAAGCCTATTTATGCACTAATTTTCTGCGCTTTTGCAGAAAACTTTCGGAATTTTTAACTTTTTTAGGATCGCAAATGATTCTGTCTATCAATATGCAGCCAAAAACCGCTACTTTAAGCATAATGGAGGGACTGTACCTAAACTACTCTTCTAATGCACAGATTAAGAACATAGCCATGCTTAGGGGAGGTGCATTTACTTTTGTGAAATGTGACTTGTCTTCATCATCGGATGAATCGGAAGAAGCGGCTGAAACGCTGCAAGAAGATGTAACAGTCGCAGCCGCCATTGACAGTGACTCAGATGATTAGAAAATGAAAATTCTGTTGCCCAGTATGCATATCATGTAAGATAAAACAAATATATCTTCATTGATGAATAAATTGTTTTCTGGTTGGTATGGATTATCACTGAAATTGAAACACCTTGCAACTCCATTTGTTTCAGGCTCTCTAATAGATTAATACAGCAAAATGACAAAAGGCAATTTACTGCATGTAGTATGCCATATCTCTAGATTACTTCACAATTTTTCGCTTTGAATTATGAAAATGACTTAAATTTCATTAAACGCATACGGATTCTTCAGATTAAAGCCTCGATTCTATTTAATGTTGCATTAAATTTTTCAATAATTTTGCTGCCTAGGTATCAGTTTGCCCTAGATCTCAGTGTCAACCGTAAATAAACGATGTTCACTGCATTCTCTTTCATCTACGCTCCTACCGGGTATGCTCAGGTACCCGAATTACCCAGGTAATGAAATAGCCGGGTACCCGGGTAGTAAAATTTGCAAAGTGTGCAGCAGTACTTACTGGTTGGTAACGCTTGAAGAATGTCCTAGAAGGATAATCAAAAAGTATTATCGGTATTGTGCAACTTCTGGAATAGAATTTTAGCATCATACATCATGCTTGATTTCTGATCCATTGCTAAATATCTTTTTTTCATTATCCAGTAAAAGAATAAATGCAATTCAATAGGTAGAAAGAAAATCATGGTTTCAACAACTGGATCATGATTCATGCCCGTACTTTTGCTTTAGATTTGTTACATTTGTATCATACCGAATTGTTTTGATTTGTGAAGTAAAAATAAACCAAACTAATTTAGGTTTCATGGTTTTATAGACAAGCTGTTGTACTATGTTAGAATAAATAACAACGTTTGTAGTATTTCATATTATGATCTCCCTTTTTGAAATGAAATTTTAATTGAATTGGAAATACTGCAATTACGTTTTGTTTTGCTCGCTTGCTATTTTACAGTTGATTATTTTAGAAGGCAACAAAAAAAGTACACATCATTTTTTAATTATGCAAAATAGTCAATTTTTTTTATGAAAATACGGAGTATGTATATATTTCTCGACGAAAATACTTGAAAGACTAAAAAAGTCGAAAAATATACTTTCGCCCTGATTATGAGTTGAAGAATTCCAGATTTTATAGAAAACGGTGAATCAACGATTTCAAATTATATTTTCTAATTCTCTTGTTCCATTCATATGTTATGTATATGCCTAAAATTTATTTTCCTTTAATTTTCATTTTAATCTTTCATTCTTCGCCATAATACGTTAATTACTTGAGTTATCAATCACCACTGAAAAAAGAAAGTGCGTAGTCACTTTCAGGTCCATTCGATTGGATTTTGTTATAGTATTCCTGTGCTGACGTTTACGTTGCTATTGGATAGAATTTGCTACGGTCGCTGGGTTTTCACATTGTGGAATTTTTTCAAATTCAATTTTTTGACTGGCGGTTCAGCTCATTTCGGAATTCTTCCATTGCATTGGTAATTCACTGATTTACAACGTATTTACTGATTGCTCTGTTTGTTTGTAATTCTATATACATCAGTTTTTCGCGCCAATTTCAATCTACTTTCAAAATTTCTCAAGCAAGTCTTGTTCTTAGCTGTCTAAATTTCAAATATGATTGTTTTGCACTACACTGTAGTGTAATGTATACACTATGTCCATTTGATAGAAACATGACACAGTTTTCATTTTTTCAAAGTTAAAAATCTTGTTTTAAAACTTAATCAGAAGCTGATTCTGCTGTATTTTCTGCAAATATCAAGTTATTTACTATCAAAAGTGTCAAACATAGTTGATTAACTTGTGCAGTGAACTTTCGTATGCGAAGAACTGGTATGATCTAAAACGTTCCTACGATGAATAAAGTCTTATTCCATTCTTGATTGATAACTTCTTTGGCCCACGATTTCAATTCGCAAAGGCATAGACTTTGCGAGATTTACTTTTTTAGTCCAGAAATTCGCCCAATTTTCGCTAAGTGCTTTTTTGCATAGTTTATTGTTTTGATGCCTTCATTCATCATTTGTTCTATTCTTTTACTTATTTGTCGTTAAATGTCTAGTTTATTATTGTAAAAATATGTACATATTTTGCAGGTCAGACATGCACAGCATGTAGGAATTCTGGATGGGAGTGAGATGAAATTTTAAAACACCTTTCTTGGGCCCAAAACAAGGATGGTTACTCTGTCAACATACCTGGGCAATGGCCGGACCTTCAGCCTGTTCCGGCTAGGCTCATTTTAGGTTACATGGCAACTTTCGAAAAAGGTTGCTCTAGTAATCATTGAAATTTGTACCTATAATATTTTGATTAGTTTTTTACCCCAATTTAAATGTTTTTGTGCAGTCATCTAGAATAACAATTAAAAAGTACATGTATTTCACATTGTGAAAATAGAGATGAAATTTATAATTTTGTCTTAATAGAAAGTGCCTATGCATGAGATAAAAATAAGCAAGACGAGTGTAGATTAATTTGTGTTAGCAGCAGCAAAAGAAGTCTCTTAATCGAACGCGTAGAACCGTGTGTAAAAATACCACAAACTAGCTGATGCAAGATACAAACTAGACTAGCTGATTTCGCAGTGCTGTACAGCTTCCTAACAAACTAAAATACAAATTTTCTGCTTTTGCGAAACGCAAATCTGTATCAGTTTTATTTTTCATTCAGGCTTGCAGGCTTACGAAAGAAACATCTTCGTCCAGGCTACCTTTGCACATTCTTCAGAGGCAGACGTCTTTGTCGCTTCAACTATGTACATTATTTACGTTCATTACATTTTCTGCATATCAGTATTATTTTTATCTTCTGCTAATTTGATTCCGTTCGCTTGCAGAAGTGAGGATGGATTGTTGTTAATTTTCTTACTTTGTGGATGACACTTAATGTGGTGGCCAGACCAGTGGCGGATTTAGAGGGGGCGAAGGCGGCCGCCTCTACCTGTTGTCAAAAATCTTTGGGCGCAATGAAGAATTGATTTAGTATTTTTTGATGACTTGAGCCATCTCTTCTGACGCTTAAAAGAACTTAAATTTACTTTAGATTAGGATTCTTGCAGAGAACAAAGATTTTGAAGCTCTTACAATCGATTTCTCGCTTTTTTCGAGCGATTTGAGTCCAATTTCTGCATTATTCTTCTGACTTTTTCACAGAAAATCTTCAAAAATTCTGCTGTTGTCTTGCATCAGAAATGACTCTGCTTGTAGAGAGACGTAAAGAACCAGTAGGTAGTGTAAGTATAGTAAGCGAATTCGGGGACAATTTTTGACACTTTTAAGAAAATTTTGGGATCTGCCCCCTGTCAGGAATCTGGATCCGCCACTGGGTTAGAAATGCATGTGGGGAAGGGTTCACGATGCTGATGAAAGATGACCGCGCTACATGTGGCGCATTTGAGGGGAGCGGGCAGCCGCCCACTTTCCATCGACCGAAAACATCTGCGTAGATAATGGAAGGACATGTAATTTGCGATGATTTTTGACCGTCCGCGATCATAATTTCTCAAATTTTTCCGGTGGAGACCAATTAATGACATTTATCTACTTTATTTACACTAGAAGCCATTTTTCGCTCATAAATAGCTTTGAAAACAATTTGAAGAGCATAAACAGATATTTTAGCATAGATTTGTTCTATCTTCGAGCGAAGCTTTTCAAGAAAGAAATTTCTAAAATTTGTTGTCAACATGCTACAAATACAGAAAATGCGCGGTAAATCAACTCCTATATGTCTTTCAGTCGAAATTAGTAATTTCGCTGGATTTTAGCTAAATCTTTGAAAAGTACATATAGTCAGAAAGTGATTCTGGATAAATGTAGACCATATGAGCGTAAAAAACGCAATTTTGAGCGTTAAGAGCGAATTTTGGACCTATTCTTGGCGGTTTTTGAAAAAGTTAGGGTACTGCCCCCTGTCAGGTAGAAATGCGACACGCTACTAGTAATCCAGTGACACTTGATGTGCACGTTAGAACAGCAGGAATTCACCGCATATATTGAAGGGACATAGACACTGAGAGGGGATCCGGTCCCGGAGCTTAGCACGTAAAACTGCTGAGTGAGGAGTCAGCGCTGATAAAGGCTATTAGGTTCACCCAATAGCACCTGTTTCAATGTCACGATGTGCGCGCGATAATATGAGCTGCACAATCCAGCCACAGACAGCTCAGTAGCTGGTGACTATAAACGGAACACATGGTCAGCCTAGTAGGTGGTCGAAGTACGTGACCAAGGGAAGTTATTGATTGAACTCGACTGACGTGCAAAGAGACACGCGGAGTATTATATTAACTAGAAATTATATTTCTATTGTTAGGAGCTCAACAGACGTACAATACGTGGCGTGACCCATGTTACAATGAATATATTTTGATTATAAATTTACCAAACTAAAACCGGCGTGACACCTTTTAAGGAAATCCTCGATCTCGCACTGCCGCCGCAGAATGGAAAAATGGAAAATTTTGTTGAAAAAATGAAGCAGAATCTGAACGTGCAAGGCATCTCAGCCTCGCTAAAATTGATTAACCACTAACTTGAAGTAAGTCCATGCATATACCCAGAAACTCGAGATTCTTTGGGAAAATTTAGGAAAAGTCCTTATTTGAAGCAATTTTCTGAGGTTGTCACCACACCACAATGTATTTCTCAAGCTGTGCATATCCGTGGCAATTGAAGCTTTCTGTTAATTTTAAATCAATGGACTGCAGAAAGAAATTTTTCATGATTAGTTTTAGACAATGAATTCACTGACTACAAATTATATCAACCAGACACCAAAATAAAGTCTAGTGTGTCAGTATCGCATTTTTCAGCAATCATATTTCCATAATGCAGGTTATCAATGATTTTGATAAGAAATGAGCTATGATGAGTCATGTGGATATGCGTAGGCAGCGCGCAAAATTCTGGGTGGTCAAAAGTGTGTAAATGGCCAAAAATAGCTCTAAAAACAGATTTAAAAACAGCATTCTAGGCGGTCGGCAGTAGGTGTTTCAGATTCCGGGGGTCGGACCCACCACGCCCGCTGTGTGGTCATGGACATACCTGGGCGTGGGGGTTTGAGTACTGCACCAGAGGCGAAATACTAACAACAAGAAATGGCGAATTTTCAAAAAAGTACATACTAGACTTTATTTTTAGTGTCTGGTTAATGGTATTTGCAGTCAGTGAATTCGCCTTGCCTAAAACTAATCATGAAAAATTTTCTTTTGTGCAGATCCATTGATTTAAAATTAACAGAAAAGCTTCAATTGCCAGCGAACGGCAGCAGCAACGAGAAATACATTGTGGTGTGGTGACCCTCCAGAAAATTGCTTCAAATAAGTACTTCTTCCCTAAATTTCCCAAAAAATCTCTGATTTCTTGGTATATGCATGGACCTACTTCAAGATAGTGGTTCATCAATTTTTGCGAGCTGAGAGATCCTTGCGCCGCAGATTCTGCTTCATTTTTTCAACAAAATTTTCCGTTTTTCCATTCTGCGGCGGCAGGCGGCGGATCTAGGATTTCCTTAAGGGGTGTCACGCCCGGTTTTGGTTTTGGTCAATTTATAATCACAACATATTCATTATAACGCGGGTCACTCCGCGTATTGTACGTCTGTTGATCCTCATGTCAACAATAGAAATATAATTTCTTAGTTAATAATATAATACTCCGCGTGTCTCTTTGCACGTCAGTCCGAGTTCAATCCAATAGTACCATGAGTCAACCTTGCGCTTCGACCACCTACTAGGCTGACTATATGTTCGATTTATGGTCACCGGCTCCGAACTGAGCCTGTCTTGCGGATTGTGCAGCTGTCGCTGTATTATCTGCGCGCACGCATTAATAAAACAGAGTGTTATTGGAGTGAACCCAATAGATCTTTATCAGCGCTGACTCCTCGCTCAGCGGTTTTTACGTGCTAAGCTCGGACCGGTCCCCTTCAGTTGCTATGTCCCTTCAATATATGCGTTGAATTCCTGTTGTTCTAACGTGCGCATCAGAGTGTCATTTGGATTACTGCAGCAGCGTGTCGCATTTCTACCTGACGGGGGGCAGTACCCAACTAAAAAGCCGCCAAAGAATAGGTCAAAAATTCGCTCTTAACGTTCAAAATGGCGTTTTTACGCTTTTTATATGGTCTACTTTTATCCAGAATCACTTTCCGGCTATATATTTTTCGAAGAAAATTTTTAAATTTTCAGACACTTTATGTCTGAGGCGTCATAAGGATTTCCACAAGATTTTAGCTAGAATCCGGCGAAATTTAGCTAAATTTCAGACTGGCAGACATATAGGGCTTGATTTACCGCGCATGTTCTATATTTGTAGCATTTGACGACGTTTTATGAACATTCAGCTATTCTTTCAAGCTTCAAGCATGATAGAACAGAATCTAGGCTAAAAATATGGTGGCCTCTCAAGTTGTTCAAGCTTGTTTTATGAGCGATAAATGGCTTTCTGGTACAAGTAAATGGAGAAGTAATCTTTAATTAATTACGGACAAAATTTGAAATTATGATCATGGACGTTAAATCATCGCAAATCGTATCGCTGATATCGTGCCAGATCATTTCATGGTCGATGAGAACTGGGCGGCTCGCGCGCCCTACAAATCCACCTTTATGCGGCTTGGTCATCTTTCATCGACACTCCGCTACAGCCTACGGCGATCAGCGGATCCAGATACAAATTCCTGACGAGACAGGAATCCCCAGAGTACTCTTAGGGGTGTCAAAATTGTGCCCCGATTATTGCTTATATACTTACTTGCCTATGGCTACTCTTAACCTACTGAAAACGCAGAGTCGTTTCTGATGCAAAACAACTGCAAGAACACCTGAAGGTGTTTCTGTGAAAAAAGTCAGAAGAATAAATGCGAAATCGGCTCAAATCGCTCGAGAAACAAGCGAGAATCGATTGTGCAACTTCAAAATCTTTGTTGCAAAATCCGTATCTGAAATGCCACATTCCAAGTTCTTTAAGCAGTCGGAAGAAGATGAGCTCAAATCATCAAAAGCTGCAAATCGTTTCTTCATTGCGCCCGAGATTTTTAATGACAAGTGGGGCGGCCGCGCTCGCCCCCTCTAAATCCGCCACTCGTCATACAATTCCACACTGCAAAGTGTCGTAAATCCCAAAGTGAAGAGAATTGAGGCATATTCATCCTCTCATTTCCTGTCGGCTGGATCAATCGGCAAGTTGTAGAAAATAGTACTGATATGCGAAATTGTAATGAAGATTGCAAGCCTGAATGAAACGCAAAGCTGGTACAGAATGGCCGTTTTCGCAAAAGCTGAAGAAATTTATTTTGAGCATGCTAGGAAGCTGTACAGCACTGCAGAAATCAGCTAGTCTAGCTTGCATTTTGCATCCAATCGGTGGTATTTTGCCACACAGATCCACGCGTTCAGACTAGAGAACTACTTTTTTGCTGCTGCTAACACAGAATTGATCCACACTGTCTTCCTTATTATCTTTCATGCATGCGGCAATCTCTATTGAAGACAAAATTATAAATTTCAACTCTATTTCTCGCAGTGTGAAGTAAACATTGTGCATTATTAATTGTTATTTAGGCGACTACACAAAAAACATTTGCGTTGGGGTAAAAACAAATCAAAAATATTATAGGTACAAATTTCAATGATTACTAGGCAGCCTTACACGCAAAAGACGCCAGCCTAACCTAAAAATGGCACGCCGGAACAGGCTGAAGGTCCGGCCATTTGCCCAGTAGCATGGTTAGGCTGGTTCAAAGCTGGATTGGCACAGTCACCAATGGGTTGGCTGGATTCAGAAAATGGAACGGCTGGTTCCAAAAACAGGTTGGCTGGCTTCAAGAATGGTTTGGCGGGTTCCACAAACCAATTGGTTGGTTCCAAAAGTGGGTTTGTGGCATGGCTCCAAAATGGGTTGGCTGGTTCCTGCAAGCAGGTTGGCTGGCGATCAAAAATGGTTTGCTGGTTACAAAATAGGTTGGCTGGCTTCAAAAATTGGTTGGCTGGTTCCATGGGTTGGCTGGATTCCACAAACAGGTTGGCTGGTACCACAAAATGGGTTGAGGTTCCAAAAACAGGTTGGCTGGCTTCAAGAATGGGTTGGGCTAGTTCCACCAACAAATTGGTTGGTTCCAAAAGGGTTGGCTGGTTCCGAAAATAGGTTGGCTGGCTTCAAAAATGGATTGGCTGGTTCAAAACAGAGTTGGCATGGGTTCCAAAAACAGATTGGTTATTCCAAAATGGTTGGCTGGCTCAAAAAGCAGGTTGGCTGGTTCCAAAACAGGTTGGTTGGCTTCAAAATGGGTTGCTGGTTCAAAAGCGGGTTGGCTGGCTCCAAAAATGGGTTGACTGGTTTACAACACAGGTTGGCTGGTTACAAAACTGGTTAGCTAGTCTCGAAAATGGGTTGCTGGCGGCTTCAAAAATGGGTTAGCTGATTCCAAAAATGGGTTGTTGGTTCTAAAAATGGGTTGGCTGGTCTACAAAACCAGTTGGCTAGCTTCTAAAAAATGGGATGGTTACAAAACGAACGTTGGCTGACTCCAGAAATGGGTTGGCTGATCTGCATAATGATTAGTTGCCCTCAATCACAAATAGTGCGTCAGTTTTGTCCGTGGCCTAGCATAATATACCTCGACCGGGGACCCTTCAGCCTGTTCGGGATTGGTCAACCTGTTCCGATTGAGGCTGAAACAGGTGTGCCAGGTGTGCTCGTCAGCTGACGATGTCTGCCTTTTATGAGCATAAAAACGAAAAAATCGAAAAATTAAAAAAAAATCGAACCGTTGATCAAAATATGGTTGAAACATGAATAATGTCGTGGCTCGAAAATTTGACACTTTGAGCAAATAGGTAGTTGAAAACTCTTAGAAACACCTTTCGCAAATTTTACGGAAATTTCGGGAAACTTTTTGAAAAATCGCGAATTACGGAAGAGGATGAAAAAATTTCTGGGGGTTGGGGTGAAAATTTTTCTGGTTTGGATGAAACCTGTTCCCCGGGATCATGTATGTGTGGTTCACCAGCTATACATGGCCTCGACAAAAGCGTGCTCCGACAGATCTCAATATGTATTTTAATGTAGCGCTACTTTTATGCTTGTTGCTTCCTGGTCTTTACTGATTTCTGGAAATTGGATTTAACTAATAATTTCAGGTACTTTACAAATGGGCTACCAGCAACTTTACTCACGCATTCGATACCTATATTTTTCGGATTGTGTCAAAGTAACGTGAAGTGGATTTGGTCCATATGCCTGTGGTACGTTGGCATTCATAGGTAGTACACTCAATTCCACGTGACTGAACTTTTAATCCATGGATATGTGCCTGCTTACTTGTGTGTTTAATATTAGATAACTAGATCGGTTTTTGTGCGTGAGTAGCTATGAAATACGAGCATACTTGGGCAGCACCGAAATTCTAGGGGTCAGGATGGGTCAAATAGCTAAAAATGTTACTAAAAATAGAATCTAGAGTTTACCCGTAATCTGCGGGAACGGGGGTTTCAACTACTGAAGGTACAAACCCCCGCCCATGTAAATACGATTACTGGGTGCAATGGCTTTCGTCGTAGTGGATTGAGCAACGTTATCAGCTTCTTAGGAAAACGGTCAGTAGTAAAAAAACTGAAATATGTATTGGAAAAGTATATCCAAGTTCTTATCATTACTTATATGAAGCTTAAAGAATGAGACAGTCCGGAGCTTATGCTTGCACTGACATCTAATACTAATACTAATACTAATACTTTATTCGGAAAAAACAAGGGTAAAACAAATTCGCAAGGAAAATAAAATAGCGTAGTGTTAAATGCGAAGTGTCCGGACGCACTATGACAAATAGATTGTGCTCATGTTTCTTCATAATTCCATTACATGTCCAATACTTAATAATGAAAGGCTTCGCTTTATTTTAGAATTTATAGAATATTCCAATGGATGCAACGGCTGATTCTTAAAGCTGATTCAATCCGTAATTTGTACTCAGGAAATTTCGCTGTAATTAGGATCCTTATCAAGACAAATCAAACAGAACTTAATCTCACGAATTTTAAGTAGTAACGAGAAATCTTCAGCTAACTTGCAGTTTGCTGCCCTTACCCTTGATTCCATATTTTTGCTTTGACTATTTCTTTGTAGTAATTTACACTCATCTTTGCTAATGCTGTGTTTTGATCTGCTTGCTATTTTATGTTTGAAACGATTTAGCCTTACTGCATTTCACTTCTTGCTTCAAAAATGAGTTTTTATAGTGCTTTATTGAACGCTTGGGAGAGGGAGTTGAATCCACTTCTGGGCGTAGAGGGTTTGTGGGTAAAACCGCAGATTCTGAAACTCCCTCGAAATGTCGATATAAACTCCCGTGAATTTGAGTTTTAACATGTACGGTTTTGGGATTTTTGCCGTATTTGACCCCCCAAAATTTATGGCTGCTCTGCATGTATGGATGAATCAGCGCGAAACAATAAGTTGTGTACTTGGCTTATTTTCTCTCTACTCAAAACTATTCGACTCCAGCTTTTCATGGAGTTTGCGCTCATCTCTGCTAAGCTTATTATAATTTGTTAAATGTGCAGATCTGCCTGATATGAGATATAAATAGAAGACACTCTCTCTCGTTTATGCCGTAGCAGATACAATTTACAGCATTTGTACTTTCTTATACGAGTATTTGCAGTGAACACTTATTTTAGATCAGGTACTTCAGTAATTTCAGAAAAAATAAGCGACAACAAATAATAAAATAATACCGTAGTTGTTGGCCGATTTTCGGCGTAGTGATCATGAGCCGGCACGTAGCTCTGAGGGAAATGAGGGATCCGGCCGTGACCCCTCCCAGAATTTAGAAAATCGAGAAAATAGAGACTTTTTAAACGTTATTTTGTGCTATTTTGGCCTTGATGAAGCAGATCCCATTATTGATTTAAATGGACATTTAGCTATTCTGCTTGGTTACTGTCTAGATAAAAATCATTGAAAACAATATAGTTAATAAATACATTATAAACACAAAGCAGTCTACGATGATTCCGTCTACTTTTAGGAAGATTGGTTAGGCTCTGTATTGTGCGCTTTAATCGCCTATGGAAACTATACTACAGAGTCCACATCTGCACTAAACGTGAAATTTTATACCTAAATCCGATGAACCTTTCAATGCAGCACACAAGTTTGCAAATTCCATACTAAAGACTCCAATTGTACTGCTGTAAAGGTTGAATATCATTGAAAGATACACACAGTCTAAGCTCAGTAGATAGCATCCATTAACATTTTCAGCGTTTCCAACGAAATCCTTTCAAAGGCTGCCAAATGAAGTTCAAGTGAAGTTTGATATCCCGTTTCTCATCGTCAAAGACGTGATCTGAGACTCATTCAATTAGACGATATTTCCATTTCATCGTGCTCAAAGCGCTCGGAAACCGGCTTTCCAGACTTTTCCAGAGTGTTTCCAATCTGATACAAAGGTGACTCTGTGAGATGAATGCAAGATCATGAACCCGCTTCAAGGTTCTTCCATATGGTCTACCGTAACCTTTCCAAACGATTGTTACACTGTGAGATGAACTCATGGCTCATCATGGCTCAGCATTTCACACAACAACAAAATTTACTTTTGCAGATACTGCATATACTACCGCAGAATACTGTGTTCAGCTGAATGCATTGTGAAAAACTCAGAGAATTTTAAGACTTGTTTCTGTGCGCTTCAAAACAGGATCAAAGCTGCTACTTTCTAATATTTTATTCTAATTTCTGTGTATCAACGTCTACTCTCTTTCATGCGTTTGGTTATCTTCGTTTGTGAAGCAGATTGCCTTCCGCTTCCAGTGCACAAACTCAATTTTGTTCCCAACACACAGCTTTCAATTGCTGCTGCTCAACAAAACATCAAAACAAATTCCTTCCATTTTTGACCTACATTCATTAAATAAACATAACTGTCATCTGAATATGAACATTTGGATCCATTGCAAATAATCCCACAGAGAAGTGTTTGTTTGTCGTTGATAGGTTCACAGATAAATTTGGCATTCTTCCTTTTCATTCTACCTCATCCTTTCACAGAAAGAAATTCTTTCTAGTTTCGTTTCAACACATTTTTATCAGAATACTAGAATGATACTTGTGTATATTTGCATATATCAATCCTTCGTTGGAAACGGGATTTCTTCATATAAAAGCAGACAGAGTCATTCATTCATTTTTCGGATACCTTCCCAGGATCGACTGACTCAATCTCACTCAGAAACCTTTAAATCTTTGACGCTGGAATTTCCTTCGTTTCATATCTTCCCATTCAGAACGATGCAATCATTATTCTCCGAACTGCTGTGTGTGTTCAACTACTCCATTTAACCTTTAAGCCCTTTCATGTATGTGACACTCTGTCATTTCGTATAGTATCATTTGCAAATTGGACCTTCGTATGGCAGAAAAGGAATTTCATTTTCCCAAACTAAAAGAACCCAGTTAACTTACTCAGAAACTGCATTCATCTCAAGTCACAGAGTACATTGAGGTTTGATCAAAGTTACACTCTATTCTGTAGGCAAGTTAGACCTCTTTCAGGTCAATCCCAGGCCTTCGTTGTGTGTAAAAGCAGAAGCAATCCTCGGCAAGTCATTTGTGTGTGCCTTCCACTCAACTGCATGAATTGACTTCAAGGCCGTTTGAAACCTAAGACACTCTGTCTGAATCATTTTTCATTTCCATCATATCTTCCGCTTTGCAAAGTCATTGCAAAAGGAATAATCCCATTTCTGCCAATGTACACAGATGATTTTTCATGAGGAGGGTCCTCAACTCACAGAGTTGACTCCCTTAGACAGCAGTTTCAATGATGTCGATTCTGCTTTTCCAACTGCAAATATTTGACGCCCATGGCCCACAAACGGGTATAAACTAGACTTCACTCACTCGTTGCAATCTGTGACGTATGTCCTCTGCCTTTTGAAGTCAGTGTTCAATCTTCTGCTTCCCTTTTGATGTTGTAACTTCTGCTGTGTAGATGTTACGGTTTTGGATATATCTTCCCGTACACAGAAGCAGAACTGGCAACATATAATTGCCATACTGTCTACTCATGGTGTCCAAAAACAATTTTATTTCTGTCCTTTCTTTTCTTTTTAAAGATATTTTTTTGTTTTCCCGTATTCACTCAGGGATGTTTGTGCTGCTCAATTCCTAGGACCTTAATTGAATAACAAAGTTCATCAATTGAATAAACAACAAACACAACACAGTAATCGCTTCTGAGCTTGTCAATCC
Source organism: Mermis nigrescens (assembly GCA_036768485.1). NCBI lineage: Eukaryota > Metazoa > Nematoda > Enoplea > Mermithida > Mermithidae > Mermis > Mermis nigrescens. Next base: position 5,195,684 of record JAVLUZ010000160.1, read on the forward strand.
CCCCCCCCCCCCCCCCCCGTTTCCGGTGAGCGCTTCAAAGCCCTGAAGGCCAAAAGTCCACTTCCAGACAAACAAACTATAGAATCGTATCATGAAATGTTCAACATCAACGCTTTATCAAACACCTCCATTAGCTTGCGAATGCTGAGAGTCTAGTTTAAAGATGATTCCAGGGAGAGTGCAACGATTCTCAAGGGGAAGTACTAGCAGCTCCAAATACTAAAGTGTGTTACAACGGGTAAACTTTAAATTCCCTTAGAAAGAATTCTTTCAGATGCAGAAACTCTTGTGTAGAATTTGCAGGCGTTTCTACTAAGAGGTCAATGAAAACCGGCAGAAATATCTTCTCAAAGCTAAAAACCAATCAAAAGAATTATTTCATTGCATGTGTGTGCATAGACTCGCAGCATAACGTCCCATTCATTCAACAGAATGACTCTAGTTTCCATTATCTGCAAATTCTCATATCGCCTGCTGTTGGTGATGCAAAAAGCTCATTGAAAATCTTCAAACAACAAAAGTCATCTGTGAACAAACAAACACTCAACTCCCATTTTGAAATATTCCATTTCTTTTGATAGATACATTAATTTTATGTTTGTGTGTCCTCACAGTTGAACAGTTTAAAACACTGTGCCTGTGGATTCGCTTTTGTGTCTAATAAAGTTTCTCTCTGAGAAAAACAAGGCGAAAGCAAAATCGGGATAAAGAAGCAGAAAAATTGCAAATTTATTGCGAAATTGTTTGAAAACTGCCAATAAAGAAGGAAGCTTTTAAGCTAGTTGAACGACGTTTATATCAATTTTAAGACAAGTTCAGCTCCAAAAAACTGTTCCACTAAGCTCCCAGCCATAACATCGCCGCTATGCAAAAAGGTGCTACATCCACTTTTTGCGATTTTGAGAAAAACGAGTTTGAAGTTTTATACAGGATATGAAATCTGTGTACATTGCGAAAGATGGATGCTCATATCTCAATCAATATTTAAGATTTGGGGCTAGAACTTTTTAAATAACAGGAAAGAGTTTAAAGTAATCAATAGTGCACATAACTCATTTTTCACAAAAAATGGATGTAGCACCTTTTTGCTTAGCGGCGACGATAAATCGCCGTTATTTGCAACATCATGTACAGAAATGCTCAGCACGGGAATTCTGGAGGGGAGACGGGTGAAATTCTAAAGTGCTTTTTTTAGCCAAAAATGGTGGATACAAACATCGTTTTTAGCGTTTCTAACGATGCTCTATCTTTCTAGAGCATAAAAAAATTTTGAAAGAATAAAGTCGAATAAAGTGAACAATATACATACATGTCAAAACATCAGTATATATCGCGAGGCGCCGAAATTTGACACTTTTGAGCAAACAGATACCTATGTAGCTAAAAACGCTTAAAACACTTTTTCTTAGAATTTCGAGGAAAACTTAGGAAATTTTTGAAAAATCGCTAATTCTGAGGGTGAAAAAAATTTTTGCAAGGGATGAAAATTTTTCTAGGGGGAGGGGGGTCACCACGATAGGTGGGCGGCACCAAAGTTCTGGGGGGTGGAAGATTTTTTCAAAGGTCGAAAAATGGCCTTAAAAATGGTGGCATGGCGAAGAAACGTCATTTTCAAAGTTTCGAGCACTATGTATACATTGGCATTGAAAAATCGCGGGGAAAGATTTTCAAAAATTGAATTCTGGGGGTTGTATTTCGGTTTTTTGGGGGGTATTTGGCCTTCTGGGGGATTGCATACCCTCAAACTCCCCCCACGCCCACGTGTAGTCCCCTTCCCAAAATCATCATGCACCCTTTACTTTGCAAGTTCACGTTTCTCATATAGTTTACGCATTTCTGGAAGCTACTCCAAGTTATTTGAAACGAAAAGGAATTGGTCTTACGCAGGATATACCCAAAAGCGATCGAGCTCGCCGTCAGAGAACAAAAATATTATGACTACGGTAAGGTATCATCGAGGGAGAATTGTAATAATAACGAGGGTAAACGTTATGTAAAACTATGCAAAGGAGTAAAACGGAAAATGCAAATATTCACGCAGTCTCCATTTTACAAGGCTCTGTCGAGTCATCCAGTGGCGATATATCCAGAATGGCCCGGCCTTCTATTTCCGCCATGCTCAACTGTTTCATCACCTGGCTCGCTTGCTTGACTGGATAAACTTTATACGCCGGTGGATCAACCTAAAAACATTTAAGGTGTATTCAAAGATCATGCAATTTCAAGTGTTACCTACGGACATGCACGTGTGGGAGGGGGTTCGGTGATCCATAACCATACCTGGGCGTGAAGGTTATGCACCCCGCGAGAAACCAAAATACCCCCCTCCCCGAGGAACTAAAATAACCCCCCCCAGAAATCAAAATAACTCCCCCCAGAAATCAAAATACCCCCAGATTCAATTTTTGAAATTTTTTTCGTTTTTTTCGCAATTTTTTGATGCCAATGGATAGTGCTCGATGAGAAACGTCGAAAAATGCTGTTTTTTCGCCATATCACCATTTTTAAGGCCATTTTTGATCTTTGAAAAATCAGGCACCCCCAGAATTTTCTTGCTGCACACCTATGGTGCGCACCCCCAGAAAAAATGCCCCCCGCCAGAATACAATTTTTGAAATTTTTTTCGTTTTTTTTTCGCAAATTTTTGATGCCAATGGATAGTGCTCGATGAGAAACGTTGGAAAATGGTGTTTTTCGCCATACCACCATTTTTAAGGCCATTTTTGACCTTTGGAAAAATCTTGCACGCTCCGAGAGCTCTGGTGCCGCCCACCTATGTCCAGAACCCACAGAGAGGAAAAACTGAAAATTTTCTTCAAACGTGCTTGAAATTGACTAGAAACTGTGGACTAATATAGTTTTAACGCTATTTTAGAATTTATATTCAGTTTAAGGAGTAAATAGGAGGTAGACTAAAGGATTAATCTGTTTTACACGGCAGAAATCGCACAATTAATTAACACATCAATGTGCTTTACAAAATATAGACTATAAATTAGTATAAAATAATAAATTACCATAGACGTAATCGCGCGTTACAAGAGATTCTTATTGAAGGCTGAAGCCGGATTAGAAAATAACTTTTTAGAATTCTCAGTTACACAAATTTACATTCTCTGAATGAAATGAAAACTGACCTTCGATCAAAATGACTGGCAGCGCTTTTTTGCTTAGCTTATTAAATATGTATGACCTGATTCTGATAAATAAATTTTGGCAGATCACTGTTTTACTTTTTACGGGACAAAGATTTTGAGGCTCGTTAAAGAAAATTCTAGAGCAATCTTTGTGCAGTGGGCAAAGACTTTTTGATGCAAAAGTATAGTAATTTTAATGCTTTTCAGATATTTGTTAGCAGGAATTCACAAAATTTTTGGCGTTTTGCGCCCTATATGAAAATTAATCAGTGATGAAACGGATACTCAATTTCAATTTATCCGGATTCTAATTTTCTCAACTTTCGGACCCGGGTACAAAATTTATATTTCCGGATTCGGATTCAATAGATTTATTAATGCTTGCTAGTTTAATCTATAAATCTATTTTGGATTTGATGTTTTGCACTATCGTAATTATCTTGCTTGCTAATTAGTGCCTTGATGGCAAAATTTTTTTGTACAATGTTCCTTTGCACATGTACAAAAAGAGTACATGAAAATTTTTTTCTTCAATATATAAAAATCGTGCTCAGAGGGTCAACGTATTTGGTATGAAAGCAACAAACCTGGGTTTCCCGTGCTTAATCTTTGTATATATTTATGCTTCATCTCACTTTATCTTATCTCCATCCTTATCTCGATTAGCTATCCAAAGAGCTTTTTAGTAGGACTAGAATCAATGTTTTCCTTTTTGTACTGGCCAAAGATTTTTGGAGCGACCTTTGTACATCTTTGTACACAAAGTAGAGGCAATTTTTCGCCGATTTACGATTATACAAAAAATCGAAGTTTTGTACAAAAAAGAAAACAGTGACTAGAATAGTATATCAACCAAAGCAGAATGATATGCATGGTACAATGGTTGAATATTTGAGAATACAACTGATCAAAAGTTAAGTTTACTCATGATCATCACATCAACATTTTTCTCTTGATGTTTACGGAGAACTGAAACTTTTTCTTGCGTGAAACTGATTTTGTTTGAGTTTCTGGCTAAAAATTCATAACTGTAACATTTTCAGATAAAAGTTAAAAATTCCAGAATGCCTAGGAAGCATACGTGGGCAGCAAGAAAATTCTGGGGGTCAGGATGGGTAGAATTGCCAAAAATGTTACTAAAAATAGAATTCTGGGGGTCTACAGAAATCTGGTGGGGGTTTAACTTGTGGCGGGGGTACAAACCCCCCAAACCCCCCTACCCCACGTCCATTTATGCTAAAGAGTCGTTTCCGGATATTGAAAATTCCAAGTTCCGGATACGGGTAACAAAAGTTCAAACTTTCGGATCCGATCCTAAAAACATCCGTGGTAATGCCGGATCAAAAATCGGGTACCCGTTTCATCACTAATATGTATATTTATTATTTATTATTAGTACGTTTTTATGTACGATTTAAATACTCCCCAATTGATCTTCGTAGAACCTTTGAACATATTATACGTCTACCTGTTCTCTTTTTGAAAGTTTTTTTTGTGGAAAATAAGAACTGTGGCAAATTAGCATGCTTTTCTGTGGTTTGTAAAACAATAGGATTCCTTGTGTTTATTTTTTAATAAATTCATACGCGAAATGGCTGTCATACAAATTTAATTGAACTTTCTAAGTCAAGTATGCGTGCAAGAGTATTTAGAGCTATATAATCGAACAATTTCGGTTCTTTGCGCTGGACTAGTTGAAACATCTGAGGACAGAATAACAAGCTGTGTTCAATGAAAAATGAGAGTGTTTTAGAGTATAATTATATTATGCATGTACAAAAAAATTTACGCTCGTACAAAAGACTTTTCCAGAGATCTTTGTACATGTATAAAAAAAGCTGGTACAAAGAAATAAAAAAGTGCGGCAGATACATTTTCCCCGACTTATGCAAATGTAGACTGGAAATGTGAATTTGTCGAACAGCCATGTGTATGAAGACACTTTTCTAAGGCGATAAGCCCACTATAAGACATTAATCATTTTATTTACTTTTGTTTTTTGTTTTTATTTATTATTATCATTTATCAACCTGAATTTATGTACCTTTCCTGTAGCCAACAAAACCATTAAGCTCTTTAGCTGCTCGATTGTCCCTCGCTGCACACCTATAACGGCAAGGCGTTTCGAAGCAACCAGTTTTGTAGGAAGCATGACGTCCATGCCAGAAAGTCCGCCGATAAATAACACTCCGCCCTAAAAAAACATATATACATAGCAGCATACATGGGCAACAGCCAAATTCTGAGGAGTCAAAACCGGCCGAAATTCCAGAAAAACATGCCAAAAATTCAATTATGGGGATATCGATTTGAGCGGGTGTAAACTCTCTAAACCCCCACGTGTGCATAGCAGTTAGCTAGACTTGTGTTAAATTCAGACAATAGCTCAACTGATGCAAAATCAAGGGAACTGCCCAAGTATTATACCTACATTATTAGGCTTGAAAACGATCAATTTAATGCGACCGAAAATCCTCAACTTTAATTAGGATCATACATGGACAAAGGCCGGTCTTCCCATTGATACCGGCCGCCCAATTATTTGGTTGGTTGTCCTTGTACTATATTGTTGTTTGGTTGGTTGATTGGTTGCTTAGCGGTTAATTGGTTAATTATTGATTGTTTGACTGACTATCAATTGGTTACTCATTGATTGATTGGTTGATTAGCTGATTTTCAAATGGTTTTCACGTATTTTTCTGGATTCATATTCCATTTTCTAGTTGATTGACTGATTTTAGAGTCATTTTTGTGAATTTCCATCATTTTTCTTCTATTTGTTCAGAATTTCTAAATTTTCCATTTATACGGGCAGCTCTTCCCATCGATACCGACCATACATGATCTTGGGGGGTTTGGGCGGTTTTCACCCCCGCAGAATCATTTTTTCACCCCCCGCAAAACATTTCTCACCCCCAGAATTGGCGATTTTTCAAAAGTTTCCTAAACTTACCTGAAAATTGGTAGAAAAAGTGTCTTTTCAAGAGTTTTTGGCTATCTATTTGCTCAGAATCGCCGAATTTTCGGCGCTTTGCACCATATATCATGTTTTAAGCGATATATTGGTCAATTTATTCGACTTTTTTCGAAATTTTTTCATGATTTCATGCTCTAGAAGGATAGAGTATCGTCAGAAACGCCAAGAAACGATGTTTTTTAACGCGTAACGGCCATTTTTGGGCCCAAAAAAGGCACTTCACCACCCCCAGAATTCCCATATTGTGCATGTTTGGTTATAGGACATTTGAAATCTGAATATCTCTAACAACCATATACATGATCTGGGGGACCCAGGATAATTTTCATTCCCCCAGAATTCGCAACTTTTCGAAAGTTTTTAGGTATATCTTTCCTAAAAATTCGTAGAAAAAGTGCTTTTTAAGCGTTTTTAGTTATCTATTTGCTCAAAAGTGTAAAATTTTCGGCGCTTCGCACCATATACTCATGTTCGGACTATATTTTGTTCAATTGATTTGACTTTTTTGGAATTATTTATGTTTTAATGCTCTAAAAAGATAGTGCATGGTCAGAAACGCCGAAAAACGACGTTTTTGACGCGTACCCACCATTTTTGGGTACCAAAAAAGACCACTTAAAATTGCTCCCCCAGAATTACCATGCTGTGCATGTATGCAAACGAGCTCAAAACCATGTGTGATCGTGAAAGCAAATTCGCGTACTTACAAATACCAACTTGCTCAGTTAGTCAAACAATCATTCATAATTCTTTACAGTTATGTACCAACGAAATTCATATGAAAATCAGTGTGTTAGAGCTTAGATAAATATGTTTTATCCTGTCTTTGTTCGTTCTTCGAGAAAAATATAAGAATCGTTGAAAAATTTATTAGTGGTTCATAGTGCTAGATTTTTTCTGCTTGACGTTCATTCAAAAACTTCATTATTATGGTGTATTCGAGCTTTTTATGCTGGAAGAACCTTGGACTTACGATTGAATTGTAGGTTCAGTGCAGAATTTATTGTTTCTGATTAAATTACTTCACTAAGACAGGCTATACATCTATTGACGGAGCGAGGCGATGTGACGAAATCGAAAACAACATGCGGACCACCTCTGGCGGCATCCTTAGTCCGTGTTATCAAAGTCTGCTCGAACTCTGTACAAAAATAGAATGAAAAACGTCAGATCCATCCAAGATTAATTAAAGAAAAGTTAGCTAAAAATTAGTCCATAGAAATTTAAAGGCTAATTAAATAAGAATAAAGGCAGAAATTGTCATAAATTAATCGTATGAGCGTTCCTCCCTATTGATATCCATGGGCAGAGTAATAATATGCAAATATATACAGAGTTAGATCGAGAATAAAATGATGACGCATTTGCATATCCGGCTAAATAAACTAAACGCACGAAAATATGAAACAAAAAAGTCAACTCCAAAAACAACATCGGGTTGGATTTCCTTGAATAATGCAGTCGCAGAGCTGCCAAGAAAATAAATATATCTGCACACGTTTATACTAAGTTAGCATAGTCTAGGGAATTAGTCTTTTTCTTACGTACTGACGCAATTTAAGAAATAGGAAACTTAAGAAGACAACGACGACTTTAAAAATATCAAATCTTTTAAGAGCAACTGGATGTTTTAGTTTTAGCTCGCATTTTTCAGTTAGGTGGGTACTGTTTTTTCGGTAATAATCATATATGCACAGCGTGAAAAATTGTTGGGAGGGAGGAACCAAAATTTTTTTTCTTAAATGTCCGTTTTGGGTTAAAAAAACCAGGCACACGGGACAAAAACGTCATTAATGGTGTGTTCGACGATGTATAAACAATTTCATTGAAAATTCAATAAAATTCGATGAAACATAGTCAAAAATGACTGTTTGGTGCGAAGCGCCGTGAAAATTAGCACGTTCGAACTAAAATATCGCTAAAAACGCTTAAACCATGACGTTTTTTACGATTTAAAAAAAACGCAAATTCTGTGGGAAAATTTTTTGCGGGGGCCTAGAGGGGGTGTGTGAAAAACTTTTAGCGGAGCATTAAAAGTAGGCTCAACGCGAGCACACGAACTTTCAAATCATTGAACTACTACTTTTTCATCGTTTGGCAAGGATTCATGTTTTTTATGCGAATTGGATTACGTTTGCTCTTACAAAATGGCCCGACACGAATTCCGCGCAGAAAAACTTGTCATTCCTATTTCATTTTATGTCGTTGACGCGCAGAAGATGGTTCTTGAACCTTATAACATGCAAAGCAGAAACAAGGAAGTCTGCCGCGAGTACCGAGCTGGACCAAACAGATTTTTTTTATTATTCAATTGACTACGATTGGAAAGCTTGGCAGGACACAATGCACAACAAGCAAAAAACTTATTTTCCTAAACACTGTATTCTCTAGTTTTCAGCATTGAAGGTGAGGCAAAAATGAGATTGAAGCAGCAGCTTTATTTAATCGTTGTCAGCGACGTTACGTATATAATATGCGTCGAGTGAGTCTGCTAATCAATAGAATAATTCGTGTTTACGATGACAAAAGAAAACCCAAGTTCGAGTAGTATGCGAAACTCGTTTAGCGCAGAATAGCGTGCACATATTGATCTCTCTTGCTTAGCACAAAGAACATTTGTTATGTAAGCAGCAATAAGTAGGTAAAAAGCTACCAAGCAAGCAGGCGCGTAACGTATCAACAGAGATGTGCTTTAAGAGCATTGAAGACTAGGCCGACAAGTTAGTTCTGAATATGATAAAAGGCGTTATTGATGAAAAAAACAATGCTGAGCGAAGACTGTCACTAGCGAAGGAAACGCATTATTTAACGGAAACACTTTACCGTAGACATAGGTGAAAAACCTAATGGAAATAATAAATTTAGTACAAAGACAAATTTGATAAAAATTTAATATTAATTATCAGATTTTTTATGTAGGATGGGGGTGTAGGAATTAGGTCAGTAGGATGGGGAGGCGGTAGAATTAATTTAATAGGGTCCGAAATTTTCTGCTCTACATTTTCAGCTAGAAGCATATAAGCAACTGAGTATGGAAGAGATCCCCCACCCAAAGCTGATCGTCTCTTCATTCCTCAAAAGTTTAATTAGACGGACCAAACTATGCCCAGGACGCCAAACAAGAAAACACCTAGCTTAGAACCATTCAGAACTTGCACTTGTCGTACGAAGCAAGTTCTGTAAAAAATACGATTCTTTAATCCTTTTCCGCTTTCATATTTATTTAGCTTTTCACAGAATTTTCGGTTTTGTCCTAATAAGAATTTAATGGCTGATTTTCGTCATTTAAACGGCTAACAGAAAAGGTCATAAGAAAAGTTGGAATATCATGAAATTGAAGCATAATGCACAGCAGCAAGGTTATATGAAAGGTAACTCCGAATAAATACGTTTATTTTAAAGCAACGTACGTGACGAACAGTCTTCTTTTTATTTTAGCTCGCTTCCGGACTATTATAAAAACAAAAAATAGGGTGATGAATACTCAGAAAAATCACAAGATGCAAAAATAATAAGCCAGTATATACAAAAAGATAAGCCGCTCAATCTAAAATACGCTGCAATTGATTTCTAATCTTTTTCGATCTTTAAGGTGTTTTACAGCAAACACATATGCTGCAGTTTCGCAATAAATTAGTAGGAAAAGAAGTAGATAACCATCACTGTAGCAGAAAATGATTACGAATTAATCGGAGTATGTTCTGAGTCATAGACGCACAAGGTCGGAGTGGCCAGGGTTGGGTGAAATCCGGGAGTTATACTACAGTAGTTGTTTATTAGGTAAATAACAGGTCGAAATTGCTTGAAAATACGCTATTTCGGACCGAAATCACCAGTGGTCTGTACCATACATGGGCACGCTCAGGTTTTTTCGGGTCAAATGACTTTCCTGGAACCTGTGGGATTGGTCATGAGCATTGATGCAGAGTATGGTCAATCTAGAGGGTGTGGAAAATTGGGCTTTGTTTTGGACCAAAATGAACTCAAAAACTAGTATAAATGCTAAAATAGCGTTAAAACCGAGTTATTCCACAGTTTCTGGTCAATTTCAAGCACTTTTGAAGAAAATTTTCAATCTTCACATACTTTCGGCCTTTATTTTGCCTCAATTTCTCCAGAAAATTTTTAAAACTCTTGCCGGGTTGGTTCGATTTCCCTTGCGGGGTTGCGAGAAAGGTTCCTCAGCCGTCAGGGTAAAGTCACTTGACCTGGTATTGACCCAGTGCCCATGTATGGCTGAACCAATGGTGTTTTTTCGCCATACCACCATTTTTAAAACCATTTTTTGACCTTCCCACAAAATTTTGGTGCTGCCCAGTGCCCACCTGTGGTCTGTACCCTACAGAATCTGAAAGACCCCACAAAATCGATAGACCTCGCAGAATTTGATTTCGGGTAATTTGGCCCAATCGGACTCCCCCAGAATATTGTTGCTGTCCATGTATGGTTACCCCCTCTCACTCCTCCCTACGCGCGTGTACAGGGGCAGGGCGTACACAGGATTTTTTGAGTGGGGGCAGTCTCAAAATTGGTGACCCTATTTCGGGACATGTTCGCTGGAGCACGAAATGAAGTGCATTTTCTGACGTTTCTGAACGTGCTCAATCCATATAAACTCATAAAATTCAAACTTTTCGAAAAAATCTCACTTTCTCTGAATATGTTATGAAAAATGACATTTCTTTGGCCGCGCTTGAGACAACATTATGAAAAATTAAGATCATATGGCGGGAAGCGACGAAGATTTTTAGATTTTTCGATAAAAAATGCCAATTTTTATCGTTTTCCGAGCATTATTTGACCTTTTCAACATTGTTTTCGGGATAGGGGGCGGCCGCACCCCGCCTTCTGCGTACGGCCATGTGCTGTATGTTCTGGATGTTCATAGCGTATAGTCGAATAAGTTAGGATACACACGTATAATAAGGATGGTATTCAGAAGGATGGAAGTGATCCCCCAGCTGTAAAATATTTCTCAAAAGGTGAAGTAATGAAAAAGTAGGGCATTTTTGAATGCTGATTGCCCAGATTATCGGCATTTCGCGTCAATTGTGAATTATTTTTCTCATACTTTGCATTAACGACCAAAAAACGTCATTTCGAATTTTTGATAAAGTATGGCTTTTTTTAGCTATCTGATAATTTCTCAGCCAAGAACGCCAGTGATCAATTAGGATTACGCATGATCTGACCACAATTTACTCTAAAAAAACTGCCAAAAATCATGACACTTTGTGTCCTAGTAGTACCCTACTAAATTAGTAAACAGATTGGGAAAAGCTAAGAAAATATTTTTCTGCAAGAACTCGGTTTTGAGGTTAATATGACGTGGTGAAGGAAAAATGCAGTTTGTGTTCGCCATAAAATTTGCGCCTTTATGTGTCCTTACTGAAGATTGCTAGAACGGCATTATAATAAAAGATACTGTAGTATCTTTTAAGACTGAGGTCCTGAATAGTTTGATAAAGTTCTCGTATGTATGTATATTATAACATTGGCTAGCAGACCTTAGCAAAACCTTAAGATGGTAGAGTGACCGAATATGATCGCTAGAATTTGTAATCCCCAGCGATCTTGTTTGTATCTAAGTTCTTCAAAACTAAATAGCATTATACAAGACAAAGTCGTGTGTGCCCACATGATGCATGAACTATTCATGCTTACATTTCTATTCTTAATGTTGAGATTTTAACACAGCGTTCTAAATAAATTTGAGAATTCTTTTAGTCAGCTAGCAATCATGTTTTTTAGTCTTAACCTGACATTTTTTAAGACATCGCTTATCAAGTTATTTCATTTTATTTTATTTCCACCCGATCAAAACATAAAAAAATCAAATTGTTAAATAAACTTAAGAAGTATTTAGCACTTATAACACTTTATTTTTAAAAAAATTCGATAATGTAGGAAAACTCTATACATATGTTTAAATAGACGTATGGGGTCCATGTGGTGGAGAATTAGATTAATGTTGGAGCTTCTAAACGCCCCCGATTCCTCGACGTCCATGTGTGCTCAGCTTATATCCCCAGCGATGCCACATAGACAATAAACAGATGGACAATGTGAAACAATATATAAAATAATTCTGATATCAGAAGTGAGGGAAACGACGTAAGTATGCAATGCACATAAGTGTGTGTGTGTGTGTATAAATTCAGAACTTATGCAATTCGGCTAGTTAAAATTAAATTAGAGCTATCCAAAATGTCACGAATTGCAGAAACCTTCATTTTTCATCCAAGTTAAATGTTCATATTATGATTCATACAGTGATCGTACGGGGTCAGATTTTCACCCACGATCGGGGTCGGGGTCGGGGATGAAAAACCCCGGTTTTCGGGGTCGGGGTCGGGGTTGAAGATTAACAATTAACATTGCATGATTACATACCAATTTAAAAAGGATAAAAACGATACCTTTACTTGTTTATAGAGCATACTAATAAAGCTAATTATGTTCAACATTTTATTAATCACTAATCGCTCTCGCTTTTTCGTATTCTTCCACAGTTTTTTCTAAACTATATATATTCTATAGCGCGCTGATTGCAGAGGAGCCAATTGCTCGGAGCGCCGAAAATTTTCGAAATTTTCACCATTTTCTTATAGAATTGACGACCTTTTTATTGACAAACACTTCGGAAATCATAAGTGGGCAGAGCACCAAGAAATTCAGTCATTCTTTACCGCCCTTAACATGTTGTAGCTCTGTGAATACTAATAGTTTGACACAGCAGAACAGGAAAACTACGAATTATCAACTTAGTATGAAGATATTTTGACTGATTCAGGCTTTTAAACGCAATGCTGGAGCTTTACAAAAAGAAAGACAGTAATCGGCGGTGCTATGCGCAGGAAAGATTTGACATTTTTACGCTTTAAACTCAATTTATACCGCTTAAATCATACAGAACAGATAAACTAATTGCAAGGCGAAGCGCCGGAAATTTTTAAAAATTCCTAATCCTTTTACCTTTTCTGTCCTCCTAAAAATCTCTTTGCACATGTAGAACGAGATTGTACGGCTGGGGGTCTAGGGTGGCGCGCTCAAGCGCCCCCAGCGAGGTCCAGAGAAGGACCCCCGAAAATTTTGTAAAAAAGCATTCTAATTTTTAATTAGTAACGTTAAAATTTTCGTAAAATCGGCAAAATCTCGGTTCTGAATTAAGCCCAAAAAACTTAAAATTGATGAACTCCTACACTGCGCCAAACTTCTGAGCTGAAATGCGTTTTTCGACCTCTGCTAAATATATAGCGCAGCAACGGGTCGCAATCAATAAGTCATTAAAAGATGTATCAATGAGAATTTTGTTCTTATCGCTTTCAGGCCCATTTGTGGCCTTCTTATTAACTAGTTCAGAGAACAGAACATGCGCAAAAACACAAGAAAATTATGGCCTTTCTTTTCATTTCAAATAGAGTTATGTGTCCTTGTAAAGAAAGATAAACAAAACAGAGAATAGACAAATTGGTACGCAAACATTTTCGCTTTTTTACTATTATGCTCAACAAGCAAGTGCAGTTTCATTCAATGAACTCATAGTGCATTAAATCACTAAAGTGATGCAAAGTGCTGGATTATTTTAACAGATTCAAGCTTTTAAATTCATTGTATCTGTATAACAATGACTCGGCGCGAAGCGCGGAAAATTTTGACGTTTGTGCCTTTTTGAACTCAATGTTCTGGACACATTGCGCCAGAAAAATCAACATAATTTTTGAAAATTTTCGGTGGGGGGCATGTGCCCCCAAAGCCCCCCTGGCTACGCCTATGATTCCATGTATCAGTAATTTTGACGCACTTTATATTGATAAATATGCGAACATGTATGTACGTGTTAACAACATGGCGACCATAGTATCCCAAGGTCGGAAGTTCAGGGGGGTGAAATCCCAAAATTTTGGGTCACTAAATTTAGAGTCTAGCCTTTTTTGCAGGTCAAATATGAAAAATGGCTAAAACGTCCTATATAGCATGTTTTAATGTGAAAAAACTGCATTTTTAACTACTTTTTGTACCATTCTGACTAGTTTCGTTACTCTTGTAAGTAAAAAATGTAAGAATTTATCGGAAATTTTGATTTTTCAGATCATTTTAAGTTCATTCTATGTATTTTTTATGTAAACAAAACAGAAATGTATTAGTCGGTGCGAAGCGCCGAAAAATTTTAGTATCTTAGCTGCTTTTATACCCAAAAATCATGCAGAAAATGTTTGATAGCTCAAAATCGTCCGACAATGATGCAAGTCTCGGACCATTAGGTGTTGGTAATACCCCTCACCTTCCCTATGGGAATGTATGATGACGACTAGGAATACATTTTATGAAATATCGCGAGTGTCGAGTTTAACATATTCATTATGCTCGTGAATGAATCATCCTTGTCCCGAATTTATTTGCTATTTATACCATTCTCCTGTGTACCAAAAAATTAGATGTTATATTTCACCCCCGAAAAAAGGTTCAACCCCGACTCGAAAAATCTTGCCCCCGGTCGGGGGTCGGGGTCGGGGTTTAGGCCGGGGTTTTTCGGGGTCGGGGTCCCCGTACGATCACTGGATTCATATCCAAAAAAATTTTAGAGGAAGCGTCAAACGACACCTTTTACATATTACGACAGCGGCGAGACAGATATTAAAGATGCATTAAGTAAGACCTATATGTATGAAAAGAAAAACTCATGGCTTGGTCGAATTCAGACACAATTTATATTTCAAAGACAATTAGTTACATTAGAGAACGTAAAAATTCTAGAATCTTCTACTTTCCAAAAAACATCTGTGTACATACAAGTGTGCAACTTGTCGCTTATTTTTCTCATTTTTTCAGCATATCAGATATTATTGAAAGCTAATATCTGACGTACATGGGATAAGCGTGCTTTTATCAATCAGTTCTTGATGAAAAACTCATTGATAATTGAGCTTGACATTTTGAAATCAGCCGTGAACTGGACCGGGAGCAAACAATGGCACAGGGAAGGGTGAATGGAAGCTACTATTCATTCCAAAAAATTTGGAAAAGCGGGTACCTGATTTTATTGTAGAAAAATGCAACTTAGTTATCAAAAAATTTCGACTGCAGAAGTATTGATTTTTCTACATTCGTGTACCTATTGTCTATTGTACTCGTACATCTGTACACATGGGCGGGAGAAGGGATTGGACCATAGGTGGGCGGCATCAAAGGCGAAAAAACACCATTTTTCAACGTTTCTCATCGAGCACTATCCACTGGCATCAAAAAATTACAAAAAAAAACAAAAAAAATTCAAAAATGAAATTCTGAAGGGGGTATTTTGGTTTCTGGGGGTGCATATCCCCCAAACTACCCCACGCCCAGGTATGGGTTGGACCCCCAAGAATACGCCACTTGATTTTAGCATGTTTTCTGGGACTTTTGCCAGTTTTACACCACCCAGAACCCACAAAATAAGGTCGCTACCCATGTACGCTAGTATGTTACATATATAAGTATGTAGCAGTGCATTATCTACATAAAATAGGCGTTTTCTACAGAGTGCATTTAAAAATTGAATTCATACCAGCCTCATCCCACTGAACAACGTTGTCAGCGCCGTTTCGCTCAGCCAACGTGAAGCGTTCTTCTTTAGCATCTGCGACAACAATAAAGACTTTGTTTCCAAAAGGCTCTTTAAGGAAAAAACGCGCCAATTTGAGCAACCAAAGGCCTAAGCCACCGGCTCCAACGATCAGCACGTTGCACAGACCTGAAAAATGCAATTGTTTCACTGATTTTTACTTGGCCAATGAAGAATTTTTTCACGACATTCAGCGAGTTTTAAAATGGAAAAAAACAGAATAATATAAAGTTGGGAAAAAAGTAAAAAGAAAGAGAAGAAAAGAAGTTTCAAAAAAAACAATGAGCTAAAAAATAATAAATATAGTAAAAAGAATCGCATGAAAAGTTGGGCTGAAACAGGAAACATAATTATTTGTTTGATTTTATATCTGACCTAAGTTAATAATCAGTGCAAGATTACCGGACCCTACCTTTTGTTTTTATGATTGATTCCACCACTGGCACGCACTGTATGATAGCTGAAAGTGCCCAAGTAGCGCCTGTTGATAGCATAGCCGCTACGCGCATGTTTACATTGTCGGGCACTTTTAAAAGATTTTCCAAATTTGGTACAGCCACGTAATCTGTGTATCTGAACGAAAATTTAGTTCTTTTGTGTCGAAAATTCGACAAGAACGAGACAATAATATATGGCATATACATTATGCATTATACGTAATAAATGCTGCAATTAGGACTAATTGATCATTTTGCAAATCAAAAAATGGCATACTACTGTTAACATAGCCACAAAGCTCTATTCGTGCAGCTGCAAAGCGTGTTCCCAAATTGTATTTTTTAAATGACAGATAAAGAAACTCAATGCTTTTTCGCTTTTTTCTTCTCAATCTATACTGGGATTAAAGTGTTTTAAAGATGATCAAAATATTTATCTTTAGCACTGAGCCGGGATAACGATTTGATTTTAGAATGTCAACATTCTCAACAGCCATTTAGCTAATACAAAAATTTCGTTTTTATACTATTTTATTATACTTTTTAATTTTTCTAAATTATTTGCCACAATTTCATGTTTTGCCGAAATACACGTCTTCGATGGACTAACCTGTTTGCAACATGTTTATTTTAACTTGTGTACACTTTGTGATTTGCCTCATGGTAGTTTTCTATTTTCTAAAAAATCACTTCAACCTGAGTTGCAGCCAAACGTGGGCGAGGAGGCGGGGGGAGGTCGGACCATTCATGAACAAAGGCCGGTCTATCCTTTGATACCAGCTGCCCAATTTTTGGTTGGTTGTCTTTCACAACGTGGTCGTCTGGTTGGTTGATTGGTCGCTTAGCGGTTGATTATTTGTTGTTCGATTGGTTATTGATAATTGGCTCGTTAATCATTGGTTGATTGATTGATTTTCAAATCATTTTCATGTATTTTCCTAGATTCATCTTCCTTTTCCTAGCCGACTGACTATTCATTGATACTGACAAGTCTCCCATTGATACCGATCCGGTCCCCATTGATGTCGGGTTGAATGAAGTTGAACGGCTTGTCAATGTATTAATTTTCCTTTATTTTTTTCCCAGAAAATTTTTTTCTCCAGCGGTGTTTCCCACCTACACATTTATACATATGCCGTCTGGTCGTCACCATCCTGCGTGGGCAGCATTGAAATTCTGGGGGTGCAAGATTTTTCAAAGATTAAATAATGAATGACCTTAAAAATGGTGGTATGGCGAAAAATTGCGAAAAAACAAAAAAAAATGGGGGAGGGGGTATTTTGGTTTCTCGGGTAGGGGGTTGCATGCATACCCCCCACGCCCAGGTGTGGTCACCATGGAGGTTTCAGTAAAACTCTGAATATTCCTCCGTATAACGCTCGATTACCCGGCTTTGCTGAGCTCCTCCGTTGGCCAAACAATAACTTTATCGCCAATTTGTAGGTCATACTTGCTAGCATTTACATTTTCTCCGAACGCATCAATAATACCCGCTACTTCGTATCCTAAAATATGATAATAATGGCACAAATAGCCGAAAACTTTTCATAAAAATAATAATTTCCGACGGAAATACTTTGAACGCTTATTCTATTCTAAGTTGAAAATAAAATCAGCAATTTGAAATCGAATTAGGAAAAGCAGATTGTTTTAATCAGAAAAAATGTCATTTTCATTTATCTCATTCAAGTCAATATGATATTATGCGTTTAATAGAAGAGAATAGGTAAAAAATGGAACTTAAGAAATTCGACTGTTTCTTTACCCAAATTAAAAATCAGCCCGCCTCACCTTTCCCCATATTGTCCATGCTACATAAGTTGCAATCTTAGCACTCTAATAAGGCATATGGATAGTCCAAAACTTTTTAAAAATCAAATAAAGAGCCGAAAAACTGACGGCAGGGCAAAAAGCACAACTTTTCGACATTTCTCATCTGACTCTATCCATTGACATCAAAAATCGCAAAAATACGAAGAAATTTTTGAAAATTTTAGTGTGGGTCTGATTGAGGTCTTTTGAACCCGGGAGATTCAGCCCACGCCCATGTGCGGTAACGCATGGTGATGTGATACCCTAAAGTTCTGCATGGGTTTTAGACAAGTTTTGTCGTTCAGCTAAAAACACGAAAATATGCCTAATTTTCAACTTAATAAATTAGTCTACATTTTTGATAAAAATCATAAGAAAAGATATATAAAAGTCTAGAATAATCTTCTCCAGGATAAAATAAAACACAAATTTTGGGGACAGCGCATGAGATTATGAATACTTTGAAAGTAGAAAAATCGGACTTTTGCAATCTGCTCGTTAAAATCGAAAAAAGCCTTGTCTGCTCTATAACAGAAAGATAATTGCTTTTTTGTGGAGGAATTTCCGACAAAATTATATTGTCACTAAAAATTCACATTAAAGTGCTGAATATTCTAAATTTTTTAATAGAGATGGAAAGGCGATTTCGATTAAGGTCCTTTCAAAGTCTCTGAAGTACATGTGCGAATCAGAGAAGACGGTCAACACACTCTTCGAAATTCCTTAAGATACGAGTATACAAGCCGAGCGCTATTCATATTATGATCCACATATGCACACTGGGGGTGTGGGTATCCCCTCACACAAGTTCTGAAAGGTATACCCCCCTTAGGCCACTTGTGGACCAAAACCTATTGTTAGAATAATAAAAGAGCGCCAAACGATGCCCTGCAGTATCATCTGAAGTATTTTTTCGAGTTGTACTCTGTTCATTCCTTTATTCGGACTTTTTTTGTTCTTTTGTTCAATATTCGGTTCATATTTGATAGTCCAAGTCATTCCGTCGTTCTTTTTATCATTTGTTTTCATGCGAACTTAATGACGAATATTCAGGAAGAGTAAAACACAACGAATTAAAGCATTTTTGCGGGTTGCGACGGGGACGGGGGTAAGGAACGACAAAAATATCTAAAAAATTAACATAAACTCATCATTTTAGCGCCATAATTAGCCATAAAAATTAATCATCCCCCGTCCCCAGCGAAACTCAATTTATACCCTCTAGTGATCGACCGAGGGTACTTTTTGGACCCTCGGCCTCGGCCGAGGCGACTTTAAAATCCTTGCCTCAGCCTCGGCCGAGGGTAATGCCGAGGGTCAAGCTTATATACCTATACCCATAAATAATAATCTTAGAATATTTTGTATGCACATGAGCCAGAGAATAATCGCAATATTAAACACTTTATCGAACTAAAACAAATGTTTATTGCTGTCAGCCAGAATTCTTATTTTAATCTGATGAAGCAGATAATTCATCATCAAAATCTAGATCATCTGAATCAGAGTTAGCCTCATCTATTTCGCCTTGTTGTGCTATCGCGTCATCATCGTCGTCATCCTTTATCAGATTCTTTAAAGTCACACTATTATAACCGACTGCTTTGTGATTGTGCTTTACAAAAAGGAGTCTTTGAACATTTGATACAATCGATATTATGAAATACGAGTATAGTAAAATCGAATTGCTGAAGTGAAGAACAATGACTGAGAGAACACTACTTCAGAGATCAAAAATTTCATGCAGAGTCGATTTACATACAAGTATTTTAATGGAAAAAAATCGAAACGCATAATATGTCAATCAATTCATTCTTATTTTCAATAATAGTAGGTTAAATGTGTGTAGGATTTATTGAATAAAGTCAGCAGCACGAAAGCATCTTCAATTTAACAAGTTGCCGTTGAAGCAGTATTTTGTTGTACAAGGTCCGTTTGTACATGTAAAAAGATGGTCCCCAAAAGTCGTTGTACATTTTGTACATGCCAATTTTTGTTTACTATAATATAGTACAGTAGCGATTTTAGTGTGGTAAAACGGGGTTTTCGATTTTTGGTAGTGTAGTTAAGCTGATTTCAGGCTTTCTGACGCCAAAAATTATTAGATATTGTCTCGAAATAAGCTATGTAAAGACAGAACTGCAGCCATTGTTGTGCTCGCTTTTGCAGTAATGCATGTTTAAACACGCTTTTTCAATCATCCACAGTGGCGGATCTAGGATTTTTCTAGGGGGGCGGTACCCCAACTTTCCCAAAAACAGCTATAAATAGGTCCGAAAATTTGCCCTTAACGCACGGAATGGTGTTTTTTCGGTGTTTTACATTGTATACTTTTACATGAAGGCACTTTTGACGCAATATTTTTCCCAAAAATTTTAGAATTTCCGACAATTTTGTCCGGAAAATTTGTGAAATTAAGGCGGACAGGCGTCTAGAAGCATGATTTACTGCTTCATTTCCTGTATTTATAGCATTTGATGCGAAACATCGAAATTTTAAATTGAAAATAGAAGAAAACTATGCAAAAATAGCTGTTTATGCTGTTAAAATTGTTTTGAAACCTACATGAACAGAAAATGGCTTTCAGGTCGCCAAGAAAGTAAATAAATGTCATTAATAGGTATCATCCGGCGCGTAGCGCCAAAAAATTTGAGAAATTATGGTCACTGACGGCCAAAAATCATTGCAAATTGCATATCCAATCTTTATCTCACCAAATATTTTTGGCCAATCAGAGTGGGCCACCCCTCCGCCCCACCTCAAATCCGCCCCTGGTCATCCAATTCTGGTGTGATAGGTAATACAACGGAAACTGCACTGTACTTTCCGATCCATGTAGCGAGCATGAGAATTATAACTTAGTCATCATATGAATATCAATTGGCACTTTGCTGTATGTAACTTGAAGTAACTGGGTACGCGCCTAAAACCATAAGAAAAGCCGATAGGTAAAAAACAGCCTGTGTACTGCAGGTGAATTCTAAATAGTAAATATTCAACAGATATATTAAACTCAATTCAAATTTGATTTTAACCCTCGGCGCCTCGGCACTTTTTAGCTTCGCCCTCAGCGCCGAGACCGAAGCTCCAAAAAACGTCGAGCCTTGCCGAGGCCTCGGCCTCGGTCCGATCAATGACACCCTCCCAGAACTTTTGACCGTCTGCATCATACATGGGCAAGGTAGAGGTAGCCAGAGGGAGATGACATCCAGTAATGGTCATATAGTAAATTTATCATTGTTGTACATGTAAAATGTATATAAATGTAAAAAGACGATACTCAAAAGTCAATGCGTGCGGTAAACTGGGTTTTTCGTGACCCTTATTAGTGATCTTTGAACAATTTGTGGATTTCTGGCAATGAGTAATACAAAAATTAATCAATGTGGCACGAAGCGCCGGAAAATTTTGACATTTTTACCCTTTTCAAGTAGAATTATCGTCCTTTTTTCCGCAGTAAACTAAAAAAACGTCTTGCGATACCTTTCCTTTTCTCAAAATCGCCTGACAGTATCGGATTTTTCAAAACCTTAGGTATCTCACTCCCCTATGCCCATGTTGTGTTGTGCATGTATATTATGAACTAAAAATTCACTCGCTTAAATCTTGAAAATTTTCATAATTTTTCAAAATCCTCTTATAAAGCGTCGAAAATAAAAATTATTATCGAGGGCATCAAATTTTCTTGTCGATCAAGATGCAGCGGCGTACAGTTTTTTCAGCACGATCTAAATAAAAATTTCAAGAGCAGGACGATGCGCTTAGAATGAAGTTTGAATTGGATCATTCGAATCGAATGCATGGCTTTTTGTAGGAGACAAAGATTTTGAGGCTCGTACAAAACTTTTTAGATTCATCTTTGCACAAAGTATACGTTTTAAGGCAAAAGGATACCCAGTAATTTTAAGGTTTTTTGAACACTTTAAATTGAAATTAGAAAAAATTTGAAATCTCTGGATTAGTATACATTCCATTAACTCCAAAATCAAACTTGGCAATCTTAAATCCTTGTACAGTCTCAAACATCTTTTGCATCTATCTCGTCTGTTTTTTAAAACGGTTTTATCTAGAAAAAAACTATTTGCCGACTTGGCTAGGCACAGTTTTTGCTGTTTGAAGATAAAATATCACCTTAATATTGAAGTTACATCAAATTCATATGTAAGCGCAATGGAGTTTATTACCAGATTACTGAATGTATTGCAATCGTAGTATATAAATCCTCTATGATTCTGAAGTACCTAATGCAAATCATTTTAGCTTGCTGGGTCCAATTTCATGTATAAATTAAGCTAAAAAGACTTAAAAGTATTATCAAATGAATTCATGTCAAAATAACATTTTTTAGACAGAAAAAGCGTCGCAGATTATTCCATCAAAAAATGCATATATTTAACAGTACATGTATATACTGTACGAGTACTATGTACATGGTACATATACCTAATTAATTATGTATACATCTGCTCGCCATGAATGTTTACGCTTTAATAAGCTTCTAGACATTGTTAGGGTTATATCTTTACCAAGTCTGTCTTATTTCCACCCACGCACGACCGATGTGTTAAATATATAAGCCTTAACAAGCTCTATCATCCTATGGAGCATATTGAAACGTAAACATTCGTGGCGAGCACTGTATATTAGACGTTTTTTTCCTTAGCGATTTGGTTCACAATGTGAACCGTACCCAAAAATTTTTCTCTATTTCAGATTTTGATTCACATTTTTTCTGGAGGGGGAAGGCGTTGAAACGTTTAAAAATAGAGCGCTCACATTAAAAACCAACGTGTTTTGCACCAAGTCCATTCTACATGTAATGGCGAGACCCAAAACGAGTCTTTGAACATTTTAAACTGTAAATTTAGTGTAAGTACTGCAATGAATATAACGATCAATAATATGTTCTATCTCTTAAAACTGCGTTTTCAGACCTTAACTGGTGCACTTTAGCCGATTTCTTGAATCTCATCACACAATAAAAAATGCAATAATTTATTAATGTAGCGCAAAGCGCCAGAAAATTTTAATTTTTTTAGCGTTCTTAAATCGAATTCGCAACCTTTTAGTAGCTGGCTGATGTTGTAGAAATTCAGTTGGCGCGCAGCGCGAAGTACAATAGAATGTCATTCCCGCAATCTCACGTCTCAAACATCATTCTGGAATTCTACCCGAAAACAAAGGAAAGACAATTACAAAACTACCACGAACCAATTGAGTTCAGAGTTTCCACAAACAATGAGAACATTAAAGTTCATAGTAAATGAGTTTATAGCACTAAATTACTTTCGCTTGTTTTAGAAATGAATGTAGAAGCTTGAAAGAGGGAATACGTAGCATAAAAAGCGGCGCGAAGCGCCAAAAGATTTCAAGGTTTTTGTCATTAAATCTAAATTTTGTGCAATATAAAAGCATGCAGTACAGAAAATCTAGATTCCGAAGCGAACAATGAAGATAATTACCTAGGTAGATTAACTTAGATTATCTACATACTTAGGTAATGAATTCGGTACGATGTTCCGAAAATTGCGCGAAGCGCCAGAAATCTCTCACATTTTTATTCTTTTTAGATCAAAATCAGGCGTTTTTAATCAATTCATCATCCATATTAATCGCTAAAGCCCAAAACTTTCAACTTTTAATATGTTCTGTGCAAATTTTAGCTTCATATCTGGGCTAGCGATAGATAAATCGGTACAGGAAATACATATTTTTCCTCTCAGTCAAGTAAAAGAGCAGCAATCAGAGCGGCGCGGCCATACATGATCTGGGGAGTTAGGGGTTTCATTCAACCACCCCTCCCCCACCCAGAAAATTTTTCATCCCCCTGAAAATTTTTCACCTCCCCTCAGAAATCTTTTCACACACAGAATTCGAAATTTACTGAAATCTTTGAAAAACTTGTATAAAAGGTGCTGTTCTAAGCGTTTTTCACTATCTATTTGCTCAAAAATGTTATATTTCCGGCGCTTCGCGCCATTTAATCATTTTTTGACTACATTTTGTTCAATTTAATTGAATTTATTTGTATTTTTCTCAAATTTTTGTTTTTATGCTCTAGAAAGATAGATCATCGTCAGAAACGCTACAAACAATGTTTTGATGCGTACACCCACTTTTTCAAAGCACAAAAAGGCACTTTAAAATTTCACCCCTCATAATTACCATGCTGTGCATATCTGGGCGTGACCCTCAATAAAATAAAGAGCATTTAGAATAAATCAATCCGCGCCGAAAAATTTTGGAATTTTTGCATTATAGAACGCATTTTCGCATTACATCTCGAATTTGGGTCCACAAAAACCCCTAAGTAAATGTAATACAAACGGTGATATTAGGTACAATAAATTTTTGCTCGTACAAAGACTTTTCCGGAGATGTTTTTGTAATTAAGTATTAAGAGGCTCGCACAAAAATCAGCGATCTTTAGGACATACCTGTCGCCATCAGTCCGAATGGATAAGTCATGCTTAAAATAGCACTGATAAGCCGACATATACTACCATACAGGAAAGTCAAAAATGCATTGCATCTTTTTCTTTTTTCTTTCACAATTTTCTTAAGAAAATTCGCTTCAGACTAAGCGCTGATATTTACTCCAGAAAATTGTGGCATGTAATATGTAGACCTACCCGGAAATAGCGACGTGTCCTTGATGCCCGTCATAATTCTAGCCTGCTTCACATTTTTGACTTCTTTGTCTGTTAAACAGACTCCGGCGTAACATATCTGAAAGAAATGTTTATTTTTCATTTCTACAGCAAAAGTAAAAGCTTTCAGTGCCACTATTGATCTGGTAAGTACATGCAATAGTAATGCTGGCCAGCGGTGGTGTTAGTGAAATAGAAAAAGTAAGTAGGCTCTTGTCATAATGTAAAGACGTGTTTTGGTAAATAACTGGTCATTTGATTGAATAATCTACTTAACGAAGTACAACCATGTCAAGGTAATCATCAGTTAGATTTTCTTATCTTTAACTGGGTAATGAAAAATCCAAATAAATTTTTCTTGTCATTAAAATGTGGAAAAATCTCTTTGAGACTATTCACCCTTGCGTTTATCCGGATCCGAATAAAGTATTACTATTATTAAGTATTAATACGTGTTTTTCACTCTTTTCTTCCATTCCTTGTAATTGCCATATTTATTTGCAATAAAATGTCTCAGTTCAGTTAATCAAATAATTGGGAGTAATTTAAGAATATGGTACTTTCGAAATACTAAAAAATAAACTTCAGAAGAGCGGATTTTTTTGCTCAGCACTCAGAACATGTTGAAAGAAAGCGCGGGAAAAAATTTCATCCGTCTACGATCAATATTACAGAAGCTATGGGTTTCGTTAAGTAGCCTCTTCTCGACCTAAGCAAGCATCTTCTCGACCTAAGTATTTAAAGATTCAAACAGCTGAATGCAGAATCACATGTAGATACCCAATTTACGTCGACCTAAGCATCTATACATCGACCTAAGCATCTATACATACATCGACCTAAGCATCTATATATCGACCTAAGCATCTATACATCGACCTAAGCATCTAAGCACCGACCTAAGCATCTATACATCGACCTGAGCGGTCGACCTAAGCAGCTTAAAACACCTTTTCAGATATACTAAGCCTAAGCCTGAGTATAATAAAAGCAAAAACTTAGATTTTTGTAAAGCTGAATGCAGATTCACATGTAGATACCCAATTTACGTCGACCTAAGCATCTATACATACATCGACCTAAGCATCTATATATCGACCTAAGCATCTATACATCGACCTAAGCATCTATACATCGACCTAAGCATCTATACATCGACCTGAGCGGGAGCGACCTCGACCTAAGCAGCTTAAAACACCTTTTCAGATATACTAAGCCTAAGTCTAAGTATAATAGAAGCAAAAACTTAGATTTTTGTGTATCTTATCAAATAAAACCTAAAAAAACATGCAAAAAAATATTAATTTTTTAAAATTTCGAACAGTTTCCCGCGCCTTTTTCTTTCTTCTCCTTCATTGCTATGCTTCCTCCCGTAATTTCAGCCCATATTATTTATTTCTGACAAATGTGTAAGTCCTTGGATCGAGCCGTTTAATCGTCCCACCCAACACTCACATAGAGAGTTGCCTGCAACTTTGAAAGTATGGCTCAGATTTTCACCAAATTTTTTTCCGCGCTTAAATTTATCATGTTCTACCATTTTGGCAAAAAAAATTTTGGCATTCCATATTCGTTTTGCTCCTTTTCTAAAAGTACCATATTCTTAACTTTAGCCGAAATTCGCTTCTCTGAAGTTTATTTCTTAGTATTCTGAAAGTACTATATTCTTAAGTTACTCCCCAAATTTGTTATACAATGTTGGGTAGGTAAATTCTAGACTTCTACAGAATAGTAACTATTTATATCGGAACAAAAATTTTGCTCACCTTAACTCTCGCTCCCTCAGGCGGAGTTTCAGGCAATGGTATATCTTCAAAGTAATGAACCTCCTTTAGATCTTTTGGTGAGCCAAAGCTAAAACGGCGCATATTCGAACAACCGAGCGGAGTCGCGTGAACGCAAAACAAAATAAGATTAACGCAACAATTTAAAGCAATGTACCTCCGCGTTGGATGACTTACAGCAGCCCAAAGAAGAAACAATTTCCAACCTCGGATGAGGAAAGATAATGAGAAATGACGAGGCGAGGCGAATGAAGAAAAAGAAGCAATGATTTGGTGTTGTATGTTCTCAAAGGGAAGATGAATGATAGTAAATAATTTTCAAGTGCTTATTGTTGACACAATTCATCTTGTGGATAACTTACAAGCACAATCATTAATCCAGAAGAAGAAAGAAGAAAATTTATTCGGTAAAACTATTAAAAATAGACACATAAAAAGTAGGTAAAAATGCATTGTCAATGTGAACATAATACACAATCTGCATAAAACAAAATATGTGCATAAAGCAACAGATAATGGAATAGTACCTACCAGGAGCGTAAGGCACAATGCTCTTACGTACGCCTCTTAAGATAAACACTAAAATCAATTTCCGAAATCATATTTCTGAAAGCTATTGGGTTATTACAGTCAGTTGTATTTTGCGGGAGAATGTTCCAAATTTTAGCCACCCTGTTCGCAAAGTCATGTTTTCTACAATCTTAACGTGATTGTTTGATGAACAGTTTCATGTTATTTACGTATCTAGTACCTCTGCCAAGTGTAAGCTCAAAAAATTCATTAAATGTCAATATTTTGTGCTTAACAATTTTAAAAGCAAAAATAAGATCAGTGTGGATACGACGAGTTTCGACGGTCGTTCTAAGTTTAGGATATTCAATCTTTCATCATACGATAAAGTTTTATTCCAACATATTTTATTTGTAAATTTTCTTTGTACTTTTTCACTCAAGTCAATATCTCCAATTTGGTATGGATTCCAGACAATAGATCCGTATTCAAGGATAGGTCTAGCGTATGTTTTAAAAGCTCTTATCATCAAATCGGTATTTTTTGAGACGAATGTTTTGTGTATTAAGGATGCGACTCTAGCAGCTTTAGACGCTATACATATTTGTACACTGAATGCCCGATGATAAATCATTAGATATGTAAATACCAAGGACCTTCATACAATTTTCGGCATTTTTTAACTCAGATAAACCTAACTTATAGCCCATTTCCGGATTTCCGTAACCCAAGTATAACGTTGCACATTTTTCGTAGCTAATTTTCAGTTGCCATTTTCCGGCCCAAGAATGCAATGAATCAAGATCAGACTGTAACAGGATGGAATTTTCGGATTTGTTGAAAATTTTCAAATCGTCAGCAAACAACATATAATAAAGAAACGAAAGTTAAAAGAGGAAAAAACAAATAAAAACCGAAAACAAATGTGTAATACTTTTCCCAAAGATATTTAAAAATTTACAAGTTACCTAATGATGTAGTCGCTTCTCCTAACGTTGGTTTGTTCAAAAAAGAGCTGCTAAACATTGATTTTACAATTTTATTGTCAGGACATACATATAGCCTGTTTCACATTATTTCGTGCATAAATTCTAAGAATTCTCATCGACAGCAAGCCGAGGGTTACGAATTACGATCATCATAGATTATATCAATGCTATAATCTCAATCTGTCAGCTTATTGTCGGAGATATTTTTAAAATGTATAACCGAAAATATGTGAAACAGACTATAGTTGTATGCATAGGTGGGCAGCATCGAAATTCTGGGGGGGGGTGAAAAAATTTTGGGGGGGGAGTGAAAAAATTTTTAAAGGTCAAAAAAATGGTCTTAAAAGTGGTCGTATGGCAAAAAAACACCATTTTTCGACGTTTCTCATCAAGCTCTATCCAATGGCATCAAAAACTTGCTAAAAAAAGCAAAAAAATTTCTTTCTGGGGGGTATTTTGATTTCTGGGGGGGGGGAGTATTTCAACTTCTGGGGGTGCATACCCCCAAACCCCCCACGCCCATGTGTGGTTGTATGTCCTTGTTCAGTCCCTGTTTTATCATGTATTTGTGTTTTACCAATGTTCGTGTATTTTTCTGAGCAATAAATATTTTCTTGTCTTGTCTTGTCTTGCTTGTCTTGTCTTGTCTTGTCTTGTAATACATACGTACATATGTAAGTAAGACAAATCAGCGAAAAAACTACAGTACCTACAAATATATGTTAATTCACATTTTCTAATTATTCTCAAGACTTTTGCTGTAAACTTAGGATTTTCCTTCCATTTTAGCATTCATTTTATCTTATCTTTTCGAAAAAATAAAAATTTTTTTCAGGTTTCACCGTATGGACTTCATATGCTCGCTTACACATATATGTTAAGCCTATGTGGAAAAGGGTGACCGCGCTCATAGTTCGAGAGTACGCGTGAGTCCGCAGTGCTTTTACAATTGTAATATCAGCAACTTACTCGTCAAACTCTATCATTGGCATAAGGACGCTAATATTAAAAAGGTTAATTCGAAAATGGAATCCTGAGTTTATTCTATTCTGATGAAAGCGTGTTAGGTTTATAAGTTCGTCCTTACTCTTACAACTCTTTTGCCTATGCAGGCTTTTGCTTACATACATACACATGTATAGTCTGATCCATTAAACTTTGCGTTTTCTTCTGAATTTAATCTGCATGAATCAGGCTACAAAAGGGGTTTAAACTTTTGATGCAGTAGTGCGCTTCGGCAATAGCAAGTGTCTCGCCATAGCTCAATTTAGTGTAGAATATCCCAACTACACTGTCAATTTAAACCACTTTTGTAGGCACTTTTAATTTTGTCAATGACCTCAAAGTTCAATGAAACGAATTATACATAGTAAATGCTTCTAGTGTGAATGTTTGCAATAAATGACATCAATGATGTCCGTTAAGTCTTATTATACTGTCTTTGCATTTACTGTAGTACTGACTCACATGCATTTATTTGCCGTGTTTTCGGTTCGTTAGAAAAGCTCCATCATTTTTTGATACTTTAGTTAGAAGCTACTTCTGGTTGTTTTCTTATACACAAAGCTTTTAGTTCTCGTGATAAAGATATTTTACTTAGAGCCTAAACTACATATGTAAAACCTTTTCTTGAGTTTTGTGTGTTTGTATGGAATCACCCAGGCCCGTAACAGAATTTTATTTCGGGGGGGGCACGAACAAAATATTTAAAAACATAAGGATGACCAAAGGGTGAATTAAAAAAGATGTTTTACGATTGACGCTTTATAAATTTTGCTACCCATATAACTTAAATATGGTGAAAATCCAATAGACATCATTTTAAACATCTCATTTTCTGTATAAAACCTATGCAAAACAAGACACAGATGCAAAATTTTTTTAAGGCAAAGGGGGCGTTGGAAAAAATAGTCCTCGTATTCTGTTTCGGAGGGGGGCACGTGCCCTTCGGTCCTCCACTGGTTACGGATTTGATCCAGCGCAGAAATGCCGGAGCGATACATCGACCTAAGCATCTATACCTACATAGACCTAAGCATCTATACATTGACCTGAGCGGGAGCGACCTCGACCTAAGCAGCTTAAAACGCCTTATCAGATATACTAAGCCTAAGCCTAAGTATATTAGAAGCAAAGCCGCGGACATCTGGGTACTAGTGATCGACTGGGGCGGTACCGGGGCTGAAAAAAATCCCTGGCTGGGGGCCGGAGTCAGGGAAGGAGAATATTATCGCATGACACATACTTGAGGTGGGCATAGGGAGAGAAATAATGAGCGACTGCTCCATTCTGTAGTAAATGGCAAGCGTAAAGTTAGGTGCGCCTTTTAGAATCAAGTTTTATTACTATTTATATCACAAGAAACATTTAGTCCAGTGTTTTATTGTCTGAATCATCAATAAATATTATTTCGCTGCTATTATCTTACTCAATATTATTTGAATCTTCACTACTGCTGCTGCTGCGCTTGCGCCGCACTCTACATGATCATCAGCCTAACTGCTTGGGAGCTTCCACGTATTGATACCGATTGCTCGCAAATTATGCTTTAGATATAAGAGCTTCTGAAGATTTTCTGGCTTCAATCGAATTCTTGAACTATTAGCTAAATCACGAGCTGACTTAAATTCGCGTTCGCTGTACACAAATTTAATAGGCGGGCTGAGGTATTTTTTGAGAGCTAACTTATAGAAGCGAGCATACATGATCATGGGGTTTGTGAGTTTTCACCCCTCTCCCCGAAATTTTCACCTTCCGCTCAGAATTTTATACCCCCCCCCTCAGAACTGAAACTTTTTAGAAAAATTATAGGAAGTGTCTAGATTTAAGCGTTTTTATCATTCAAATGGCTCAAAATTGTTAAATTATTGGCATTAAATAGTCACTTTTTGACTATATTTTGGTCAATTTGATGCAATTTTTCGAAATTTTTTCGTGTTTTTATGTTCTAGAAAGAAAGCATCATCAGAAATGCTTAAAATCGTGTTCTCAACAGTGTTTTTTTTGTATTCGGCAAAGATTTTTCCCGATGTACAAAGACTTTTCGGGACCGTCTTTGTACATGTACAAAGATTTTCGGGAAGACAAAAATTGCAAAAAGGTCTGAAATTCGCTAAAATTTTCGGCGCTTCGCGCCGAAATGAGGGATTATGTGTTCTCTATATCTTTAATGGCAGAAATTGCATTTCAAAAGGAAAAATGTCGCGCCGTTTTAAGACGATTCTTAGTGATTTTTTCTAGAGACCCAGAAATTGGCTAAAATACACTATCAAAAGTCGAACAACTCTGTTTTTACCACAATAAAATCGCTACTGTACCATATTATAGTAACAACAATCTGTATGTATAAAATGTACAAAGATTTTTGGGAAGACAAAAACTGTAAAAAGGTATAAAATTGCCAAAATTTTCGACGCTTCGCGCTTAAATGAGTAATTGTTTGTCCTATGTATTTTTAAAATGGCAGAATCCGCATTTAGAATGGAAAAATGCCAAATTTTTCGGCGCTTCGCGCCGTTTTGAGGCAATTTTTAGTAATTTTTGGCGTCAGAAACTCAGAAATTAGCTAAAATACACTACTAAAGATCGAAAACTTTGTTTTACCACACTAACATCGCTACTAATAGTACACAAAAGTTTGCATTTACAAAATGTACAAAAACTTTGGGGACCATCTTTGTACATGTACAATCGGACCTTGTACAAAAAAATACCGGTTCTCAACGCATATCAAGCGTTTTTAGGGTAAAAAAGGCACTTTAAAAATTTTTCGATTTCACCACTCCTGGAAGCGAATAGAAATGATGGCACACAGTCAATTCCCTAACAGAGCATAAATTTTCCAAGCAAGTTAAAATAAGAAACAAAGACTTTGAATATAAATGGGGAAGCTCTGATGAAAAACAGAAGTAATATTCATTATTAACAAAACCAGAAACAGAAGTAGTGGAATCACAGAGATGTAGCGATTGGGCGGAATAGGTATTGGACTTAATAAATGAGTCATATATAGTTTAAGTTTATCGGATCGAACGCAATTCTGCAGCGCAGTTTACATTTGCCTATAATTAATTTCCGTCCAAATAACTATTATACAAGAAACGCGTTTTAAAGCAGGCGGTCCACATTCAATTAAATATAAAAGTGTTGTTTGTAAAAATAGTTTTTGAAAAGGTACAATTTCCACCTCAACTCTAAATCTTCTAGCCACTAGCTATGAATAAATGAGATAAAAGTAGTATTTGGTTTGATTAGTTAAGTGAAGGAACATTTATTCAGTAAAAGCTCATTTATACACAATAGCAAAGATATAACATGGACTAAGTATATATATGGTCGAATCAGTACAGTTCTTAAAATTAACACTTGCCCATTGATAAAAAACTGGCAGTATCACATCCTGTACAAAATACGAATCACTAAATTTTTCCCCGGCCCCGGCCATTTTTGACCTTGCCCCGGCCGGGGCCGGGGATGCTGAAAAATGGCCGTGGATAGCCGGGGCCGGGGATGCTGAAAAATGGTCGGGGATAGTCGGGCCCGGGGCCCCGGTCGATCACTACTGGGTACCAAACTTTATGATGTGCAGCTGACCAAAGGATGAATTAAAAAAGACCTTTTATGACCACTAGAGCTGTACATTTTGTAAATTTTGCTACCCAGATCCTTTAAATGAGAATCTAATGAACACCCTCTTGAGCAGACCTCGTTTTCTTGTAAAACCTGTTTAAAACAGAAGATGTAGATAAAAATACGCTTTAGGTTGTATAAAGACTAAAAATGGAGTGATTTAACCACGCGCTTGGGACTAAATAGACTCCAATAATGATTTGAAATTTGGCGCAAAATTTTTTTTGTGATTTTTAGCTAAAAAAGCAAAGAGGGGAGTTGGGGAAAGCATAATCAGATTTGGTTTCGGGGGGGGGGCACGTGCCCCCTTATCTCTCCTGGATACGGGCCTGGAATGATAGTTTTTTCCACATTTGGGGGTTTTTGTGAACCAAATTTTTGATATGTGGAAAAATTGGGGCTTGGTTCACAATGTGGAAAATTTTTGTAACGCAAAAATGTGTTCTAGAAAGGTAAAATTCCAAAATTTTGGCGCCGAATAGATTTAATTTTATAACTTGGGTATTATAAATGTTTAAGCTGCGCCATGCTGATCGCTTCACTTTTATCAACAAATTGCTCTAGAACTTCACTATAATTGACAATCCTCATCTAATGAACAGATTCGGTCAATTTTTTAATGCAAAAATGCGTTTTAGAGAGTCAAAATGTCAAGATTTTCCGGCGTTTCGTGTCGAATCGCTCTAATCTTATACTTACTTGTTATTAATGTTTAGGCCGCGCCGCACCGATTGCAGCACTTTTATCGACAGCTTGTTCTAGAAATCTACAATGATTGAAAATCATCTTGTGTACGAATTTTCGGACAATTTTTGTAATGCAAAAATGCGTTTTTTGAAAGGTAAAATTTCAAAATTTTCTGGCGCTTGCCGAATCGATTTCATTTTACTAGGTATTTACTTGTCATTGACGTTTAGGTCGCGCCGGATTTGAACAATTTTTGTAATGCAAGAATGCGTTTTAGATGTATATAAAATTTCAAAATTTTCTAGCGCTTCGCTCCATTTTGATAAATTATGGAGTTGTTATTTTCCGATGAGACTCCAGAAATCGGCTAAAGCGCACTAGTGAAAATCTAAAAACGGAGTTTTAGAACACAGAACATATTACTGACTGTTATAATCATTGCAGTACACTAAATATACAATAACAAAATGTTTAAAAACTCGTTTTGAGTCTCGCCATATTATGTAGGATATACTTTCTTCAAAAAAACATCGGTTTTTTAAGATGAGCGCTCAGTTTTCAAACGTTCTTTTAGACACCTCAAAAATGTGAACCGAAATTTCAAATGTAGAAAAAAATTTTGGGTATGGTTCACATCAGGCTCGTATCCAGGATTTTGTTTCGGTGGGGGGTAGGCACGAGTAGAATTTTTTTAAACCATAAGGGGGATTAAAGGTTGAATTTCAGTTTCCAAATTTTGATATCCGGATAACTTAAATACGGTGAGGATTCAATGGAAGTCATGTTTTTCAAGGCTGAGGGGATCTGCGGTGACGCGCTCAAGCGCCCCTCAGCGAAGTCGGGACGGAGTCCCGAAATATTTCGAAAAAAGAGCACTTCAATTTTGAGTCGTAACGTTAAAATTTTTACGAAATCAGCCGAATCACGGTTCTGAATTTATCCTTGAAATGATCGAAATTCATCAGCAAGTTTATAAATCATTGCTTAAAAATTGCTGTCATTCTTGCTTCTTGAATAAATCTCATTTTTTATATAAAACCTGCGAAAATTTTCCTGAAAATCGGGAAACCTGTGAATTTTCTTGCCTTGTCTTGTCATTTCATTTCAAGAGGGGGGCACGCGCAGGCATGTAGCTGTTGGGGGAATGGGGGGTCCGAACCCGCAAAATTAAGAAAAACCGAAAAATATGACTTTTTACACGTTATTTTGTTCTATTTTAGGCTTAGACCCCCAAAATTGGTGGTGGTCCCCCAAAAATGGGAGGGCCAGCTAAGTGCCTGGGCCCGCGCCCTCTACCCCCTGGATACGGGCCTGGTTTACATTGTGAACCAAATCGCTAGGAAAAACGGTGCATGGAATCCACTGGCGTAGCCAGTGTGGGAGGGTGATTCCCCCTGGGTAAATTTAGAATTTTTGAAATGGAGAGATGCAGTTGCGCAACGCCGTTTTGCATCGATGTTTTGAGACTAAACTTTGAAAATTCGGCGCTTCGCGCCGATTTCTTATAATTTGGCTATTATTTAAACTTAATGACAGAAAGGAGCTACACAGCCTTAGTCGCCATGAGAAGATAACTTATTTTCAGAAATCTCTGGCCAATAGATTCGCATCTCATGCGTTTTTATGAATTTTTCAGTCATTCTGGCAATGAAGCAATAAAAATTTTTGCGCTTCGCGCCAGTCAATTCTATCTATTTATCAGCTGAACTAAGAATTAAGATTCGGACGATTCTATGTAAATTTTAACGTGAAAATTCCAGATTGCAGTGCTTATTTTCCAAAATTTTCCGGGCGGACCCCGCTGGAGGGCGGGCGCTTGAATGCTCCACCCCAGACCCCCCAGCCCTAAAAGAGAGGTATTTTGTTGCATTCTCTCTAATCACCCGAGTAGTACAACTTGCAAAGTGTGCAGCATTAATTGTGAAAATTTTTTAAAAAAATTTCGTCATCTGCATTTTAATTCTTGCAGGACGATGTGAAAAGTTAGGCGTTATTTCACACCTAGGACGCAGCTGAGTTGCCTTACTTTTTTCTTACTGCAAATAAAATTACATAATCAAAATTAATATCCACCAAGTATGGCTGGTATACGTAAAGGTTCGATAGACGTCGGAGACATTTTAACCGCAGAGCAGCTGAATGAACTGACTGAAGATTTGGAAGCGGTGAGCATACATTCTTACATAGCAGTAGTATAGCTTACACTTATTGCTGCTGCCATGCATTTTTGTGTTAATATTACTATGAAATTCAATTCTAAATAAGATTCTCATTGATCTAATCTAATTTTGGCAGTTGATTAGAAGATGAAAAGTTGTAGAGTAAAATGAAGAGGTGTAGAAGTTGTGGAGTTACTATCTGCTTTTTTCATCCTTACATGTTTATGCGTCTTAGTTCAGCAGATTAGAAATTACTGATCTAAATCCGGAATGTCATCATTCGCTAATACAGCTTAAAAAATAGCTAAATCGCTTCCCGAATGCTAGATGAATGAGTAAATCAAGTACTGTATAATATGAAATGTATAAAATACATTCGATTACCTCCATCTTCGTACATGCCACTTATTGCCATAGGGGTAGGGATGGGGGTATTTCTTCAGAGTCCAAGACTCAAGTCACTATCAGACGATTTTCGGTGAAAACCTTTTGAATTTTTTCAAACCTAATTTTTACTATGGCAAAAGTGCTTTTAACTTTAAGAATTTCGTGAAGTGATACAGTATTTTCGAATATAAGCAAGAATAAATGGACAAATTATCACTATAAAACATGCATGAAACGGCTGAAAATTTTGGATGGGGTTCCGTGGCCATTTTGCCATTTTTAGAAGGAGGTGCGGTTAGCGACTCCAATTTTAGACCAAAAATGGCAAAAACACCTTAAAATAGCCAAAAAAGCGCAAGTTTTTCGCTAAAAACGGGGAAGGGTTGTCAAAAATTTGCTGACTTTGGAAGGGAGTGCGGGGCGTAGAAGCGTGGGTGGTTGATGGCCCAAACCGCCTATTACATGTATGTTTCTCAGCCATTTTCAGGGAGGGGGTAAGATGCTCCGATTTTTTTACCAAAAGTGGCAAAAATACCTAAAAATATCCAAAAAGCGCAAGTTTCCGCCAAAAATGGGGAAGGGTGGGTCAACATTTTCTGACTTTTGGGGGTAGGTGTGGGGAGGACGTTCAACCCTGGTGGGGTTTTCCCAAACCCCCTGTTACACCTATGGTTTTCGGCTGTTTTTAGGGGGAATCGACCACCAATTTTTGGCCGAAAATCGCAAAGAAAGGCACGTAAAAATGGTAAAAATGCAGGTCTTCGCCAAAATCGATTTTGGCTCGTGCATTTATTTTTGAGCCCTCTCTATACAATGTTGAAATACTTTCTGTGGCAAAGTGATCGTAATTTTGACGTTTTTTAGATATTTAAGTGATTTTAGCTTTCTCAGTCGGGTTTTATTTGTAAATTCCATCAAAAGCTCATAATAATTTCGGCGCTTCGCGCCAAACTAATATTATGAGCTAAGTTCAAGCCGAATTATCTCATTTAAGACTGCATGCGGGTCGCAGGTCACACACTGGTAGTATGTAAAACTGTGCATATTTAATAATATAATATGATAATATATCTACAAAAATTTGTTCGCTCTTGCAAATACTCTTTTCGGAGATCTTTGTACATGCACAAAGAAGCTCGTACAAAAAATAGTGTCGGCTAATAGTAATACACCACTTAATTTACTGGTCCCCCATTTCGGGATTATACCCCTCCCTCCATTCTGGACCTTGGGAAACTATGATACACGCATACGATCAAAAGTTCAGGGAGGGAACTGAATTGAGTTTCCTTGGGAGAGGTAAATGAGTGATTTCACTGCATATTTAAGTCAAATTATTATACATAATTCATCGTCACTTCATTTTATGTATCTCTGAATACATCCAGAAATATAGGGTCACCACTCACCATACCTGGGCAGCAGAAAAGTTCTAGGGCTGAAATCGCTAAAAATTGCCAAAAATGTCACTAAAAATAGAACCCTGGGGTCTTCAGTAATCTGCGGGGGTTTCAACTTCTGCGGGGGTGTATATATACCTCCAGACCCCTCACGCTCAAATTCGAGGGTCACCGATTTTAGGACGCCCCTCCCCCTTATAAAAATCCTGTGTACGCCCCCGGCTATGTCAATGTTGCTTTCTTTGATTTATAAATTATTGATTACTACAGTTTGAGCGTTGTTGGGTAAAAAACTGTCTCTGAATTTTCGATAGAGTTCCTTTTTATTAAATTTGTCGACTGACATATCTTTAGCAATGTCTATATTGTGTCATGATGTCTAAATTGTAGGTTAAGACCAGCGGTACAATCATGCTTGCCGAGTTACAGCATGCTCTAGAAATTGTCAGCGTGAAGCTTCCTCACTATGAAGTGCGAAACATAATAAATGATCATTTTAGTAGTCGTGGTACAGAAGGAGAAATCAGTTTGCTGGAATTTGCAGACGTAAGCTTTTAAAAAACCAGTTCATACTCGCTTATACTTATGTACATACATATATGAATGTACAGGGTGTCACGAAATGATAGCCCCCTCTAAAAACCGACTTTCAAGAATCATAGAAAAAATATTCGAATACCATGTTGTAGAGTATTCAATTCTGCGTTGGATGCTTATTTTATCAAAGCGCAATGTGCACCGGTTAATTTTTTATTGATCAGAAACAAAAATCTCAGTATTTTGAATTTCACGACTACGTCGATTTAAAAATCCATATAGCCGTCTTCAGCTCAGTCGGCCTGCCTTAAATGCATAGTCATTGAACATAACAGATTGTCAGACTATTACGCATCATATTCTTATTCATTTAACACCATACGCCAATTTTTCGATGCTGTCTCTGCAGAATAGCGACCGATTTCTGACTCCATGTGCACGAGCTTTTCTAATCAATTCGTCACAACTTTCCTAAGATAGATCTTATTCAGAGCTACTTGTGAAAATTTCTTTTTTGCAATGTATAAATCACTTTTTACTACCCAAAGCAGAATTGAATGCTCTACAAGATAGTGCTTACAGATTTTTTTATCGTACCCTCAAATCAATTTTAGGAGGGGGCTATCATTTCGTGACACCCTGTATTTTCTTCTAATTCACTATACATATCTGCAACGTATTTTCAAGTATATATCAGCATAAAGAATCTATGAAACAAAATATTATCATGAATCGAAGCATTTTTCATTTAGCATACATATGTAGGTACTCGTCAATTCTAACAAGATTCCTGCATGCTTCGTTAATAATTCTTTAAACATGTTGCTTCTCCATATCTCAAATATTATAGTTCATTCTGTATTTGCGATGCTTGGTCAAACGTGTTAAAAGATTTCTGACTCTGTATAAGTTTGATAGACTTAAGTAAATAATCATGCATAAATCAGTTTTTTCTTGTTGTATTTAATTCATTTTTTTAATTTTATGCTTTGTTGTCTTGTTGCATTTTTATTATGTTCATTCAGTTTTTTCACTAGACTTCAAGGAAGAATCAGTCTCTGCATACACGACCTTGTATGTATATACATATTTATATTAAATTAGAAATTTTATGCATGTTGATTAAAAACAAGGATAGATGGTCTTTCCCGATTTGGAAGTTTTTAATTTTACGCGTTGTTTTTTGTGGAAAGTCATCTCCGTTATACTATAGTCTGTTCCATCCCGAACTGCCCATTTTAGCTTTACTGCTTATTGTAGCAGAATATTTTATAGCTTACGTTGCTGCCGCAGTTTGTTAGATGCGCGATATGTTAAGCAAAGCAAAGCACATAAAACATCGATAAGTAGAGTTAAAGCAACTAACCGCTGCAAGAACTTAATTGAAGAAGCCATTTCTGCAGTGAAATACTAGTGCAGTAATAAAAATTTAGAGGAAATGGGCCGTTTTGAATGAATCAGACTATAGTTAGTACTCATACATGCACACGGTCAAAAGTTCTGGGAGGGGATAAACCGGGTTTCCGTGAGGGGGGGTAAATGGGTAATTTTGTACCTATTTAATGTTAAATTTTAACAAATTTTGATACATAATTCGTTTTGTTTCATTCTTCGTGAATATTTATAATTACATTCGCATGAAAACAGTAACGATAAGGGCGATTTAATGACCTACAACATCAAAAATATACAAAATATCGGAAGGAAATAGTCTGGAAGAATTAATTGGACAGGCTACTGCTTGAAATATTGGTACATGTACCTTAAACTATACTGTTGGACGTCATTAAGCGCTTTTTCATAGTTCGAGCAACAGTTTTAATCCCAAAATGGCCTGAGGGAGGTATGACCTTCCAGAAGTTGTGATAGGGGGATACCCCCTCCCCAGTGTGCATGTGTGTTAGTACTCGTACATTCTTATCGATACTCATTTATTCGTCCTCTGATTAAAATCAGTTCGAATTATACGTATGACAGCGGTTTTGAGATCTCTACCTGTTATCGGTCATCCCTCCCCCAAAAATTGAAATTTTATTTCTCATTCATCAAGCAACAAAAATTTTTTTTGTCCCAGTTCATTTACCTATCTATAAAAGAATTCAAAATTTGAATATATTTCATATAGACACATATGTTTAAAAATCAGAAGTCCGCTGCTATCTCTCTCTGCACTGTTTTTTGCGTGAGTTTCAATGGAAAATTGTTCGTATATCTAAACAGAACGAGTCTAAAAATAATCTCAAATATTTCTGATATGATACAGCTTTTATATGATGATATTCAAATTTGCCATTGTTTCGACCTACTTCATTATGGTTCTCGAGATATTATGTGACTTCAAAAATTTCGCCCTTCCCTCTGAAACAAAATCTTGAATGTATGTGCAGGCCTGGCTATAGTAATATGATTTACCATACATAAAATGGTTTTCTGCATGCAAATGAAAGAACCTTACTTTGTCCTAATAAAGTCTTTCTATCTTTGGCATAAATTAAAGTTTAAAAATAGAGCAACCATTATGTATATTGTATCAATGTAAAAGGCATAGGGGGGAGAGGGGCGATATTACCCCATCTAAGATTTTCGAAAATCAGGTCAGGCGATTTTGAGAAAATGATTGGTACTACATAACAACTTTAGAGCTTACTGCGGAAAAAGGCAGAAAATTCTACCTGAAAACGGTAGATAAATATATCAAATTTTCCGACGCTCAGCGTCGTATTCATGAATTTTTGTATTTTTCATCGCTAGAAAGCTATAAATCGGCTAAACTTTACTAATAAGGGCCAATAAACCCACTTTACAGCGCGTACAAATGTACTACTGTACCATGTTATAGTACCCTTAAGATCTACATGTACAGAATGTACATTGACTTTTTAGGACCGTCTTTGAACACGTACAAAGTAACCTCTTTTAAAATAGTGGCCATCTCTACCTTGCTCACGTATGTTCAGTTTATATAAATCGCATTAGTATTTAAGAATAAAAGTTGGTCAGCTGTTCGTGCGAAATTTCAAAGCTCCTGCTTTCCAATTATAGATTTATCTTTTTGGAAGAGTTGCATTTTAGCTCTACACCGCGCTTAAATCGAAATTTGACCCAGACTTCCGGTCGAAAGTGCACAAAGCAAGCAACATTAAAATTTTCGAGGGATCGTCAGAAGCTTCGCAAGCTATTGGCATTTTCCACAGCGTTAGTAACGAAGAACAAGTCGCTTTTGCTGACTGGATTAATACGTAATTTATTTAGTCGATTTACGATGGTGAAACGCTTGGACGAATACTAGAATACTAATGTTGTGTGCTCACACATGTATGTACTGTGCTTTGCTCACAAAGTGTTGCTCAGGCTGCTAGATGTTTGGGGCTACTTTTGAGAAAGGGGAGATTGGCAAAAATTAATTAGTATCGATATGTATAATCTTTCGTTCTCAAATTACCTATTCTGTTTTCCTATAACATCTAGGCTACACGATTCACGGTATAGTACTCCCCACGAAATTAGAGCTCTTATTGACATTCATAAATGCGGATTACTTTGCTTGCCAATTCTATACATTTGTGCATCCACACATGCACACAGCTGAGGCTTTAGGGGTCTCTCTACCAGAACTTGTGAAAACCATTTTCCCCTTAGCTCATTTTTGGACTAAAATCTATTTCTCAATCCATAAAAGTGCGTCAGACGACGTCTAACAGTATAATTTCATGTACATATACATAAGTACATACAGGGTGTTTCGAAATGATCTGCTCCCTTGAAAAATATAGGAACAAAATAACTTAGAGACAAATTTTCATCAGATTGTATTTCAAACAAGGCGATAGCTATTCAATTTTTCTGCGCAAGGTTTTACTTGGAAATGTCCTTGACCGGCTTCCTTGTGCATGAGTGTCTCGACTCTGTTTTTTCAGAATTCGACCCAAATTCCCTGTTCGGTTCAAATCAGGATTTCTAACAGGCAACAATCGTTGGCTGAGAATCGAATAGTTTTAGTAGAAGAAATTTTAAGTTTTCTGAATGAAAAATCATTTCGGCAGGCAAGAATCAAAACCGTGCCAAATCAAGAGGAAAAGAAGTCAAATTCTAAAGTTATTTGGAAAACGTTCGCAAAGCTTACGCCACGTTGCAAATGGGAACATTCGAAAGACATAGCTGAACGCAGAATTGAATTCTCTATAAGTATACGTATCTATTTTTTTATTCAGTCTAGAAGTACGTTTTCTTAGGGAGCAGATCATTTTGAAACATCCTGTACGTATTTTTCCAGTAGTAGACTGTTCAGTTCATTCATTCAGACACTTTTCTTTCATTATATATATTTGATGTTACAGGTGATTCAATCGCCCTTATTGCTATTTGTTTTCATGCAGATCTAACTACAGAAATTCAGGAAGAATCACATACACCGAATTAAGAATCAAAATTCGACATTAAATAAAATGAATTACTCGCCTATCCCCACCCCAGAAAATTCAATTTATTCTTAACTTTTGACAGTGTGCATGCATGTATGTATGTGTCCATCTTATGTACATTTACTTGTTGAACACATGACGACGTCCTACGTTATCACATCGGCTAGCCAACCTCTGCAAAATTATATAGATGGATGATGAGGTCCTGCCCCATTTCTTGAGAACTATGAAATCGCGTTTAAAATGCCTGCCTGCCTTCTATCTTTAGGGGTGAAAAAACTAAATTCTGTTTTTGATAATTTTTCAATAATTTTATTTACTTATGTGGTATGTATATTATGATATAGCGTAGCCATTTGATTCAAAATACCAAAAACATACGTTTTAAATTATTCACTCTTTATTTCTTAATTTATGTATATTTTGTAGTCAATGCGAATGTCGTCGTATTTCGATAACCCACATATAGCTACTAACTCTCAAATAAAATTCAGAAATTGATAATTTTCCGCTGAAGTTAAACGCAAGTCTCATTTTAAAATTGCACTGACAAACAAAAATCAGCAGTCAAATTTTTTTATTGGAGTTGAAAGGATTAGCTTGATTAAAATTAATAAATTTGAGGACAATGTTTACTTCAACATAATTTTCAAATGTACTCTATCTAGAAAAGTAAAACTGCGAACGTTTGATCAACTTTGCGTAAATTAAGATACTCGCTTCACGTCAGTGGTGGATTTAGGATTTTCCTAAGGGGGGCGGTATTCCAATTTTTCCAAAAACAGTCAAAAATATGTAAGTTTAAAAATTTGCTCTTAACGCGCCAAATAGCGTTTTTAGGTGTTTTACATTGTATACCTTTACATAAAATCACTTTTGACGCAATATTTTTTCTTAAAATTTAAAAATTTTAGACAGTTTTGTGCGAAAAAAATCATTAAATTTCTTTGACGTTAACAAAAATCTGGCGCGAAGCGCCGGAAAAATTTATGAAATCAAGGCGGATAGACGTCTAGAAGCATGATTTACTGCTTGAT
Organism: Mermis nigrescens; assembly: GCA_036768485.1. NCBI lineage: Eukaryota > Metazoa > Nematoda > Enoplea > Mermithida > Mermithidae > Mermis > Mermis nigrescens. Next base: position 5,238,841 of record JAVLUZ010000160.1, read on the forward strand.
TTCCTATATTTTATAGCATTTGATGCGAAATATCGAAATTTTTAATTGAAAATCGAAGAAAACAATGCAAAAATAGCTGTTTCTGCCGGTAAAATTGTTTTGAAACCTATATGAACAGAAAATAGCTTCCAGGCAGTGTTTTTTTGTACAAGGTCCGTTTGTACATGTACAAAGATGGTCCCTAAAAGTCTGTACATTTTGTACACATAAATTTTTGGGTACTATGATAAACTACTGTAGCGACTTTAGTGTTCGAAAAACAGATTTGTTCGACCTTTGGTAGTGTATTTTAGCTAATTCCTGGGTTTATGAGGGCAAAAATCATTAAGAATCGTCTTAAAACGGCGCGAAGCGCCGGAACATTCATCATTTTCTTTTCAAAATGCGATTTCTGCTATTATAAAGATATATAGGACACACTTTTACTACTCGAAAATTTTTGCGAATTTTAGACCTTTTCTGCAGTTTTTGTCTTCCGAAAAATCTTTGTACTTATACAAAGACGGTCTCGAAAAGTCTTTTTACATTGGGAAAAATCTGTGCCGAATACAAAAAATCGTGATTCCAGGTCCCCAAGAAAGTAAATAAATGTCATTAATAGGTATCATCAGGCGCGTAGCGCAGGAAAAATTTGAGAAATTATGGTCACTGACGGCCAAAAATCATTACAAATTGCATATCCGTTCTTAATCTCACCAAATATTTTTGGCCAATGGAAGGGCGGCCGCCCCCTAAACCCGCCCCTGCTTCACGTACATTTTTTTGCAGTTTGCTACATTTTGACTCGGACCCGGACCCGAATGGTCGGGTACCTGACTAAAGTTCTGGAACCGGACCCGGACCCGAGGTTGTCCAAAACTTTGGACCCTGGACCGGGACCCGACCTCGCGTGATATCGGGTCCGGGTCACCCCTACAATTTTCTTTTCATTCCACAGAATTCGTGATTTTCTTAATAATTTATATAAAATGTGCTGTATCAAGCGTTTTTACCTTTCAACTAGCCTGAGAGTATCAAACTTTCGGGGCTTGGCGCCACATACTCGTTTTTCACTATATTTTTTAAAAAATTTTTTTGTTAATTTTTTGAAATATTCGTATGTTCTCATATTCTAAAAAGATATAGCATCGCCAGAAACACTAAAAATTCATGTTTTTGATGTGTATCCACCATACATGTATACAGCATGGGACTTCTGGGGGGAGGGGGGTCAGGCCCAAAATTTTCTAAAAAGTGCCTTTTTTGGGCTAAAAACGAAGGGATACGTCAAAAACACTGTTTTTTGACGTTTCAGACAATGCTCGTTCTTTCTAGAACATAAAAACGTAAAGAAATTTTCAGAAAATCTGAAAAAATTGAGTGAATTGAACAAAATCTAGTCACGAAATGTGTATATGGCGCGAAGTGCCGAAAATTTTAGATTTCTGAGCCAAACATGAGCTAAAGACGCTTAAAGGGGCACGCTTTCTGCAACTTTTACGAAAAATCGATAATTCTGGGGGGTCGTGGCCATGTTGCGGGAGTGTCAGTTTGCCATTCTGGGGTAGTCAAACCCCCCTCCCTAAGAACACGTCTGGTATCCATCATTTTTGAGCGAAAAAATAATCTTCCGGTTTCACTCTTCAATAATTCTCGTGCTATGCACATTGGCGTAGCTGTGGAGGGACTGGCTGGAGGGACTAGTCCCCCCCAAAATTTTGGAGGTATGAATATTTTTTTACAAGGGTCTCGCAAAGGAAAGAATCAGAGATTTTTAACGCGTATCTGAAAGACCGCTATTAAGATTTTTAGCATATATTTTGAGCTAATAAGTCCAAAATTTTTGGGAGCTTCGCGCCTTATTTATTTATATACAACATATTTGTTTAATATAATTATAATCAAACTTTGATTTTTTTAAAATTTTTTCTTCTCCAATGTGTACAGGGTGTTTCAAAAGCATCTGCTTTCAGTAGAAAACATACTTCTAGACTAGATTCAAAAAATTAGATAAGTCACCTTGAAAATAATTTAATCCTGCGGTCATCTATGTCTTTCTAATGTTTCTGTTTGCAACGTAGCGTAAACTTTGGAAACGTTTTCAAAGTGACTTTAGGATTCGACTTCTCTTGATTTTGCGTGTTTTCGACTCTTGCCTTATGAAATGATTTTTCATTCAGAAAATTAAATGAAATTTTCTTCAAACTGAGACTATTCAATTCTGGGGCTACCATTGGAGCCTGTTAACAGTCCTGACTTAAACCGGATAGAGAATCTGGGTCAAATCTCGAAGAACAGATTTGAGACACTCATGCACAAGAAAGCCGATCAAGGACATTTTCAAATAAAACCTTGAACAAAAAATTGAATAGGCATCGCCTTGTCTGAATCATAATTTGATGAAAATTAGTTTCAAAGTTGTTTTGCTCCATGCTAGGACGATTAAGTCAGGTTATGATGCCAATCGTGATGAAAATAATTATTAAATTTACAGTGTTAATGAATTTTTTAATTTGTTACGTTTTTGTGCAATAATACAATAATTACTTAATCTTGTTTAATAAAACTTACACTTTTAAACGTAGAATCTCGAAGCATGTTTTCCAAGGTAGTTGATCATTTCGAAATACCCCGTAGATCTCGTTGAGAGAAGCTCGAAAACAATTATTTTTGTTTAATAAAGTTATTGTTGAGAAATCCAACTACAAAATTTTCACCCTACCCCCTCAAAATCAGAAGGCCAGCTACGCCAATGGCTATGTATGTCAGCACAGAACATCAAGATTCTGAGCTTAAAAGGTTAAAAAAGCCGAACTTGTTCTGGGTTTCGCAACAGATATAATTTCTGTTTTGCTTACCTTCAGAAGCTACAAAATTGAGTTTAAATTGAGAAAAATGTAAGCTATGTGGACGCTTCAAGCCGTATTTTTATAGTATGCACGTTTTTGCATTGTTCGTCCTAAAAAAGGCGGCACAATTGAGTTAGGAGTGTAAATATAACAAAAAATTTCGCTGAGTCACTTAATTTTTAACATGCTTTATTATCAAAACTTGTAGCAGTGATCCAGAAACGCGTAATACTTCAAAAAAAAATTCGCCACGTAAAGTCACACATTAAGGCATTAAATGAATTTTCTTAATTTTGTCGATTCCCCCAGAAATATAATCCTGGGTACCAGGGGCGGATTTAGGGGGGCGGGGGGGGTTGCGGCCGCCCCCCCCATTGGCCCAAAATAGTGCGAAAAATTAAGCATGTTTGAGCGATTTTTAGCGATTTTCGGGTCAAAACGGCTAATTTTTTCGCCCAAGTCAGGGTTCCGCCCCCCTTAGGGGTACCGCCCCCCTTAGGGGTACCGCCCCCCCCTTAGGAAAATCCTAGATCCACCACTGCTGGGTACTGGGCTGCATAACACCTTGAACTAGGGCTCGTGCATTCAGTTAATTGTGTAGGAGAAATATGTACACTGATATATGTTTATACTCATCTGTATCATAATGTCACATGCTAGAAATATCTTGTGATACATTTTATACATTGGACCCGGACCCGATCGGGTCCAGCTTTTTTGGACCCAGACCCTGACCCTGACCCGATTTTTTCAAAAAAGTGGACCCGCCTAATCCTAGTCCTAGTGTCTATTGTGACATGCGGGAATTGTTGGAAAAGTACAGCACATTATTGGATTAACTGTAAAAGTTTATTATTTAAGTAATGAATTGTTGAACTTATGCAATCGGGCTTGGTGCTAACTAACAATGCCGGACGTGCATCTTCGGAATTGGATGAAAAGAACCAGACATAAATCCTTCGCTTTTCCTAATAAATTCTTGCAATAGCTGTGTACAGTAAAGAAAAATAAAACGTGTTTGATTAATTACCTAGCCAAAATTAGATCGATTATTGTATCAAACGTAAAAACTTTCAATAGAATATCGATAAAATGTTCATAAAAGGGCTTTCTATGGCAATCGATCGATGAATTTTTGTTGATTTGCCCTGACGAAGTGTTCTTGGGTTATTTATTATTTATTCTACTGCGCTTTGAGCTTTGCTCAGAGGAATAAATCATATTTTGCAATGTTGGACCAGGATTTGACCTCTAACAAGAATCACATAAAGTTCCATGCGTTAAAAAGTTATGCATTTAACGCCTTTGTCGTTTTTTTGCTCGCCTCGTGCATAAATGACGAATTGGGTGTCTTGGCTGTATGTCAAAAGGTAGAAATATTGCCTTCTAAATTGGTCGACTAACTTAAATGAAATGTTGAGTTGCATTGTTATGAGAAGCATCATACCTTATACACACGGGCGTACGCAGGAGGGGCGGCTCTCTCTTGACCAAAAGAATTTGGAAAGGTAAAGATAATGCTTGGAATATAATGGAAATTGACATCTTTTTATCGGAAGATCTAATTTTGTTTCAAGCGCGACGAAAAAACGTCACTTTTCACTGCATATTGAGAGAAGAATTTGTAAAAGTTGAATTTTATCAGCTCTTAGATGGAACTTATTCGAAAACGTCAGAAAATGGACTTTATTTTGTGTACCGCTTAACGCATCCTGAAATATAGTGTCATCAATTTTTGGACCGCCCCCGTGAAAAAATTCTACGTACGTTCCTGCATATACCCACCATGTTAAGGTTATTAATTATTCAAAAATCTTGAAAATTTAATAAATGCATGGAATCGCATCATTTTTTTAAAAGCTTCAAATTTTATTTTCTTATTGTTTTTCAATATCGCATTAACACATTCTATAAATAAAATAGCTGATTGATGCAGGAGTACATATTTTTCACTCATTAATCGTTTCGTTCGAAGTTTAAAAAAATTCTCCTTCTGGATAAATACTTCAAATACGATTGATAATTTTACATATTTTCTTAAAATTGAAGAGTGATCAATTTTTTACATTGTTTTTCATCGGCTAGCCTCAAAGCGTTCAGTTAGTCGGCAAGATTGCTATCTTAAAACTTTGAAGTTAAGTTTAACGCGACAGGCTGCACGTACGACGTATGGGCTATCTTTAGCGCATGTTTTCTTCAAAAAATATTGTCCTATTTTCGATCAATGCCTAAGAGTAGTAGAACACGCATGTTTGTTCTATGTATTATCACATATAAATATGTCTATTTTAAGAGTTCGTTTAAACACCTACTTTTAGATGACATCTTGCGCTGCATTTTTTTACTTCACTATATTTAGATAATGTTTAACGCAGAAATTTATGCGGGGATGCCGATCTCGAACATATTTTGCCGTTGAAAAAGTCTGGCGACGATTTGTACGATAAAATTACCGATGGTCTAGTATTGTGTAAAATGAATTGGAAGTTTATCTTTACATATATACATACGTAAAAGACTAGCAACAACTTTAAATATTCATCATTGAATACGATTTCTTTTATAAGTCAATTAAGAATATAGGTCGATGTGCAATCTAAAAATAAGTTTAAAATTGGTATTACGAAAAATAGAATAAAAATGGAATAATATATAGAATAATATTAAAAAAATATACAATAAAATATTTATTTTTTATTGAATTTAATATATAAATCATAACGAAGAATACGTTCTGGATTTGAAGAGACGTTCTATAGAAAATCCATTCGAAACCAAAATTGCTGAACAGTTTAACATGAAAAATACGCATGCAAAAAAAAGAAAATGAGAGCCAATTGCTTCACGATGGCTGTTCAATCAATTCATAAGTCGAATCGAATAGAAACATAATTGCATAAAGCGAGGCAGTACCTTTTATATCTTGCTTAAGTGGTAATCAACAATGTTCAATCACTTCATAAATTTTTGTCATTAACTCATTTTTTACTGTATGAATTCTTAATATCTTTTTACTTTGTGTCCTGAAGTAGCTTCAGTACTTTTAAATTGGTATTTATAGCATAGATATTTTGATGGATATAAAAAGGCTGTTATAATTTTCATAAAAAGCTAAATTTTTCTCTCTGAAACAATTGGTTTACAGAATGCGCCTAAGTTGCAATACTCTTTCTATATTATATTACGATTCGAATTAGATTAAGTTTTCATTTTTTTCATATTTTTATAGCTTTCACTAGCTGCCTTTTAGTCAAGTCGCGAAGGCTGATAATTTTGTAAAGTAATGCGCCTTTATTAATTTATGAAATATCTCTTATGGACTTCTCTTATCTATTATCTCTAGCATTTTGCTTATTCGTCGATATTTTCGATTGAATGGTTAAATTTATCGTAAATGATTGAGTTTTGACATACTCATCTACCTTGATACATTCTTTAAAGTCGCCTCGTATATACATATGAGGTTTAGTCTTCTGATTTATCTTTTTTTAATCTTAAAGTTTTTTCAGTAAATTAATCAATTTGGCCGTGCCTGAAACAATAGACGAGAGAGCATTGAACAAGAAAAAGCTGACGGCTTATACAAGATTGGAAAACTTAATTTTGGTAGTTAATTCAGCCAGAGCTATCGGATGTAATATTGTAAACATTGATGCTGATGATCTAGCCAAAGCTAAACAACATTTAGTGCTGGGTCTTCTGTGGCAAATTATCAGAATAGGTACACATTATGCATCCTATTTGCGTCTTTGTTTGCTACTGTCCGAATCGTGCCCTATATAAATCATTGCAGATTACTGACTTTCTTTTATGGTCGCATTTTCTTTACTGTGATTATAGTAACGCGTGTAAATGCTCAAAATTTAGGCTTCTACGCTTGATTTTCTGTTACTGCTTAAACAAGATATCTTAATCTAATCATTTCTACTTCTTTCTCGTAACTATTATTTCTCAAGCGCATTCTATCTTTATTTGTAAGAGAAGCATTTGCTTTGCCTAAAATTTGCATATGTATTCAGTCGCCTTTAGTGCGGGTACTATATATTTAAGGTTTCCAGATTAGAAAGTCCCAGCGTGCATGTATGACAATTGAACTGAAAATAATTTGGCCAATATTGGCGAAACAATCAAGCCGTAGTCATTGGAGGCATGTGGGGAGCAGTTGCCCCCCCCTCCCCGAAATCGAAAGAAACGTTGTTTCTCACAAGGGTTTCCCAACGGAAAAATTAAAAAATTCTTGAAGTGCGTTAAAAGACCGCCAAAACAGCTTTTTGCATACTCCCGAGCTAGTAAGTGCAAAATTTTGGCGGTGCTTCACCCCGAAGTACTTGTTTCTGTATAGTTTTTCTCTTACGCCGCTCAAATTTGAGTTTTAGACGTGGAGAACATATCAAAATTTCTCCAACTCACTAATTTTCTGGTTGTTTTTCTTTGCGCTGCACAAAGACGAATAGTTGAGATATTGTTTATGGACTGGATGACGAGAAATGAGTTGCGCAGATAGTTTAAGCGATAGGTTTTTGCATATGTATTAGTATGCAATAAATTGAAAAATGTTTAAATGTTTTCTGAAATTTTCTTCACTATTGCGTAGAGCTCGTGTGGTGATGAAACGGATCCCCAATTTCAATTTATCCGGATCTGGATCCCAAGTTTTGCAACTTCCGGATCCGGGTAGTAAAAATTTAAACATCCGGATCCGGGTCCAATATAAATAATTAATCCCAGCTGGTTTAATCTATTAATCTATTGTTGATTTGATGAGATGCGCTATCGTAATTATCTTGCTTGCTTATTGGTGCCTCAGACGCAGGCCCTCAACCAGGATTTTATTTCGGGGGAGGGGCAAAAATTTTTGACGCCAGATATCTCGAAAACCATTAGGAGATAGGCGAAAATAAAGGTAGTTTTGAGCGTATCTCAGCGAGCTCTATACGATGGTAAATAAAAGATTAAAAAGAGTTTTTCACTTCATTTCATTTTGATATACAGCAAATTTATCATTTAAGCTGATTTCTCATCACTTAATCGCCGAATTATTTCTTATCTCTTGCCTTCGTACTTAATCATTGTGCTTTACAGAGAAAAACAATACTTATAATGAACTATTCATGTCATAACTCAAATTTGAGCTGTTTTGAGTGAGCTTTCTCGGCGCATGGCGCCGGGAAAAAATTTACATGCTCTCTGTGTCTAACTCAAATTTGAGCGATTTTCAGCGCTTTAAAGCACAAAACTATACATACATAAGCAATAAATCCGGCGCGAAGCGCCGGAAAATTTTGAGTTTATTAGCTCAAAAGTACGCTAAAAACCTGTTTTGGCGGTGTTTCAGACCACTTCGCAAATTTTTCATTTTTCCCTTTGAGGGACCCTTGAGAGAAACAAAAATTTTCTCCTATTGCGGGGGACGGGCGGCCCCCCCGCTCTCCTGGCTACGGGCCTGCTCAGAAGCATACATGACCTTAGGGGGTATGGGGGTTTCACCCCTCCCCAAGTATTAGCGATTTTTTTTTGAATATTCCCAAAAATGTTTGGAAAAAATATGTCAAAAATATGCTATTTTAAGCGTTTTTAGCTATCTATTTGCTTAAAAATGCGAAATTTCAGGCGCTTCGCGCTCAATTTCTTCCGACGTTTTTGATTTTTTTCGAAATGTTTTTTGTTTTTATGTTCTAGAAAGGTAGAGCATTGTCAGAAACGCTGAAAAACGATGTTTTTGACGCGTACCTACCATTTTCGGACCCAAAAAGCACTTTAGAATTTCATATCCCCCTCCCCCAAAGAATTCGCATGCTGTGCATGTATGCTCCGAAGCAAGTATTTTTTGATTAATGTCCCTTTGTATATGTACAAATACGGTCTTCAAGTCGTATATTTGTACATGTAATTTTGCGGCCTTTTTATTAATAAGTAGCTTTAAAAACTTAAGTAGCGAGTGCCAAAAAAATCAGTCGTTTTAGACGCCTTAAACACAATTTTGAAGCTTCGGCAAGCGAAGCAAAACAAAAAATTACTAACTTTGTACTAAACAATTTTGACTGATTGAAGCCCAGGTTTTTAATGTACAAATAGTGCAAACTGCAAATTACTAAAATTGTGTGAAGCACTAGAATATTTTAAGTAACGGAAGTTAAGCTAAATATTGGAGATTCGTACAGAAAAGGACCCATGTATGGTCCCGAATTTTCTGGCCTTTATGCCAAATTGTCTAGCTTCATTTCTTATGCCTATAAAGTTGGTCTAATAAGGACACTTGTGAGTCGTATTCACATGATTTGTAACTCATATCAGACTTTTGTCTCTGATATTGACAAGCTGAAGCAGACTCTACTGCAAAATGAGTATCCTCTTGACTTGATTGATAAGGTCATATCAGACTTTATGACAAAGGTTTATAATAAGAGTGATAACATGAAAGTCGGGTGTGATAAATTATGCTATTCTCTTGTTTTACCTTACACTGGTGTGCATGGCTACAATGTACGCAGCAGAATTCTAAAGCTTATATCTGCATTTTACCCTCAGATTAGAGTAAGGTTTGTTTACAAACTTGTCATGTATATCAGCCGGTTTTCAAGAACAAGGATGCTGTACCTGCTAAGCTACTCTCAAATTTTGTATATAAGTATACGTGTTCTAGGTGTATGGCTAGTTACATTGGCGAAACTCGCCGACATTTTGGGAGTAGAATTGCAGAGCATACTGGCATCTCATTTGCTTCAGGAAAGCCAATTCAGGGTGATATCCTGATCTTCTATTCATAAACATATCTCAAATAACAATTATCCAATTGCATCAGAGGCGCAAAATTTCGGTTGAGGGGTTTCCCAGCCAGTTTTTAGGGAGGGGTGTTAATGACCTTAAAATTTTTGGCCAAATATGGTCAAAAAACATGTCAAAAAACGCAAATCATTCCCAAAAGTCCGGAATGTCAAAAATTTCTTGACTTTATGAGGATGGGGGACGTCTCGCTCTGGGTGGGGGAAATTGCGCAAGCCCACCCCTTTACAAGCATGGTCCGAAACCTATTCGACATGAGTTGTCATGTCATTCAATCCTGGTTTCATTTATTTATGAGTTGATCGAAGTCAATTAATACGTGTTAAACTTTTTTTAAAATACGTCTCTCTTCGTTTGAAGGCTTATTTAGCCAGATCGATCTTATTCACGTTCCCGGCTTAATTCGCCTGTTGGAGGAGCATGAAACTTTAGCAGATCTAAAACGGCTTTCACCCGAGCACATTCTAATTCGTTGGGTGAATTACCATATGAAAGAGGCAGGAGTGAATCGACGTTTGTCAAACTTCACCTCTGATATACAAGATTCATTTATTTATTCGCATCTGCTCAAGCAAATAGCCCCTCCAGATCGCAGAGTTACTTTAGACCCGTTGAAGATTACGGTAATAAAAGCGTGCTAGCGAATGGCCATTAAATATTATTGTCATACATGCACATAGGGGGTGAGGGGGAGTAAAATCGCCAGACAGTACCTGTCCGACTGACTCGGGTCAGCCGGACAGGTACTGTCTGGCGATTTTGAGCTGATGGAACGTTTTTTGCATCATTTTTGAGCTCAAAAGCAGTAAAAACGTCAAAACTTTTCCGGTGCTTTGCGCCAGAATAGTACTTTTAAGTAGGTTTTACTCAAAGAGCGCCCAAAAGTGATAGGTTTCTGCAGTCAAAATGGACTAAAAATGCGATATTACCACCAAAAAACGTTTTATAGGCTATTTCGACCATTTTGATCGTTAGAAAGGGCAAAAAAATCGTGAACGTAAAATTTCCTGTTTTGGATTTTTGGGATTTCACTGCCCTCCGCCGACCCTGACCTTGTGCACCTATGATTATTGTGCTATATGCATATGTTTCTTATGCTTTTCAAATTTTCGTTAAGCCAATTTATAGCATGCAAACTGTGACACTTTCTTTTAAATTTTTAGCGTTCCGCCTTGCGCAAAAACTCACTACAAATTGTGATTTAAATCCATAATTCGCTCATATAAACGGTAGTTTGTTCAAATAAATCTCTGTTGAAAACGTGTCATTTATCAGACGTCGTCGTTTTCTTTCGATAGGTGCCTAGGTATTTTCTCGTGCGTTATAGATTTGATGCCCTAAAGCCACGCATTCCTAAAAATAACTTGGGATATTCTTATTTTCGCTCACTTAAATTCCATAATGGGTTGTTAAGAAGCGAAGAAATGTACTAAGAATTTTAAAATACAGAAATTTGTAATCGTTCAAACAACTTATGGTGAATAGAACAAATGATATTTTTCTCATTGATAAATAGTCTTTAATTTTTTTCGTCATATAAATGCAAACCCACTGTAAGTCTTCGTCTCTCCTCTTGATAAACGTCAACGTAGTTCGTCCGTTGTTGGCCATAAGCGTCTCAAAAACTGAACAAAAAATGCATACTATGCTCATTCGTCACAGCCAAACAAGCTTGACCACTTACTTGATTTATTTTTCTTTCGCTTATGAGCGACTAGGCGTGTATTGTTGCTGAATCATGCTTGTTGTAGGTATGTAGCGCGTCGCTGAATTTCGCAAAAAGTCAGCTGCTACGTGACACGTTTCCTGTGAATTTTATGATCAATCTCGCTAGCCTGTTTAATCATTCACATGCATTTTACAGCAAGCCTTTTCATAAATGAAAAGTTTAAAATAATCATCTCTAATTTCTTTTTTGAGCATGTTCTACGATGCTTATATACTCGTACATGTGTACGAAAATGTTTTTAATACTATGATAGAAAGTTCTCAGACATAGTCTAGCAGAGTCAAATCAACTTTCCACTATCTTGTTGGCAAAAGTTATGTCGTTCGGAGGGATAATCCCTGAGTTCATGATACGCGATTCACTTTACATGTGATTTTCAATACATGTAGATGCACGTGGTCAACTCGACGGGTGTGAATCCTAAAATGTATGAAAAAATTAAATAACTAAAGAATAACTAATTAGTCTGTATAAAATGCACTCATACATTTAGACAGGGCCGTATTCAGGGGGCGGGGCCGGCTCCCCGGAAATGAAAAATAATTTTTGAAACACAAGGGTCCCCCAAAGGAAAAAATGAAAAATTCTCAAAGTAGGTCTAAAACACCATCAAAACAGGTGTTTCCAGCGTACTTTTGAGCTAGTAAAGTCAAAATTTTTCGTCGGATTTCTCGTTTATGTATAGTTTTTGTCTTCTAGCCCGCCCAAAACCGCTCAAATTTGAGTTAGACTTGTAGAACATGTCAAAATTTTTGGCGCTTCGCGCCTAATTATTCATTTTCTGTAGTGTTTTTCTTTGTAAATGACAAAGATTAATTACAAAGACAGAAGTTGGGAAATTATTCGTCAATTGAATGATGAGAAATCAGTTGTGTAGATTGTTCAAACGATAGATTTGTGTAATATAAGTATAGAATAAAGTGAAACATTTAAAAAATTTTTCTTGAAATTTTTTCTACCATTGCATAGAGCTCGTTGAGATGTGCTCGAACATATTTTTGCCCATCTCCTAATGGTTATCGAGATATTTGACCTTAAAATTTTCGGCCCCCTTCCCCGAAATAAAATCCTGGATACGGGCCTGCATTAAGACATTTATAGTTTTTCGATCTGTATTGGCGGTTTTTTCGTCTTGTATTGACTCGCTTTTAGGCGCTGTGAAAGAAAAAGGAAATATCATTCAAATTTTGACTTGACTTGTTTCTGTCGCTGTTCCCTAAACACTGTCTTTCTTATTTTTTGGACTCGCAATTTTTTAAAACGCGTTCCGAATTAAATTATAAAACAGCTACTAAAAACTTGTCTCAGGGTGACAACTTGAAACGCGCCGCGTCTATGCTTGAAGAAGCGGAGAAGCTCGAATGTCGTTCATTCGTTACGCCGCAAGATGTTGTTAACGGCGTTTACAAGCTAAATTTAGCCTTTGTAGCTAACTTGTTTAACACGTGGCCGGCGTTGAAGCCGCCCGAAGAGCCTGAACAAATTGGTGAATAATTAGTATTTTATGTCATGTAAAATAGCTGACCCACCCACTCGAATTTGGTACATATTAATATAATGAGCTGAATTCTTAATCATTTCTATTAAGGATCGGCATGAATGCTGAATGAGACAAATCCGTTTTCTTTATTACCCTAGCATTTGTTTTTCCTTCCTGATTTATTCATATTTTTTCAACTTTTTTCTGTTTTTTTATTTCCGTATCTTTATTAATGGTTTTCTAGAATGATTGTTTCTAAATACGTACTTAGGCGCTTAGTAGTTTAAATTTGCGCCTACATTTTTGTGTTTATAATCAGAAATCTACCTTGATGCTTCCAATTATCGAATTCCGTGCATAAATTGCATTCAATACGAATAAGTCGTTTCAATCTTTAAGTCCATTGAAGTTCAAATTACGTTAACTCGTTTTAATCGTGTTTTTTATCGATATAATTACTGATCAATTTGTAGGCGGTCTAATTAATCAATATTTTCCAAGATATATGCTGCTGTATTATTTGATTTTTACAACACAATATTTAATGTCCCTTCATCTCCTCCGTATTCTTGATTGTTATAAATAAATCATTGAATTTCACTTTTTGAGTCTTTCAACGTTCTTAATCGAATTCATAATGCATATTATGACCATAGATGCACAAGGTCAAGGTCAAGACCGGCAGGGGGGTAAAATTTTAGAAATCAAAAACAGTAAATTTAATGTACGTGTACGATTTTTTGCTATTTAAACGTCAAAAATGGTCAAAATAGCCTTTAAACGTTTTTTATGGTAATACCGCATTTTAAAAACATTTTTAGTCCATTTTAACTGCATTATATCGTTTTTTACTCTGAAAATATAGAAATTGATGAATTTTCCCCGCTTTTTTTGAGTAAAAAGTACATAAAAGTACTGATCGGACGCGAAGTGCCGGAAAAATTTTGACAGTTTTATTCCTTTTGTCCTCAAAAATGATGCATAAAACGTCAGCTCAAAATCGCCGGACAGTATATACCTGTTTGACTGGGGGGTTTTACCCCCTCACCCCCTATGTGCATGTATGACTATGACTCCTCCATGTATATGTATACTGCGAAGCTTCGATTTTCTGTTTTTTATACTATCACGAGTGTTACGTATATGCGTGTGCTTAATGCTAATGCCGACTTAATGCTAATGCCGACATCATTTATAATAATGCGCCCCACCTTAATATACGGTGAGTTTGGTTTCCGTGCCTAGTTTAAAAAGAAAAAATTTAGTGATGGTTTACTTTGTAGTAGGTATGGCTTTTGAAAGCTACCGTAATTCTTTATCATTCATATTATAAGCTTGCTTGCCTCTATGGTAATATTTTTGTGTTTTTAATTAGTTTTTTTAAATATGACATCAATTTATTGAGACTGCTATGATTTTTTCTTTCAGCCGAACTTGAAGCTGTTGAGGAAGAAACAAGGGAAGAGCGAACATACAGAAATTGGATGAATTCTTTGGCCGTTGAGCCGTATGTTAATTGGCTATATTCGGATCTATCCAACGGTCTCGTTATATTTCAGTTATGTTTGTTTTTTTAATTAATCAAGCTAAAGTAACGTAAGTATGCTAAAAATTGTTGTTTTTCTGTATACGTCGTGAATAGTGTGCACACGTGCAGGCACCTTAAATAATGCATTAGTACGACTTAATGTTTTTAATAAAGAAGAGGTAATCAAATATGCTGAAGGGTTGATTATTCTCAAAATGATTCAGTACGAATTAAAACGTATAGTTTACGTTGCGTGTAAATGTTTTTCTCATTTCGAATATTTGTAATTCTATGTTTTTTGTATGCTTGCTTATTGTTTCCACTCCACATTAGAATGTTAGTGGTTGATAATAATTTATCTTAATTAAACAGTATGTCTAGAAGAGACAATAACTGAAATTTCAGTGCAATTGAGATGACAATCTGCTTGTTTCGTATTGCAACGATAATAGTAGACACGATGGACTTAGTTGCTACTGATTTTATCGTTTAAAAATATTGAAAATCGAATATCAATTGTCAAAAATCGAATTGTTTTGCGTCAAATGCTCACCTACATAAATTCTTTTTATAAGTGAAATTGAAAGTTGCGCGGGTGTTTCTTTTCTTCTTTTTTCTTTTTGTGCCTTATCGTTATCACATTCCATTTAATCCGTCTTGATAAGCACATTTTTGGTAAGTTCATGAAAACACTCAGATTTTCTCTTACTGTTAATGTCAATAGCGGTAGAGACAGTCGACTTCGACTCCTCTGCGGCCTTAAGGAACGACACGATTTTCGACTATTCTTCAACGTTTATTTTAATTGTGTAAAACCATTTTATATTTGACAACTTTATTTTTTCTCGTTAAACTGATATTTTCAAGAATTTCACGAAAATTTCATGTCGGAAATACGTATATACTTGTGTTTTCTTCGTGTGAGATAAGGGTGATGATAAAATAGTATAAAAACCACATCGGTTCACATTTTTTGTCAATTTCGAGCACTTTCTCAGAGAATTCGCGATTTTTCGAAAGTTACAAAAATTTCCTGAAAATTCGTAGAAAAACAATGGCAGATCTAGGATTTTCCTGAGGGGGAGGAATACTCCAACTTTTGCAAATTCAATCAAAAATTGGTCCAAAAATTTGCTCTTCACGCGCGAAATGGCGTTTTTCGGCGTATTATATTGTATATTTTTACTTGAAATCACTTTTGACGTAAAATGATTTCGGAAAATTTTAAAATTTTGGACAATTTCGTGCGAAAAAATCATTTAATTCCTATGACTTTAGCAAAAATCTGGCGCGAAGCGCTAGAAAATTCGTGAAATTTAGGCGGATGGACGTTAAGAAGCTTGATTTAGTAACTGATTTCCACTATTTGTAGCATTTGGTGAGAAACGTTGAAAGTTTTTGGTTGAAAATAGAAGAAAACTATGCTAAAATAGCTGTTTCTGCTGATGAAATTCTTTTGAAAGCTTTTCCATGAGCAGGAAAAGGCTTCCAGGTCGCCAAGGAAGTAAATAAATGTCATTAATAGGTATTATCTGGCGCGTAGCGCCGGAAAAATATGAGAAATGTCAAATATGCCATTATAATCATGTTTTGACTATATTTTGCTCAATTTGTTCGACTTTCTTGATTTGTTCGACATTTTTTGTTTTTATACTCTAAAAAGATGGAGTATCGTCAGAAACGCCGAAAGACGATGTTTTTGACGCGTACCTATCATTTTTGGACTAACGAAAGGCACTTCATAATTTCATCCCCTCCCCTAGAATTCCCACGCTGTGCATGTCTGGTGTGGAGTACGATAAAATTCCGGCTCTGGGCAGTGGTATTGCCTCAATCAACCCCTATTGCGAGTATGGTATTCAAACAAGCCTTCTGAAAACAGATAGACGCCGGACTTTCTACATTTAAGTTGTATATTTTTTAAGTCCGAAAATGGGCGACCTTATATGTATCTTCGTGCGTGTTTAGCAAGGTAAATGAATGATACACAGTCTTTCTTTCTCTTTTCAGTTATATGATAAGATCAAACCAAGCTTGGTTGATTGGAAGAAAGTTTCGGCGAAGTTCGAAAAATTTCGATCTATGATGCAGTGTATTCAGAATTGTAATTATGCAATAGACATAGGACGTCAGTTAAGATTTTCATTAGTCGGAATACAAGGCAAAGATATCTACGATGGCAATCCGACTCTAACTCTTGGTAATTTGATTATCTCAGTTTTCAGTCTCAATACCGTGCCCTATTTAGT
Source organism: Mermis nigrescens (assembly GCA_036768485.1). Taxonomy (NCBI): domain Eukaryota; kingdom Metazoa; phylum Nematoda; class Enoplea; order Mermithida; family Mermithidae; genus Mermis; species Mermis nigrescens. Next base: position 5,255,438 of record JAVLUZ010000160.1, read on the forward strand.
CATGTAAAGGGTCGGTTCGTGTTGCTGACTTTCTGCTATTTTGTCATCAAGCAAAGTGTAGATATGGTTAAGTTTGCGACTTCGATTTTTCATACGTATGACTTTTAAGTTAATACCTTAATTGATATCTAAGTTTGATGGAATCATTACTATCGCCTGTTTTTCTCTTACTGTAGTTATGTAGAAGAATGACGGTGTATTTATCCTACTAGTATACAAGTGCTTACTCTGCCCGTGCCCATGCGAAGGTTTCACGATCTCTTTCTTTCCGTGATTTCCATCAAAAGCCGTTCTCCTTCAAAATTAGTAATAGTTTTAGGTACGGTATAAATAAAATTAAAATAGTAAAATTAAAAATATAATAAAATTAAATTCTTTTCATCCGTCTTTTCTATTTACAACCGAAATTTATGTATTTTTTAGGTCTAAACTGGTTAGATTTTTCACTCTCATGACATTTGTCTAAACAATGACGAACTGCAAATTTTATGTCTTTATAAATATCGGCTCAGTCTACATATAGGTAACTGGTGAACTAACTATAAATTAACTGCAGAATTTTGCATCTACTAGCTCAAAAGTACGCAAAAACGGGTTTTGGCGGTCTTTTAAATGCACTTCGGGAATTTTTCATTTTTTACTCTGGGGGACCCTTGTGAGAAGCGAAACAATTTTCCGTTTCAGAGGGAGGGGTTAACTGCCTCTCCCCTTCTTGCACCCCATGGCTTCTTGCCTGGGTTTATATCAAGAAGTTGGAAAAGTCTTTATTCAAGCAAATTTTTTCTAGGCCTTTTCAACATAAGTGCGTATGTATCAAGCGTTATTCGCGTCATGTTTTTCCTACAATAACTTTGTTCACTAGTACGGCGATTTCAGCGAATTTGTGGCCAAAATTTTATATGGAATTATATTAAAAATTCAGAAAGTTGTTGTTGTATGTATGCTGTATCGAATATAACATGCTAGTGCGCTACATTTTCTAAATGCGGTCGAAATGTTAGTATGTACAGTTACATATCTTTAAATGTCAACTGTACGGATTGATTATCGCATAAAATTAGAGGCTAAATGTAAACAATGATAACAAACATTTTGGAGCAGTGCTAACCATGCATGCACAGCATGGGATTCGGGAGGGGTTGAAAATATAAAGTGCCCTTTTGGGGTCCAAAAATGGTAGGTACGCGTCAAAAACATCGTTTTTCGGCGTTTCTGGCGATGCTCTATATTTCTAGAGCATAAAAACATTAAAAAAACTTTCGAAAAAAATCGAAAAAGTCGGAACAAAATTGAACAGGATATAGTCAAAACATGAGTATAATGGCGCAAAGCGCCGAAAATCTGGCACTTTTGAGCAAATGAATAGCTTAAAACGCTTTAAAAAGCATCTTTTCTACAATTTTTAGAAAAGTTTTGGGAACTTTCAAAAAATCGTCAATTCTAGGGAGGGGTTTAAAAATTTTCTTAGGGTTAAACCCTCAAGATCATGTATGGTAACTAGTAGATATGTTATTTCCTACATGGATTTGTATCTTGATCGATACGAAAAAATAAGTTGAATGCAGCCACTTAAGTAGACAGTGTTACATAATTTGGTGTGGAGTGGATGCTAGCTAATCTATTAAGTTTAGTCGGCGCATTTGAAATAGTCAGTAGTTATTGTATCTGGAATCAATTTTTTCAATCATTCGCGTAAAATGCGCAAGAAGTGCTAAAAAAATTGTATTCTTTTTACAAAAAAAGCAATTGCACTTTTACAAAGATGACATAAAAATCTTATGTACTCAACTTTAAAACCTTTATCTCGTAGAAAAACTGTTATCTTTCATTAATGCAGCACTGATATGGCAACTTATGCGCGCTTATACGCTAACGATTTTGGCTGAATGTACGAAAACCGGCTCAAACCTGGCATCCGACCGTGAAATAATCGACTGGGCTAACAAAAAATTGAAAAGTGGTCAAAAATCCACTTCATTGTCAAGTTTTCAGGATCCTCGCTTGAGCGACGCCAAAATCGTACTAGATCTTATCGACTGCATTCAGCCCGGTTCATTCGACTACAGTTTAGTCAAAGGCGGAAGGACTGATGAGGTTGTTTGACTTTGTTTCTTGTCTCTTTCACTTGCTGAATTTATTTAGCGGTTTTAGTATGATTTTTTCGGCTTCTACTTTTCAGTCAGTCTTATTTTGGTTACTGTAAAATCGTATGCATTCCTTTGCTTTTTGCGCAGCGATATGAAATAATATCACGGTTTTTTGTATTCAGCAAAGATTTTTCTCAATGTACAAAGACTTTACGGAACCGTCCTTGTACATGTACAAAGATTTTCTGGGGAGACAACTGTAAAAAGGTCTGAAATTTCCAAAAATTTTCGGGGCTTCACTCCAAAATGAGCAATTGTGTTTTATATATTTTAATAATGGCAGGAAGTAAATTTAAAAAGTGAAAAATGTCAAATTCTTTGGCGCTTCGTGCTGTTTTGAGAAATTTTTAGAAGCTGAGGTCGAATAAACCCTGTTTTACCGCACTGAAAGTGCTACTGTATCCAAAATTTAGTACTCAAAAATTTGCATGTACAAAATTTACAATGACTTTTGGGGACCATTTTGTACATGTACAAAGGTAGCGTACACAAACAAAACGCTGAATAATATACGTAAATACCCTATGCACATAAGGGGTATGTTGAGTCTTCGATTTTACTTCATTTATTATATCATTTTTTCCTGCCATCTTGCTCTTGTGTAGTTGAGAATATTTGGAAAAGCATTTATTGCTTCTTGGCATATCGTTCAAGTTTAGGACCTCTTCAGTTTGAAGTACATGTGTACGGCATAAAAATTTTCGAGGTCACCTCAGAAATCCTGTATTGCTTTTTCTGGGTTTCAAAACGATGCGTGAAGAGACGTCGAAAACATCGTTTTTGACTTTTCTGATGTTGATATTTCTTAGAGCATATAAACGAAAATTTTAAAAAAATTCTAATCAAATTCAATAAAATGTTCTTTAAAATGTCAATTGAAAAGATGATACTTTAAGTCAAGAACGTGTAAAACGGATCATTCTGCCTTTTTTGGGAAATCAAAAATTCTGTGGGTTCTCAGCAGCCATTCTGGGGGTTAAACCCTTCCCACACCCGCATCATCAAGGGCCGACTTATGGGGGCGCGCCTATGTTGAAAAAAATAGTTGGAAGGAAAAAAGAATAGACGCGTATTTTTTGATCTTTAAATATTTTAGTCGCTTCGCGCCGGGATAGTTTTCATGAATAACATTTACTGACCTACTTGAAAAATCTCATTCTTACGACAGAAGAGTAGTTTTTGTACAGAAAAGAATAATTTTGTAGCCCTAACAATGATTTATCGATTATTTTTTCGACGCTTTGTGTCGAGTTTTGCTCTTATTTTGCGTGGTTTTCATAGGGAACTTTCGAAAATTTTGAAGTTTTTTACCTTTTTATATCGGAAATGATTCTGTCCAACAAACGTCGGCAAAAGACCGCTGCTTAAAGCATACTGGGCAGATTTTTTCGGACAATCTTTTGGGTTCCCCCGTCAGAGACTCTTGGATGCGCCACTGCACATCACGTATGTACCTACACGACCCATAGATACACAAAGTCAGGTTGGCTAGGGATGAATAAAACCGAGGTTTAGGGGTCAGGGAAGGATAAAATTCAGAATTTGTTCTGCAGCAAATCGCTTTTGTATCCATCTTTACGTCGAAATCGTTTGAAAATGCACCATAACTATTGTTACGTTTGCAGGAAAAACTAGCCAACGCCAAGTACGCGGTCACTACGGCTCGCAAGATCGGCGCAAAGGTCTACGCTCTGCCGGAAGACATAGTCGAAGTGAAGCCAAAGATGGTAATGACCGTATTCGCTTGCCTGATGGCGCGCGATTTCACTCGCTCGTTCGATCAATCGGCGTCGAAAGCGTCCGTTTCCGTCAGCCAATCAGCGACGTCCTCTCCGCCCACGTCGTCAATCAACAACGGTCAGCTGACGTCATCGCCCGTAACTTTATCGCCGCCTTCTTTTAACAAAACACCTCCGTCGCCTCCGCAGCGCTCGGCGTATCGTATTCCGCGCGAACAGTTGCACGCGGCCAATAAGCAAAAGGAAGCGGAGCCTGCTACAGTAAGTCAGGAAACGAATGGCCAAAATGAAAGGGATTACGTTAATGGATCGATTAATTCGGACTTTGCTCCAAAACCTGAGCCTGTTTCGGCTAAAAAATCCGAATCCTCGCCGCGTACGAAATTGGACCAGCGTCAGGCTAGTTTGAAGGTCGCGAATGACGATAATGACGTAGATCGCGGCGATGAGGAGTGGAACTGAGATTTTTTTGTTTTTTGCCGCTTACGTAAATTATGCTTCTCTTTGCCATATTCTTGTGTACCGGGGCCGTTTAAGTCATGCGCGTAATGGCTTACAATTTCGGCAGGGGGTAGTCGGCCGTTTTCTTGAGAATAAGGAATAAATGACCTATTTTTGGCTAAAAACGACAAAATGCACCCACAAACGTGTACATGATCTTGGTGGAGGGTTTGGGGTGGATTTCAGCCCCCTCCAAGGAGCTTTTACCCCAGAAATTTTTCAACCCCGAGAATTTGGGATTTGTCGAGAGTTCCCAAAAATTTTCTAAAAATTCGTAGAAAACTTGCTTTTTTAAGCGTTTTTGACTATCTATTCACTCAAAAGTGTCAAGTTTTCGGCGCTTCGCGCCATAATACTCATGTTTTGACTATATTTTGTTCAATTTGTTCGACGTTTTTCGAAAATGTTTCTATGTTGTCTATGCTGTAGAAAGATTATTGAGCATCGTCGGAAACGCCGGAAAACGACGTTTTTGACGCGTACCTACCGTTTTTGAACCCGAAAAATACATTATAATTTCATCCCTCAGAATTCCCATGCTGTGCGTACATGTCTGCCCACAAATGACTTAATTATCGAGTTTTTGCCAAAAATGGGGTAAATAAAAGCCCTTAGCCTCTTGGGGATAGGGAACGGCCGACTTCGGGTGAGGTATTCCCCAAATGGCTTTTACACGTATGGTTTAGACATTTCAAGGATGTTGTTTTCCTGAAGGTTCCGTCCTCTTTTGATCTTTTCTATGGTAGGTGACCGCGTTATCATATTTTTCGAAAGCTTTTACTACACGTCATGTGGCTGACGATTGTTGAGTCTCTGTCAATCGATCACAGTTGTATTTGGAGTTGAAGCTATCTATGTATGACAATACTGTACAAAAAGGACGGTAAATTTTAAAATGCGAAGTACGTTGTTGCAGCTTTTTCTGGACCACTTTTTAGTTTATTTCTTATATTCTGAAAGTTGCTTCTAATGGATGAAGTTTTATGGAATTGAACTACAAATTGCTTGTAAAAGAACCCTTTTTAGTTGATTTGATTTTTTTCATTCCTGTTGGTTTCTCTCCTACTATTCTGTTTTTTTTTGCGAAATTAAAATGTTCTTTTGTTTCTGAAAAGAAGTTTTTGTAGAATTTTCGAGAAAGCTCTCTGTCTCTTCATTAGCCTGTTGGAAGTTCGTTTGAATTATCCAAACTCTGAACCCAAAAATTGCATTTATAAAATGAGTAATCCTGCTAAAAATGCCGATTTGAACTTGTATGTAAGTAGCAGGTACATACAGCAAATTGTTTGTTTATATTTATTGTAATTGTATTATTTGGATAATCTTAAAATTTTCTTACTCGCTTGATTATCAATTTTGATAATTTGCAAGTTAATGTGGTATGACTAGTTTATTGATTGTGATGATAGCACATACTAAAACTTTGGTTTAAAATCCCTTTTCCGAATCGGTGCTCTGTTTTATATTTGATTTCGCCTTTTTGACATAAATATTGGTGATGGGTCAAATTTTAGCTGCTACGTATAAGTACCAACTACGTACTTTCACACTGCTTTATGTTTTTTCAAATTTATTCTATATTGCACCACGTGTTATGTTTATTCGTTCAAAGTGAGATTCTGTTTACAACTGCATTTGTCGAGATTTATTATATTCCAGGAAGGTTTGTGATGTACGTGATAAGCATGCTTGGGCGTTGGGGTGTTTGGCGATATGCACCCCTCCTCAGAAAGCCAAGATACCCCCCCAGGATTAAATTTTTGAATTTTTTTGTTTTTTTCGCAATTATTTGATGCCTAATGGATAGTGCTCGATGAGAACTGTTGAAAAATGTTGTTTCTTCGCCATACCACCATTTTAAGGCCATTCTTTTGACCTTTGAAAAAATATTGCACCCACCCAGAACTTTGGTGCCGCCCACCTATGGTGGTAAGTACCTAATGAACACGCTTTTGTAACTTGTTGTGTCGTTGTTTTGCTTGTTTAGCCCAGAAATGCGCCAGTTCTTTTTTCTATGGCAGGTTTGTCAATTCACATGAACTTTATTCAGTTTGTCACTGCATTGCTTAATTGCTGCTTTATCGTTGAAAGCTACTATTGCTTTCTTCAGTTTTTTTAAAGCTGAATCAGATTATTCGTTTCTGACATTTTCTTGAAAAAGTTGGTTTGCGTAGATATGGGTAATCTTAATGGACATGCAGCAGACATTGAGTGTCATTTTTATTCTATTACTGTTGCTTTACGATTATTGCTGTCAAGTCGATATTCTGCTTGACTGTAGTGTGCTTCAATTTAGTGAACAACAATTTTCACTGACAGGCTGATTATTTGCGGTGAATGTGAACCAGCTCATTACAGTAGTCTACTGGCTAAAATTGGATTTTGCCCAAACTTATCTGAAACAGGCTATTAATAGAACTAGAACCCTGAGTTGGTCACCATTCTGAAATGAGCTATTTGTGAAATGGAGAATTATTTTAGGTTGAACTCCAAGGGTTGTTCAATAAGTTCCTTTTAGCTCAACTTTTTCTGTAAGAGATCAACATGCAGTTTTTACATATAGTGACGCGAATTCTGCTTTACTTTTCTAAAGTCACCATTTTTTCTATCTTTTATAGCCGTTTCTAGAAGAATTTTTCAAACTTTCTTGTTAGGTGGTAACAAACAACTTTCATCTTGTCAGCTCAAACGCTGATCAACATTTGATCCCAGATTTCGGTGAAAAGACGGTTTGTGACTTTCGTTGATGCACTAGCAACAGTCGCATTGTGATCCATTTCTACTTTCTAGTGCTGCAGTTTTCGCTGAAATTTAGTTCTTGCTAATTTTTGACGAAAAATTAGCTTCGAAAGACTTGCTGAAAAGTGCTGTATAACGTGGAATTTTAGCGACTGAAATATTGGCCTTATTCCTTAAAGGATGAACTCTTGGAATCTTCTGTTTTGAGCTATTCTCCTACTGTTCCTCTAAGATAAACTTAGATTGTTTTATTGAAAGAGGGAGAAAAGATAAAAAGAAATGACGATTTCAGGGGTGTAAAGCAGAAGTTGCAGAACAACGTGCAACAAGCCCTAAGTTGATAAGCATTTCTTATGGTGAAAAAGTTATTAGACACCGAAAACAAATCTATTGGGCATCGTACACAGGCTTCTTCCGGAACCTATCTCTATAGTCTGTTTCACACAAGTTCAGTCATAAATTTTAAAACTTCCGACAATATGTCGATAGATTGCGTTTGTAGCATTGACCTGATATATTATTATCGTAATCCTCCCTTGGCTTACTGTCGATTTAAATTCTTTAACTTCATGCACGAAGTTATGTGAAACATGCTATAACTCAGTTTAGTTTATTGAGTTTTATCAAATCTAAAGCTCGCTTTACATGCTGTTGAATATCGTTCTGGTTGCATTACTGCTCGGTAGAAATGCAATTATATCATTTACAGCAGGCTACTCCGACTAGTTCAAATTACGATACAAAGTCAAAAGCACCATTTACTGTATAGCTAAACGGCAAAGCAGAGAAATCAACAAATTGTGAGCAGGGATTGCTGTCGAGTTAAGGGTTTTCCTCCAATTTTCGGGGTTTTCAGAGGTTCTCCACGTTTCTAGTCAATGCTCTGTTCACTGCACTGTTTTTCCCACTTTTTGGTCTGCTTATCAAACGAATTTTGAAAAATGGAAAAAAAATTTTGAGCCTGGTTCGCATTTGTTGGAAATTTTCGTAATGCAAAAATACGCTTTAGAGAGGTCGAGTTCCGTCGATCGCAGCACTTTTATCACTAGCTGGCTCTAGAACTTCACTGTGATGAAAGTCCTCATTATCTGCACGGATTCAGACAATTTTCGTTTCGCAAAATTGATAAATTCTTGATTTTTTATTGTCAAAAGCGACTTCGAAAATTGGTTGAAATGTTGTACTGAAGTAAGAGAAATCAAGTTTTTACAAAAATAACTTATTACTGATCGTCATACTTCCAAGTAGAGCGCAAAATTTTTATACACATAGTGTATTAAACACCGCCATTACAAGTCTTTTTATTGTATACATAGGATTTCCTACTATTTAGGTATCTTAAGTCACGTCGTTTTGTTGATTGTGATCGGGGCCGTATCCAATGGGATGAGGCAGTGCCCCGCCCCGGAATGGAATTTGAATATGATTTTTTGTTTTAGTCCCCAATTGCTTTTTTAGCGAAAAATTGGAAAAAATATTTTAATTGTTGTATATTTAGTCCCAAGCATGCGGATAAAACACTCCATATTCAATCCTTATACTACCTAAAGCATATCTTGCATCTAGGTTTGTCTTCTGTTTTATGCAGGTTTCACGCAGAAAATGTGATCATTCAAGGAGCGAGAATGATAGGCATTCTTTGGCAATGATAAAGAAATTTAGTGATGAAGTTTTACTATTTTTAGGCCAAGAATCAGGCTTATTCTATGAAAATTTTCATGTTTACAATTTAACTCGAAGGTGTTTTTTTCACAAAATTTTCCGGTGGGATGTTATCCCGTGGATTCTCACCATATTTAAGGTGAAAAAATTTTCGGCGCTTCGCGCCAAAATAAAAATTAGTAATTGCAATCTATTTAGCCCTAAGTGTTTGGTTAAGGCCTGGTTTCTACTTCACGCATCGCTCCGAACTTGCGAAATATAGCAGTCGCGCGATCGGGCAGTGCACGCGAATTTGATTTCTACTATCGCGCGAATTGCAAAGAAGTTCGCATCGCTTAATAATTCGTGCAGGCGCGAAATTTCGTCGTGCGATAAATCGCATTTCTCTTCATACTTCATCGCGCTCACCTGCGCGAAAAATGCCAAAAAATTACTTATTTTAGTAACAAGTTGACGTCCGACGTGAATTCGCAAAATTGGGTTCCGGGAAGAATTCGCGTCCTTTTTTACGTACATTTTCAATTGAACTGTCAAATTTGACATGTAAACCGTCGATCGACGTGCATGCGCGGCACATAGTGCATATCTGAATGTACGTATGATACATGATTCCCAAAATTTCGTATGCTGACGTATTTATTTCCTCACATAGATAAAAGTTTATAAAATCTTGTTTCTCCATACAATTAAGCAATAACCTTATTATTCTACTTAAAAAATAAAGTATAAACGCAAAAACATTACAGGTAAAAGAAACATGAAATTTTTTTTAAAAAACCTTCAACTATTAAAAACAGTAAAGCAGCGGAGAATAAAAATTAAGGATTAAAAAATACTTGAACTCATTAATTGATGCATTAATTAAAAAAATAATAATCAAAATAAATAATTATTAATCAGAAGATTAATAATTAAAAATTAAAAGTAATAAAAATACCCTAATTTTAGTGAGTAGATAAATTACTTTGCAGCAGAACGAAACATTAACAAGTTTTCCAGAAGCTTGATTCGTCTCATTTACTTCAAATTTACCGATAACAAGAGAAATATTTTATTATATAAATATGAAAATAAAATTTAAATAAGTATGAAATAAATACAGGATTAGATTTTTCTACGAATGTTTTCAATTATTAATTACCATTCACAAAGAATTACCATTTACATACATGCACGCACCGCACGCCATCATGTATAAATTGATGCTACGGATATCGATTTTCAATTTCTACATACGTACCTACTCAAATGATTTTTGATATGCAACAATGCTTTGAATTTGTAATGAGGTCCGGTGAGGACGAAAATGAGCAAAAATATGCGCAAAAAAATCGTTGAGCGTTTTAAGCCGTATTTATACTTCGATAGATTCGCAGGAAAAAATCACAAGATTTATCGCAGGATAATCGAGTTTGCGAGATATCGCAGCAATTATAAATCGAAGATGCGATGCGACGAATGTTGACGATTATCACACGTTTTTTCGCAGGAAGTAATAAACGAACAGCGCGATCATACGTGGGCAGCAAGAAATTTCTGGGGGGTGCAAGATTTTTTGAAGGTCAAAAAATGGCCTTAAAAATGATGGTATGGTGATAAAAACACCCTTTTTCGACGTTTCTCATCAAGCACTATCCATTGGCATCAAAAAATTGCGAAAAAAGCGAAAAAAAATTTCAAAAATTGAATTCTGGGGGTATTTTGATTTCTGGGGGGGGTATTTTGGTTTCTGGGGGGTGCATACCCCCCAAACCCCCCACGCCCAGGTGTGAGCGCGATGCGTCAATTTGCTCGATTTTCGCATGATGCGCTATTTTTAGAAAAAGGCACGCTAAATCATCCTGTGACGCGATCTTGCATGAAGTATAAATACGGCTTAAAACGCTCAACATTCAGTCTTTATACAGCCTAATAGCTTATTTTGCATTTGTAGCTTCTTTTTTTAAAGGTTTTATGAAGAAAAGGAGATACGAGCAAGAAGCTGTAATGCTATAAATTTTCTGGTAATGATAACGAATTTCTGTGTTGAACTTTGACAATTAGGATTTAGAAAAATATGTTAGCTGTGCTCCGCTGGTCGAAACGTGTCAATCCGATGATTCTATTAGTAATATTCTTAAGTTTATTGAATAAATAGTTGACGTGCTTGTTGGAGGCCTTTTGAGGTAACAATGAAGATTTGCTGATGTGCCAATGGTGATTTTCACTTAAATAATGCAAGAAATGGTCAATCCGAAAATGGAAGTCTTTTCTGGGGAATTTCTATAGATTTTTCTGGGGTTTCCTGCGCTGCTTGGGGTTTTTTGGGGGTTTTCTGAGCTTAAAATTTGGGATTTTTTGAAGTCACTTGGCAACCCTGATTGTGAGAGGATGAACTATGAAAGTCGGGTTGGCCTTTTTGACCCGCAAGAGTGCGAAGATCTGCCAAGCCAACCATAGGCGTGACCAGAATTTCCGCCAGGAGGATGGAATCCAGAAAATTTTGGGGCCATTGAATAACTCTTTTTGGCTTTTCACATCGTCCCCCAATATTTATACAAGCAATAAAAAAATTTTTAATTTTTTTGCGTTTTTGATGGAAAAAATGCTTATTATGCACGAAGCGCAGTAAAAAGTAAAAAATTATTGAGCAGTAAAACGATAGAAGCTGCCAAAAAATAAGTAGAAGGAATTGGCGCAAAGCACCGGCTTTTTCGATTTTACGTCGCAGAACAGCATCATGCAACCACACGTGGGCGTGGGGGTATTCCCCCAGAAGTTGAAATACCTTCCCCCAGAAATCAAAATATCACCCCCAGATTTCAAATTTTGAGATTTTTCTTTGCTTTTTCAGCGATTTCATGATGCCATTGGATAGTGCTCGATGAGAAACGTCGAAAAATGGGGTGTTTTTTCGCTAGAAGACCACTTTTAAAACCATTTTTTGACCTTTAAAAACTTTTTCACCCGCCTTCCCTAGAATTTCGGTGCTGCCCACCTATGCATGCAACCATATTGCTCAGTTCTTGACATGTCGAAGTTTTCCACAGGGGTGGTTCCCCTTCCTCCCCACTGGCTACGCCAATGCTGCAACCCGCACTTATCATGGTCTGTCCGATCCGAAAAAACAAAAGATTAGGAGCAGCTTTTAATCATAAATGATACCTAATCTTCATAGATGGCAACTAAATTTGAAATAGTAGTGCCTAATTTTAAAATGGCAAGGTGCCTAATTTTAAAAACTTCAAAAAAATCAGATTTCACCTCCAGTAGAAATAATAGATAGCACATAAAATAAAATAATACCTACCTGCAGAATTGGCGCTAAACTGAAATTTTGATATTTTTAGTGTTCTGAAATTCGAACTACTGTCAGCTTTATAGAAGCAAGCAACACCTATAGAAAGCAAATAGATTTGACGCGACACGGCCGAAGACGTGGCACTTATTACCAGTTACAATCAAATTTTATTTACTGAAGTTGTTTGGAATTAGTGAAGATATTTTTATTTATAAATACATAATAAAATTTCAAGAAAAAGCAGTGCAATGCATGAAAATATAGGGTCCACAGACGCACTGGCAATTATCTATACTTGGCTATTTGCGTTTACATGGTTGCCTGACGCTTTTTTCACTGCAAATAAAATCTGGTGCTCACTTGCACGGCTTGCAACTAAAAATCTCAGCAAATAAAGAAAAAATTAGTGACTTGAAAATTCGGATTCAAAATTCAATTTTAGCTCTCCAATGATGTCCTTTTATCACAAAGTTCTCAAAAATTTGGGGCGCTTCGCACTAAATTCCATATATTACCTATTTTACAAAAAAAGTAAGAAAACTGATATATTAAAGATCTATGATGACCTTTGAAACTAGTAATGCGACTTATGGAAAGCGTGCGAATAATCTGGCATTTTAATTTATACGCGTGCGAACGGAGTTCGTGAAAGGTGACTCCACCCAAATTTCAAGTATTTATATGCACTGTTTTTTCTTGCACGAGCCTCTTTGTACATGTACAAAGATCTCCGGAAAAGTCTTTGTACGAGCGAAAATTTTTTTGTACATATAACGTATAGATATGCAATTGAATGTACACATTTTTGCATACTACTAGATTGTTATCCGTGACCCGCACGCTTCGCAAAAGGTGTAACTTTGTCCTAAATTCAGCTGGTTATATCAGTTCGGCCCAAAACGCCAAAATTTTCTATGAGTCTTAGGTTGAAATTACACATAAAATTTGACTCAGCAAGTTAAAATGACTTGTGTTACACAATTATAAATAATAAGTGATTGCAATGTGCTGACTGAATCTCATAATAGACACCAATTTGCTTATGAATTTAATGCAACGCAAAGATTAAAGAGTCAATTTTATCTTCAAACGGCAGAAAACATGCAAATTTGTTTAATAGTTCTTTTTTCTGCATAAAATCTTTATAAAACAGTGGAAATAGATGTAAAAGATGCTTCAATCTGTACAAAGATGCTTACAGATAGATTTTTGGGGTGTTAAATGCCCGCGCTTGGAGCTAAATAGAATGTAATTATGATACTCGGTGCGAAGCGCCGAAAATTTTTAGAAATTTTGCTAAAAAATTACTCCAAAAAACGTTAAAATTACTATTACTTTGCCCCAAAAAGTCTTTGTACATTGTACAAAGATGGCTCCGAGAATCTTTGTACGAGCCTCAAAATCTTTGTCTCGTACAAAAAAAACAGTGTTTATATGTATGATACTTAGCATAACTTTCAGAAATAAATAAAAATGGGTTTGGATAGTCTCTGTCATACCTTGGCAATGGCCGGTCTTCCCGTTGATACCGGGAGCAAAAAAATTTGGTTGTTTACCAGTTTCGAAAATGGGTTGTTTTGTTGTGAAAATTTATTCACGATTTTTAAATAAATAGTGAATGTCTATGTGTATTATGTATATCTTTGTTTTATCAGTCGAAGTATGGGGAGAGCTTAATCGATTTTGATAATAACATCCACTAAGTACTCGTAGATGCAGCTATATTTTTTTAAAAAATGTTTGTGTAGCAAAACGTGCAGATGGTGCGAAAAGAAGGCGCAGAAAAAGGTTTTACCTATCGTATCACAACTGATTGAATGTTATGACAAAAATATTGCAATAGTCAGTTAAGCACAAAATCGTCGCTCCAAAGCCATTACCATACTCGAAATGCTAATTCCTTTCAATTTTCAAATTAAAGTTTTTGAGAACGACAGAAAACAGTCGTTTCGTTAGCGATATAAAATGCTTGCATGTAAGTAATGGAATTCGCTATACTTAACTGAAATTTGACGGGGAATAAAGCATCTATTTATTTTACTCCCCCCCAGGCGAACTCGATGTATTGACCTCGCAGAACTTAGGACCATGTGTATGTACATATGAGAATTAAGCGTTTATTGCCTTTTTGCAGATTTCGCTATCAAAACAAAACTAGTTACGCATTAAATTTACTGTCATTCCAATAAACTGGAGTGGATTAAGAAGAGAATCGACAAGTTTCGCGAACAGCTGCGAGAGCTTGAAGAATCTGATTCTCTATCATCTCAGTCGGAAGGTAAGCTAACTTGTTCTTATCTACATACATAATGCAGCGATATTTCATATCTCATTACAGTTGCTGAGGAATGCGTTCACTTAAGCACGAAAATGAAAAGATTGTATAATTTTTGAAAATCTAGAAGAACACTTCCTAATCGATTTTATTTTTCCGTTCCGTCCTGTGTAATAAATTATGGTATTGCGCGCTATCTCGAATCGCCATTATTAGCGTATGAAGAATGGAGTTTTCTAAATACATTCGAAAACTTAATTTGTTTTAGAGTATGATGATTCTAGGACATTATGTTGATTCGTTTTACACCGTTTCAGAAGTTTATTTAAAGAAAGTACGTCATATGGGAACGTTTTGATTAGATAAAAGCTTGGAATTCATTATTATCACATATTTGCTGATCCAAGACAAGACAAAAAAATATTTATTGTCCAGAAGTGATACACGAATGGCATAGTTAGGACTAAATCGGAAACTAAATGAACGATTAGATAATTTTGGCTAAGTGGCTGATCTATGATTTTCCTAATGGCCCAACTTTTCCACAAACAGTCAAAAGTTGGTCCAAAGAATCGCTATTTACGTGAAAAAATAACGTTTTTTGTCGTATTACTTTGTCTATTAATTCAAAAAGATTTATACTCCTTTGCAGGATTTTTCTTCAATTTTCAAATTTTCGGCAATTTTTTGCGAAAAAGTACAATGTGTGAAATTTAGGAAGGAGGTCGTTTAGAGACTTAATATCACTGATTATTTACTTTATTTGTCAATCCCATTGAAGCATTTGACGCGAAACGCCGAAAATTTTAGAACATATCTAAAAAGTAGGATAAAATTGTCAATGAAACGTTCTTGTGCTGCAAAAACCTATTTCTGGCGCAAAATTATGCTTATCAGGCCGTCAACAAAGTAATAAATGTAATTGCAGGTAACATACAGATATTATTCAATAATTTCGAGAAATTATGATAAGTGATGGTCGAAAATCAGTAGAAAAAGCACCTTTTTCCATCTGACTAACTATGTCGGGTCAATGGGACGGCCGCCTCTGCTCCCCTTGAAACCCACCCCTGTCTTACATGAAAAAACGATGATTTAGTGTCCTAAATAATAGTTTATATGATGACTACATGCATACATGTAACATCTCGAAATTTGGGGGTCCCGGCCAATTTTAGGGGAGATAGTAAATGACTACCAATTTTTGGCTAAAAACGGCCCAAAAATTCGACTTTTTCCAAAAATCGGGAGGTCAAAAATTTTTCTGACTGATGGCGGATGGGGGGACGTTCGACTTTGGGTGGGGGATCCCCTTATTTTCCCTCTTACATGTATGACCAAATGTAGAGCAGCGAAGCATCTTTTCAAATGTAAGACTATAACTTTACTGAAACGGAATTGGAAGATCGCGTTTTTTTGCGTTTAACCTTGAAACGGTACTAGTACTTTTGATATGCGGATTTGACATTCACGAAACACAAAAATTGAAAAGTCGACCATTCATTCGGTGGGATTTGCGATTGATATGAAGCAAAGCTTCCAGTCAAATTCTGTTATAGGTACTTTAAATAAGTGTGTTTATCTATGTAAATAGTTTGTATTTTTTATTCTTGCTTACTTGTCCAGGCCGTGATTCCAAGTTTTTTATACAGTTATTGCTTACTCAAGAAATTGTTCAATATTTTTCAGACTCTTTAAGATATTTTAAATGAAATTGCAGGGGCTTGTCGTCTTGCTCTATTTATAAATCCAAACTGAATTTTCTGCGAGAAAATCCTAACTATTTCTTTCCGAACTGCTTGTTTTATGTTAACTGGGCAGTACGTCACAGAGTACGAAATCACTTTGGTATTCTATAGGACTTCATCCACTAGTATGGTCAAGTTTGCAGTTCCAGTAAATAATGATTATTAACTAAGTTTTTACCAATATTACTGAATTTTATTAAATTTTAATGTCATTATATAATTCTTGAATAAAAAGATTGAGTTGTGTGTTTTTTCTTTGAAAACTTGGCAGATATTGCTATTTAGTGAAAGCACTAGAGGCGACATTGTGAAGATTGAAAAATCTTGCACTCACTCATTTCCGAGAATTATCCTACCTTTCGAAGAGATTTTAATATATTCGGGGAGCGCCCGATCATCTGCTTCCCTCTCACGGTTCTTAACTTTTTGACTTGATTATCAAATCTGCATATTTGCATACTGTTCGATTTTTAACCTTTTGTTAAGTGCTCTTTTGTGACCATACAAAAATAATAATTGTAGCCATTTACTAATCGTTTAATAATAGTCAACTTAGTAATTGTCTTCTATTAGGTAAGAGTTGCTACAACATTTCAATGTCTCCCCCGTGACTCAAGGTACATATGAATACTATTTAGATTCCGAATGTGAATCCGACTTTGATAATTCTTTGGGAAAACGATGTTTGAACGATACTATCGCAGTAGAGAAACTGAAGAAAGCTAAACTTAAAAGGACTGAGTTGCTTTTAAAGAATAATCAGTAAGATCGCACAGAAGTGCATATTTTCCTGCTTTTAATCGTTCTTTTTGTTTGCTTTTCTGTAGACATGACAACAGAAGCGATGGGACTGCATCGGGTAAGCGATTGTAATCATATTTTTCAATTGTTATGCGACTTAGATAACTTTTGTCAATCAAATAATCGAAAAATTGTCGCACTTCACGCCGGATTACCTCTAAATGTGTTATTATTCTCAAAGTTGTCGCCAATGATTTTATTTTACACATCTATGTCTATAGATATCGGATCACTTATTCTATAGTATTTGCTCAATATGAAACTTTTGTTTCGTATGTTTTAAAATTACTTTTCAGCTTCTACTAGCTCCTTTAAACTTAATTTGCATTCTGAGGCATATTCATTGCAAGATATCTAACGTAAACTCAGTTGCTTTCGTGGTAACGTGAGGGAAGTTAATGCTAAATTATGTCAAAATGCGTTAAAACGAGCATTTTTATGGCAAGCATTCAAAAAATCGTATTTTGGTGGTTTTATACCTTCCGAATCTAATATTTGCTTGTCCTATCGCTATTGCGTGTAATATTAAAAACAATTGATCTTGAGTAATGAGTGTCAGATCAGCCTTTATCTACATATTTTGACGTCTAATCAACAAGGAATGTATCACAAATGCAAAAAATATGGCTTTTAGCCGCAAAATTGTAAAGCGATTTGATTAAGTAAGTACCAATGCATTCAGAAATACATGTATGTAGGTAACCTACATACACATACATAATAGATACATAAATTAATCCTGCTGCAAAAAAGCGCACAAAATTTCTTTATACTTCCTGCGGTGTTTATTACCTTGTATACTCACCTGCTTAATTGCACTTTTGTATTTCTCATTAGCAGTTGTTTTTCCATGATTTTTCGCAAGAAATTCATTACTGTATATACATTGTACAAAATAAAGCCGTCCAATGACCATACATGATATTGGGGGTTCGGGATGGTTTTTATCCTCCCAGCCTTCCCACCCAGCAATTTATTCACCCCCTCCTCCTCCTCCCCAGAATTAAGTTCATAAAAGATGCTGTTTTAAGCGTTTTTAGCCATTTGTTTACTTAAAGGTGCCAAATTTTCGGCGTTTCGCGCCATATACTCATTTTTTGGCTATATTTACTTCAATTTATTCGATTTACTCCAAATCTTTTTAAATGCCGAAAACGATGTTTTTTTGTCATTTTTGAGACCAGGAAAGTGCTTTAAAATTTTACCCTCCTCCCAGAATTCCCATGCTGTGCATGTTTGCCAATAACCCGTTTACCGCGTTCTATTTCTGGCCTAGGTGGTCTCATGAACGGGCCGAAGTGGTTTAATTGTCGAGATGTAATGTTACGAAAATATTTATAAAAAAACATTGCAGTTTATGATCATCCATCTATATTTTCGTTCCTGTATTAAATAAACTTGTTTTTATAAATTTTTATTAAGAATGCGTATTTTACTGATTCTTGGTAGAATGATTTGGCACTTTCTGTAATTTTGTTAGGCAGTCGGTTTATTGCTTCATGCAAAAATGGCTAAGCAAAATTTTTATCCGCTATGAGTACGGGCTTTTTGTTTCGAATTTTGATACGCTTATGTGCATATTTCCTGTCTGCTTTGGCGACATTAAGCTGTATTTATTCATAAAGCTATCATCTTCTGTATTACATACGCATTACATATTTTACGCAAACGAAATTCATTTTACGTAACAGATGATTCTGAAATAACGACTACTGGAAACGTTACTTCGCTGATGGCTATCCATCGTTCCAGGTACCTACCTAGGTCTAATCTAACCAAAACAATATCAGCTGCTCCCACCTTCTCGGACACGAAGATATTAGCGAACGTTTCTAATATAGCGGTTCAGGAAGACAAGACAGTATTAACCAACTGCTCCTCGACAGAAACTGCGACAAGAGTAAATATAAAAGTCACTTTACAGTCTTTGGTCTCCTTTATATTCCTCAATTTATTCTCTTTAAGCTTGACAATTTACATGCTGTAAGAAGTGATATACACAGGGGCGGATTTAGAGGGGGTGGGGGCGGCCGCCCCCCCCATTGGCCCAAAATAGTGCGCAAAATTAAGCATTTTTGAGCGATTTTTAGCGATTTTCGGGTTAAAACGGCTAATTTTTCCGCCCAAGTCAGGGTTCCGCCCCCCCCTTAGGGGTACCCCCCCTTAGGAGAATCCTAGATCCGCCACTGGATATACATATCTCTTTAACCACAACTTGATGTTCTCTCTCAGAGATTAACAAGGTCTGGGTCAGCAGGGGTTGGGTAAATCCCAGAAATCCAAGCTAGTTAATTTAAGTGTTTACGCTTTTTCGACTATTCAAACGACGAAAATGGTCAAAGTAGCATATAAGAAGTTTTTTGGTGGTAGTACCGCATTTTTTGTCCATTTTGACTGTATGTATCACTTTTAACACTAAAAAATAAGAAATTGATCAATTTTGGTCTCTTTTTCGGTAAAAAAGCACAAACAGTATTCATCCGGTTCTGGAAAGATTTTAACAGTATTACCGCTCTTGCCTTCATTATTACTGCTTTTGTCCTCAAGAATAAAGCAGGAAACGTTCCGTCAGCTCCAAATAACCCCTCAGTACGTGTCAAGATGACCTTCCAGGTGGGGAAGGGGAGTAATAAGCCCTCACCCATCGCTATGTGCATGTATGTCTCATATCCCATTACACAATTGCCTGACTGACTCCATTCTTGTTTGAAAATTACATTTTTATTTTCAGTCAAACTGTAATATCTTTGTTACTCGTCAAAAAAATTTTTTGCAGACTGCAAGTTATTGTTTTTGTGTGCGCTGTAATGTTGGAAAATTTTGTCAGTCCGTTCAGGTTTTATTGTAGGAAGATTATATAGTTCGCGAGAAAAAGATAAATTTTTGTACATGAGTTCGAAATTAAGTCGATTCTTTATAATGTTTTGTAAGTTTCCGCTTTTCCACTGCATAAAACTCATAGAAAAACGTTAATAATATCATGCATTGATAAAGTTTGCCCAGTCTTCTAATCAGCGAAATTCCGGGCGTTGTTTGGGTACGAGAGAGTTATCACTCCAACCAGATCAGTGGCAGGCCTTCCCCATTGAATTTACCAAAATCAATGCTTATATACATATATATAACTTGCGCATAGGGGTAAGGGGCTATTACCCCTGAAGGATCAGTCTGACAGGTACTGTTCGGCGATTTTGAGCTCATGGAACGTTTTTTGCATCTTTCTTGAGGTCAAAAGCAATAAAAATGTCATAATTTCCCGCCGCTCCGCGCCGGATAAAATGCTTTTAAAATGCTGTATTACCACGAGAAAACGTTAAATTTACTGTTTCGGATTTTTGAAATTTCACCCCCCCCGCTTCTGACCCTGACCTTGTGCACCTATGATGCATATCATACATAATCTTAGGGATTCGGGGGGGTTTCGTCCCCCACCCCCAGAGAAATTTTCACCCCCTCTCCAGGAGTTTTTTCACTAACACCCCTTCCTCCAGAATTCGCATTTTCCAAAAGTTTCCCTAAATTTCCTAAAAATTCGTAGAAAAGGTGTCTTTTGAAGCTTTTTTAGCTGCTCATTTGCTCAAAAGTGTCAAATTTTTGGCGCATCCGTTTTTATGTGCTAGAAAAATAAATGCTGAAAAACGAAGTTTTTGACGCGTATCCACCATTTTTAGGCCCAAGGAAGCACTTTAAAATTTCTCCTCCCACCAGAATTAGAATGCTGTACATGTCTGATGAGTATTACTAAGCAAGCCTAATTCTGAACTCACATAATTACTGCAGGAAATTGTTCCTCTTTTCGCATTCACTAAAGATGGAATAGCAATGCGCGGATTAATTTCAAGTAGGATATTGTACTTGGCAGTGGCGAATCCAGAAACTTCTGACATGGGCAGAACCCCTAATTTCCCTGAAAGTGTCAAAAATTGTACTAAAAATCCGTCTATGCTTAAACTAGCGGTTTTTGCCGTCTTTTGATGGACAAAATCATTTGTGAGTCGAGAAAAGTTGGAAATTTTTTAAAGTTTCTTAAGAATAAAGCACAGAATTACTGAAAAAGTCGGCACAAAGCACTGAAAAAGTACTCGTGAAATCGTTGTATGTGAGGACTAAAAAATCCTTGCTCTGTAAATAAACTACTCTTCTGACGTAGAAATGGAGTTCTTAACGCGCTGAGAAAGTTAGTATCAGTAATGAGTGATATCCGGCGCGAAGCGCCGAAAAAACCGAAAAATCCCCATAAGAAGTGGCTAAAAATACACATTATTCTCTATTGCGCCCAAATGTTTTTTTTTGACGACGAGGGGCGGCTGCCCCCCGGCCCCCCACTATATCCGCGCATGGTAGTTGGAGGAGGCATTGTGCATGGTTCAGTATAAAGCATGTCCCTTTTTCAGTGATTCGAATAATTAGTATTTAGAATAACGGAAAAATTTTAACAGAAATAAAAGGAACACGCAGGTCTGGGCCCAGTTTCACCAAACTAGGAGTGTAACAGTTAGGAGTAAAGGTGTAAATTTCGGTTGCACCATCTAGGAGCTACGAGTCTCCTAAATCAGGAGTGTAGGAGTAACATTAGGAGCAAAGAGGACGTTTTAGGAGCAAGTTTAGGCGTAATTTTTCAGGTGGGTTGCACCACGCTTAGGAGTGTTTTTTAGGAGTAAATTTTCTCCTTATCTTTGTGCAAAATATTAGGAGTGTCCTTTCTCTCCTAAAGCTGTCGGTTGTATTGAATTAGTCTTTTTTTGACTGCGATGAATAGTACTAGCAGTGATAGCGATGATGAAATTATTGAAAAAATACGCCAAAAAAGAGTCTGCAAGGAAGCATCGTATTAATTTTGATGTTGATAATTTCGAAGAATGCTTTTGACTGTCGCGGCAAGACGGAACGTGTTTGGTTGATAATTGGACGGTTTTTACAGCTAAAGAGTTACACAGGGCACTTTCTCCAAAGCAACAGATTTTATCAGCTCTAAGATTCTTAGCTACTGGAAAATTTTAGGATATTGTTGGTGATGCTCTTGGTTAGCATAAGTCTACTGTTTGTCGGAAAATTCGATCCGTTGTTCAGCTTATTAATGAAGATATTTGGCATACAGTCGCATATTCTCCAAATAGCTTGGCTGAGTTGACTGGAAATGCTCGAAAATTTATGGACATTGCAAAAATCCGGTCTAAGAAACTCCTAGAAACACTCTTAAAATTACTCCTAGTTAGGAGTCTAAGAGTGAAGAGAGTTTACTCCTAGAAACCATGAAAAAATTACTCCTACATAGGTTAGGAGGTAAGTGGTGCAACCCGATTTAGGAGACTCCTGAGCCAGGAGTAAATTTGCTCCCAACTCCTACACTCCTAATTTGGTGCAATGGGCCCCTGATTACATTATGCTTTATCAACAAAGCGAAAAGTTGCATGCGTTGCGATTTCGCTCAGATCGATGCCTTGCTTTGTAGGGCTATAGTTTTCAAAATTCTCGCCACGGCTCGTTCACTTTTCCCCCGGCAGCGACGCCTCAATCTTCTATGATGACGTCACGACCGTCGTCGTCGAACTCGCTATCCTCGAACGGCGACGTTGAGCAGCAGCCGCCGAGTAGTGCTCGGCGTTGTCGATCGGCAACGGTGTCTGTTTCTCATTCTGCGACGTCGACATCGTCGTCTGGCAATGTTTCCGGTGCCATCGAAGCCCCTTTGATTTCAGCGCCCTGTTCGCAGCGGCCTGTGTCGGGTGATAGCGGCCGCGGCTCGAGCTCAGTTATGTGAGTCGGATCGAGACCACATATGGGCGTGGGGATGTTTGTACCCCTGGAACTTGAAACACCCCCGCAGATCACTGTGTAGACCCCCAGAATTCTATTTTAAGAAACATTTTTAGCGATTTACCCCGTTGGCTCCCCCCAGAATTTTGGTGCTGCCTATGTATGGGCGAGACCGTATATGAAAAGGGGTGTTTCACCCCCCCCCTTCCTCCGCAAAAAGTTTAGCTTTTTTAAAAAAAGTTATGCAAATCTAACGACCGAAATAATAATTTATGGACTCAAAACTGTCTATACATATATTTTAATATGACCTTTCTCTTAATTTTAATATCATTGGCATTGCGCACTATACGTTGGCCTTTAATATATTATACCTAATTTGCGTATTTACTACAGTGGAAAGTTTAAAGATTATATCTGGCTTAATACTTCTTCTATGTGTTAGGAATATTACATGCTTTCTTAAAGCGTATTTTACGCTTATTTCAAATTCTGTTTTGTGTTTCGCACTAGCACGTCTTGTTTTTTTAGAAATTTATGTTTTAATGTACATACTTAACAAATTGTATAGTTTTTAGAAATTACTTTTTTTCAAATTTTTGAAAAATGTCTTTACGAGAAAGAAAAGCCATAATCATTGCGAAGCATTTTATATATTAACAAAGTATATTCCAAGTCTTTGACGCAGTTGGAATACTCAACAGTTGGCCAGTTTTGAAAGTCTTATATTGTTAAAGCTGCTTTAAAAACAGTTTTTCTGATTTTTACTCGCTTTGTAAATTATCAGCTATTTCAAAAACTAAACGTGCTTGCGCAAAATAAAGAACAGAATCGAAATCGACGTAAAAAATGCTTAAGACTGTATTACATATGCAAATTATGCACATCGTGTTATATACATATGTACGACAGTCAAATAACTCAGGAACTAGACGTGCAACGAAAAATCTGAAAACATATTTATACATATTAACACAAAAAAACTGGTTTAGGATCACATAAAATTGTTTTGAAAGGAAAATTTGTTGTGATTCAGTGTAATGTCAGTAAAACTAATGCAAAAAATTGATCAATTTAAATAGTATCTGATATGAAACGCTGCTTCGCTTTAGTATGCTTCGAGTATGTCTGTGTTTTCTATTCCACGTACAGTAACTCAGTCGTGTGATTCTCTTGCTATTCAGTCTAAGGATTGAATGAAAATGCAGAATGAAACCGAATGAATCAGCAAATTAGGTTTGCCCCTTATTATTAATAGTGTCAAGTTTTTATTACACATAGATTTTGGTTGCAGATCCGGCGGCTCTCATTATTATTATTTCATTTTATTGAAATAATTTTTTTATGTTTTTTATTTTTGTATTAATTATTGATTTATTAGATATACTATGTATTTTCCAAGGTTTATGCCTTTCAGCCAACCCTGCGCGTCAACAGATATGGAGCCAAATACGTCGAGATCATTCGTTGCTCCTCCAGCGCAATCCGTGTCGTTCGATGGATTTCAATCACAAAAACGTAAAAATATGTTACGAATCAACGGCAAAGAATATCAAATTTTGAATGTGCTCGGAAAGGGTGGCTCTTGCGTGGTAGGCACTAAATGTAGTTGAGAATTGTTTGATTCTTTCATTTCTATAAATATATTTATAAATTATCTAGTTTCGGTGCAGTAAGCAGCAGACATCCAAATTCCTTCCACTATTATTTCTTCCTTGTTTAAATACTTAGAACTTGTTTAAAAAAACAGCAGTGCGTTTTAAGTATTCTAGCAGGTTATTATATTATGCACATATTAATGAGATTACGATTTTATTATTACTATTATTATTATAATATTATTGTTATCATTATTATTGTTATTATTATTATTGTTTATTATTATTATAACTATTAGTAGTATTATTATTATTATTATTATCATTACTCGTTACGTTCACGCGCTTGGAGCGATGATTAACTATTAGAGTAATTTGCGAGGTTTTGTGGCTCCCAGAGTCAAGTCATTTGAAGCCCAATTGACCATGTGCACTTAAATGTTCCAGATGTTTTCGAAAAGTGCATTTCTTTATCAGATCTACCCACAGCTGGGCTATGGGCTTGGGGTATGCACCCCCAGAAACCAAAATACCCCCAGAATTCAATTTTTGAAAATTTGTTTTGTTTTTTTCGATATTTTTTGATGCCAGTGGATAGTGTTCGACGAGAAACGTTGAAAAATGGTGGTTTTCTTGCCATACCACTCTTTTTAAAGCCATTTTTTGACCTTTGAAAAATCTTGCACCCGCCCCCCCCCTCAGAATTTTGGTGCCGCCCACCTATGGATCTACCCATTGAGCTGGAAGACTTTGAGAATAAATAGATAAATGAACCCTAAAAGACTACGCTGTGCTTTCAAGGTGCATCAGGTATATCACGAAGAGACGCAAAGATGTTACGCCGTTAAATGCGTCGATCTTTCCGAAGCTGACCAAGTCGTTGTACGAGCTTATAAAAATGAAATCTCGTTGCTGGAAAAATTGCAATCGACGAATCGAGTTGTGAAAATGTTCGAGTAGTAAGCTTGCATTCTTATCCGATGTTACAGAGTATTTTTTCGAATTGTTTTTCACTTTTTTTTAAATTTTGGAGATGTGTTTATTATTATTTATTATTACCCTATTTTTATTTATTCTCAATATTTTTATTATCTATTTGATTTATTGAATTTTTATTATCTTCTTTATTCAAGTTATTTATTTTTATAGGCTTGTTTTTTGTATATTATGTTTTTATATATTATTACTTCATTTTATTCATTTTATTGTAACTTTATGTATATTATTAAATCTTTTATGCATATAATGACTTGGGGACCGTCTTTGTACATTGTGCTTATATACCTACAAAGATTTTTGTATGACAAAACAAAATAATTAGAAATACTGCTTCACACTAGCTTTGACACATTTACCAAGTATTAGCCTCCCTTTATTTTTTGTTCTTGAGATATTTGGCCCTAAAGGAAGGACTAATATTTGATATACGCTTACGCGACAGATTTTGCTAGGCATTTCGACCCATGTTTCTGACTCCTAAAGTGAATTTGCTCTCGTCAGACTGCGTTTTCCGGATTGAAGGTAAAAATCTGAACAAGACATGGAAATAAGAGGTCCTTACTAGCTTTTGTCATGTAGTAACAAGGAGTCAAAAATTGACTTTTCTTTGGTTTTTTGACTTATCTATCAAAAAGGCCTTCAAATGAAAGGCCATAGCTTCCCAAACACTTGATATTATCATTTGAAATTTTGTAGAGCTTCATTTCTAGAAAGGTTCTATACTTACACCAAGTTTCAGAAAAATTGAACGTGTTGAGCGTGGACCACTAGACCATTTGACATGGAATGACCCACTACATAATCAACTAATCAACTGTTTATCTGTTAAACGTCTAAATTTGACTTGAACGTCATGGTAAAGGTGTGAAAATGGGTTTGTACGAATTCAGCAACATTCTATTTTGTTTGTTATTAAAAAGCTTCGACGTTGCCTTTCTGATGATACGTAACAATGACCAGGCACGTATCTCTGGGGGGAATGGGGGGTCCGGATCCCCCCCCCAAAATAGAAAAATCGGAACAATAAGACTTTTCACACTGTTATTTTGTGCTATTTTTGGCTTTTTTGGGCTTAGTCCCCCCCAAAATTAGTGTTGGTTCCCTTGAAAATAGGACGGCCAGCTACTTACCTGACAATGACGAAATTTTCTGCCCTTCGCGTCAATTTACTTTTCTGAACTATTTGTAAGTAAGTACGAGTACTTCAAAACGATAAAATGTCAGAAATTCTCGTCACTTAGTGTCGTATTGATAATTTTTTGTATTTCATTATATAACATGAATGTCAGGTTACATAGCACATTCATAATATCTCAATATTTGATACGTATAGTGCTGGCCTCTAAAAAAACCATTTTCATGTTTTTGGCTTATAACTTCAGAACAAATAGTATTGAAGAAGTCAACAAACACCTATTTTTGACAGCTGCCCTAGGCCTATAACTTGCTGCATGGAAGAATTTTTAAGCGCCATATTTCATAGCAAGCTTGCATGAAATACGAAATTTTGAAAAAAAAACCCACTTTTTCCTAAAAAGACCATGGAAAATAAAAAAACCACCCCCAAAATGTTATGCGAAGTGCATGGTTTGCAGCGTAAAACCGTTAGTTGACCTTAAATGATCACATTTTTGAAAAAAATTTCATTTTTTACGATATTTCCGTTCATTTTATCACATTTATTTAAAAATCAATAATTTTTTCTGAATTTCATTAAAGATTCAATAAATTTCACAAATAAAGTCTTCAAGTGATAAAAGCGACTCTAGGTAAGGCTCTTCTACATCCTCTGCAAGAAATCAGTGCAAAATTATGCAACTTGATGAAAAGTAATTTCGTTGCCATGGCAACGTATACTTAGCATTTGTCTTTTTTAGGTTACAGTGGTTTTTTTCAGGTTACAATCGAAGTATTTTGGCAGTTTTTGGGGTGATTCTTATTTTTTGTGAAAAATAAATATCAGGCATCATCAAAGGTGCTACGAGGCACATTCCTGCTAAGTTTTGTAAAAATTGGCGCTGGTTTTTTTAGGTTACAACTGGTTTTTTTTTTGGTTTGACTTTGAAGGTATACTGTAGCTATGTGGATGACACGGGAGAACTAAATTTTTTTCTGACATTAGTCTGCAAGGGAGCCTAACGTGAAAACGTAAAAGATTCCAGCAAATATGAATACGGGTAGAAATACTGACCCTCAAAAATGCTTTAAAAAATCATAAAAATGGCAATTTTTAGGAACTTTTCGACGAATTTATATCTCAGGTTTCTGAATGATCCGGAAAGCGACCAGGGGTCAGTTGTAATCCTCACGGCATAGCTTGTTCGCCAGTATAATATCAGTCATCTCCTTTTGGTTATGGAAAAAAGGGGTGGTTTTTTTAGGTTACAAATCGAGTGATTTTTTTTAGAGGCCAGCACTATAAATAGGCACATTAAATGTACATGCAGACTTTTGGGTACAATCTTTGCACATGTACGAGGGTACCTTATACAAAAAACACCGACTGTTTTTCTTTTAGTTGAGTACTTATTTTGCAAAAAAATTTCTAGAGAACGGTGCGCGCATGCAGGTAACAGGATAGGGATCCTTCTCACTCAAATCGGCCGTCCTCCCCGTCTTCCAAAAACTGAGATTTTTTGCCCACCTTATTTTAACAAAAGCTTGCATTTTGAAGCTATCTTAATGCGCTTTTGCCATTTTCGGCCACAAATTGATGATCATAATTGCCATACGTGCACAGCATGGGAATTCTAGGAGAGGGGTGAAATTTTAGAGTGGTTTCTTGGCTCAAAAATGGTATGTAGGTACGCGTCAAAAACATCGTTTTTCGGCGTTTCTAACGATGCTCTGAAAAAATCTTTCTAGGGCATGAAAACATAGAAATTTCGGGAAAAAATTAAAAAAGCCTAATAAATTGAAGAAAATATAGTCAAAACTTGAGTATATAGCATAAGCGCCGAAGATTTGACACTTTTGAGTAGATAGATAGCTTAAAACGCTTAAAAAAGCACATTTCCTACGCATTTTTAGCAAATTTTTGGACACTTCCGAAAAATCGAGAATTCTGGGATGGTGGTGAAAAGCTTCATGGTGGGTGGAGTTGAAATTTTTTTGGGAGGAGGGGGCAAAACCCCTCCCCCGTAAGATTATGTATGATATCTGCATTTACAATGGTATGCATTTGTAGTACATAATTTCAAATGTTTTGATGTTTTGTACAGTTTAAATCATCTGCTTATGTACACCATACATGATCTTGGGGGTTTCACCCTGCCCCCCCCGGAAAAATTTTAACTCTCCCCCCACAAAAATTTTTCCACCTCCCACTCAGAATTCAAAATTTTTCCGCCTCCCACTCAGAAACTTTTCCACCTCCCATTCAGAATTCGATTGTTCAAAAGTTCCCAAAAATTTTCTGAAAATTCGTAGAAAAGTCGCTTTTTTTAAGCGTTTTTAGCTACCTATTTGCTCAAAAAAGTCGAACTTTTAGCGCTTCGCGCCATAATACAAGATAAGACAAGACAAGAAAATGTTTATTGTTCAGGAAAATACACGAAATTTGATAAAAGACGAATACGCGAAAAATTAGCGACTGAACAAAAGGACATACAGATCACGGAAGTGATACAACTAGGTATGTCCCAACAATAAAATCGTAAAATCAATGTTTAGGAGCTCTTTTTGAACGACAAACGTTAGGAGAAGACGACCACATGATCACGTAAGGAATTCCAAATTTTGAGGGAGCGTTGGGAAAAATCGTTGAGGTGAGCATTGGAACGGACAAGTGGTAAACGTAAGTTTACGATGGTTTTCGGATCGGGTTTTGCCGGAACTAAAAATGAAAAATTCAGTAGCATCAATACAAGATAAACCTTTAATAATTTGATACGTGAGATATATACATATGTGAAGACGACAAAGTTCTAATGAAGGTAGGTTGAAAAGCCCCAGGCGTTCAAGATAGGATAAATTGCTATGAAAACCAAAAAGACGTTTGGTAATTTTACGTTGAACATTTTCAAGACGATTTATATCATTTGCATAATATGGATTCCATACAGAAACAGAAAACTCAAGCATGAGTCTCGCATAAGTTGGCCCTAACTAAAATGCCTTTATCACGAGAAAGAAAAGCTTTGTGTATTGGGAAAGAACGAGAAACAGCTTTTTTAATTATGTGATTTAAATCTTCCTTACAATTGAGATTATGAGAAATATAAACACTCAGATCACAAACGGAACTATTGTCATTTGGAATATTTATATTATTTAAAGAATAAAGCTTTTTTGGATTATTTTTACCAAGATGTAAAACTGCACATTTTTCCGTAGCAACAGGAAGTTGCCAATTATTAGACCAAGTATAAATATTATCCAGATCTTTTTGTATTTAATGATAATCAGAAGATGGACCAAAGATTTTGACATTATCGGCAAAGAGGTAAATTTTACTATATTTAATTAAGTTATATAGGTCATTTACATAAATTAAGAACAAAATAGGACTAATACAACTACCTTGGGGGACACCACTGCCAACAGGCATGAAGTCAGGAAAAAACTCCGTTAATACAAACACGCTGAGACCGACCGTGTAAAAAGGAATTTGAGCCAATTAAAAAAAGACCTTTCATTCCATATTTTGAGAGCTTATATACAAGCTTAGATAACGTAATTTTATCGGAAGCTTTGGAAAAGTCGATGTAAGCTACATCGACTGGAGTCCTATTGCTCAAAGATACCGCCCACTGTGTTTACATTTAAGTAGTTGTAATTCACAAGACGTGGATTTTAGAAAACCAATTTACTCATGTTTTTACTATATTTTGTTCAATTTATTCGATTTTTTTCTTATTTTGTCAAATTTTTATATGTTTTTATGCTCTTTTATGCTCTAGAAAGATAGAGCATCGTCAGAAACATCGAAAAACGATGTTTTTGGCGCGTATCCACCATTTTTGGGCCCAAATAGGGCACTTTAAAACCATAAAAATTGCAAGGCCCTTACCTTCGTGAAATGTTCGGAAATCTATTTTGAATGAAAGTAGTCATCTACCTGTATTCAAATAGAGCATTATTAATGAAAATGAAAGGTTTCAATCTACTGCATTCAAATAATTTTTTCGCTGCTGAAACAGTTATGTACCAATTTTTTACTTTGCAAAAGGTAAAATCTTGGCTGTAGGCAGGCCCGTTACCAGGATTTTGTTTCGGGGGCTCGAAATTTTAGGAGTCAAATATCTCAAAAACCGTAGGCGCTATGCCAAAATAAAGGCGTTTTTGGGGGTTTCTCGCAGTGGCGGATCTAGGATTTTTCTAAGAGGGGGCGGAAGCCTGACTTGGGCGGAAAAATTAGCCGTTTTAACCCGAAAATCGCTAAAAATCGCTCAAAAATGCTTAATTTTGCGCACTATTTTGGTCCAATAGGGGGGCGGCCGCCCCCCCGCCCCCTATGAATCCGCCCCTGGTTTCTCGACGAGCTCTATGCAATGATAAAGGAAACATTTTTAAAAACTCTAACAATTTTTCGATGGTTTTGGATACAAAAGCTATTGCTTAAATACTTTGCAAGACTGAATCTCAGTGTTCAGTGCAAGCACATAATGCTTTAGATTAAATATGAATCAATTTTGACGTGTTCAAAACGCGCGTTTGCGGCTAAATAAAGATATTAAATATAATATTCGGCGCGCAGCGCGAAAATTTTAAAATTTGTGCTAAAAATATGTTGAAACGTGTTAAATTTACTATATCTTAACCAGAAAGTCTTCTTATTGATTAGGATGAAGTGCTAATAGCCAAGTTGCTCACTTGCACCACCTAACTTTCAGTAAAAACCATGATTTTTGGTTTATTTCCCTTATTTTTAAACATTGCTGTATATTTAATGTCTAAGTCACATCTGGGCTTCGTAGATGAAAAGCATTATAGAAAAACAAATGATAAAACTTCATTCGATAGCCATCTTAGTTCACTTTAAGAATTTTCAATTTTTTCCTGTGTGGACCCTTGTTAAAAATCAATTTTTTTCTATTTCAGGGAGTAGTGAGGGCTCGATCCCCGACCTGCTCGCTTAGTTATGGGCCTGGCTGTGAGTTTGTGCTATGATGTGATGCATATTCTGTTATTCTAAACAAACATGGTATTTTAAGCGCTAAAATTACTTGTAAGTGTGGAAGCACCACAGTAATAAATTAAATTTTCGCGCTCTTTTGTAAGTTGCTTTCATTCAATAAGAATACTCAATTTGAATTATTAAACTGCTTTTAATACGAACGCACTATAAGCGTTGTATATACATGACAGCGTCGACTGATATGTATATATATCGGAGCCTAGTGTAGCTAATTAAATTTATGGGTGGGTGGGTACCAATTACAGCATGGGAAATCTGGGGGAAGGTGAAAATTTAAAGTGCTTTTTTGGGCTGCAAAATGGGGATATGCATCAAAAGAAACATCGTTTTTCGGCCTTTCTGACGATGTTCTATTTTTCTAGGGCATAAAAACACCAATAAATCTCGAGAAAAACAAAAAAATCGATACAAATCGTACAAAATATAGTCCAGAAATGAGTATGTGGCGCGAAGCGCCGTTAACCTGACGGCTTTGATCAAATACATAGCTAAAAACGCTTAAAACAGCACCTTTTATATAAATTTTAAAAAATTTCGAATTCTGGGGGCTGAGTGAAAAGATTGTTGGGGATGAAACCCCAGATCATGTATGGTGGATTATTCGTGCAAGTGGGGTTAATACGCCCGACTTGCAAGATTTTGAGCTGGTGGAACATTTTTTGCATCAATTTTGAGGGCAAAAGCAGTTATAATATCAATTTTTCCGGTGCATTGATAATTTTTTACCTTATTTATTAAAAAGCGCCCAAAATGGTGTTAAAATAGTCTAACAATTAAATTTTTCTGGCCAAATTGATGAAATTCTATATTCGTTTTGTTTAAAAGTGCTGAAATGCAGTATACGAGTATTACCACTGCAAAGTGTTCAACAAAGGCTATTTTAACCATTTTCATCAATTAAGTAGCAAAAAAGCGTGGAGACTATATTTGCTGTTCTCAATTTTTGGTTTTTACCCACCTCCTGCCGACCCTGACCCTGTGCATCTATGGTGGGTAATATGTGTGAGGCATTATTTTCAGCTTCTTAATCCTAATTTTGATGAAAATGTTTTTTGTTCGAACAGCGAGTATGTTCATGCTGATCAAACATTGTATGTCGTCATGGAAAAAGGTGACGCGGATTTGGCCTCGTTCTTCAGAACTAGAGGCAAAAATTGTCTCTCTGAGCTTACTATTGCATTTTATTGGTCGGAAATGCTGCAAGCAGTGCAAGTCGTTCATGAACAGGGTGAGAGAAGAAAAAAACATAAAATATCTATTGAAAGTTTTATACATATGTGTATGTCATCGGTGCACAAGGTCAGGGTCGGCAGCGGGGAGGGTAAAATATCAGAAATCCAAAACAGTGGATTTAATTTTTTCAAATACACGAATTTTTCTGTTGTTCAAACGACGAAATGGTAAAAATAGCCTATAAAACGTCTTTTTGTGGTAATTTCGCGTTTTTAAAGCATTTTTAGTCCGTTTTGACTGCATTATATCACTTTTAAACTAAAAAATACAGAAATCGATCAATTTTTGGCGCTTTCTGGGTGAGAAAGTACATAAAAGTACTAATCCGCTGGTAAAAATTTTGACATTTTTACTGCTGTTAACCTCTAAAATGATGCGAAAAACGTTCCGTTGGCTTAAAACTGCCAGACAGTACCTGTCTGGCTGACCCATTAATAAAGGGTAATACCCCCAGTGTTTTTTTTGTACAAGGTCCGTTTGTACATGTACAAAGATGGTCCCAAAAGTCTTTGTACATTTTGTACATGCAAATTTTTGTGTACTATAATATAGTACAGTAGCGATCTTAGTGTGGTAAAACAGGGTTTTCGATCTTTGGTAGTTTATTTTAGCTAATTCCTGGGTTTCTGACGTTAAAAATTACTAAAGATTGTCTCAAAACGGCGCGAAGCGCCGAAAAATTTGACATTTTTCAATTCTAAATGCAAATTCTGCCATTTTAAAGATGTATATGACAAACAATTACTCATTTCGGCGCGAAGCGTCTGGAATTTTTGGGAATTTTACACATTTTTACAGTTTTTGTCTTCCCAAAAATCTTTGTACATTTTTTACCTACAAATTTTTGGGTACTATAATATGGTACAGTAGCGATTTTAGTGTGGTAAAAACAGTTGTTTGACTTTTGGTAGTGTATTTTAGCTAATTTCTGGGTCTCTAAGGGCAAAAATCACTAAGAATTGTCTTTAAACGGCGCGAAGCGCCGAAAATTTGACATTTCTCCTTTTGAAATACAATTTCTGCCATTATAAAGATATGTTGAACAAAAAATTAATCATTTCGGCGCGAAGCACCGAAAATTTTTGGGAATTTCAGACTTTTTTGCAATTTTTGTCTTCCCAAAAATCTTTGTACATGTACAAAGACGGTCCCGAAAAGTCTTTGTACATCGGAAAAAATCTTTGTCGAATACAAAAAAACACTGAATACCCCCATATGCATGTATAATGTGTTTGTTTTCCCGTGTTGTGTTTTCATTTTATTAATAATCTTCTAGTTTATTAATTTGGATTAGTATTTATTAAATAAGTAATATAGAGACGTTAAATTTTTGACACTTCTTCACTGAATTGGAGAAAAATGAAGTAAAACAGTCGGCGCGAATCTCCAAAAACCCTTTTAAATTTCCGCTTGAACGGCTTGCGGAAATCATTTAAAATTGCAGGAATTTCAATTGATGTAAAATTATATTTTAGCTATGAATGAAGGATGACTTAACATGCAGAAGCTGTTTATCTCTGAGGATTATTTTACATGAATTGAATGATCAATCAGATTAGGTTGATTTAGTTACTTGGGCTCCTTGAATAAGATTGTTAATTTTAGTTAAAAACCAAGTGTTAATTTGTCCACAATTAAAAATTGAAAAAATCAATGCCGGTGAAAATTCGGAATGATGAAAAAGCACCAATTTTTTGAGAGTAGAGCAGTAAGGCTGAATTTCAATAATATGCTTCTTAATCGACACGTTGCTTCCGTCCAATAAGCATAGGTGGGCGGCACTAAAGTTCTGGGGGGTGCAATATTTTTCAAAGGTCAAAAGATAGGTTTTAAAATGGTGGTATGGCGAAAAAACACCATTTTTCAACGTTTCTCATCGAGCACTATCCATTGGCATCAAAACATTGCGAAAAACCTATAAAATTTCAAAAATTGAATTCTGGGGGGTATTTTGGTTTCTGAGGGCTTGCATATTCCCCGAACCCCCCACGCCCAGGTGTGCTAATAACTTTCTTCTACCTGCTTTAAGGAATCGTGCATTCTGATTTGAAGCCGCGAAATTTCCTGCTCGTTGGTGGTCATTTAGTGCTGATAGATTTTGGCATCGCCAATGCCGTCCCTTCTAATAAAACATCGGTGACCAAAGACTGCCAGATGGGCACGCCTAATTACATGAGTCCCGAAGCACTGTCGTGTTTCGGCGACCCGAATCGTTCAAAGTTCAAAGTAAATGCGCTCTTAATCATTCATTTATTTTTTAGACACGCATATATTGTATACATTCATGTAACAGGGGGATTGGGCACCACATCTGGGCAATAGGTGCAACCCGGTGCCAGCTAGAGCAGGTCCAGTACCAGCTTGAGGGTCTGTCAGTTGCAACTGATGATATGGGTGGGAAAATTTCACGTGCAATGCACATGGTTAAATGAGCTATTTGTGTACGTTAATGCACTCCCGTGGAATTATCACTCAAAATTTAGTGTACAATTTTAAACAAGCTTTATGACCAACTAATTACAACTAAGCAACCAACCAAAAAAATTGGACATGGGTACCAGCTGGGGCAATGGGTATTGCCCAGCTATGTAGGGCACTTCCCAATCAAACTTGGTTGTTCCACCAGTCCCCCCTCCCCACGAGTCAGAAAACTTTTGAACCCCGATTTTTGGCGAAAACTCGCGTTTTTAATACTTTGTTTGCTGATTTTTGCCATTTTTGGCAAAAAAATTGCGAGACGTTACATGTACGATTGTGTACACACAGTGGTGGATCTAGGATTTTCGTAAGTGGGGAGGGTGGCGGTATTCCAACTTTTCTAAAAAGAGCCAAAAGTAGGTCCAAAAATTTGCCTTCACGCCAGTGTTTTTTTTGTACAAGGTCCGTTTGTACATGTACAAAGATGGTCCCTAAAAGTCTTTGTACATTTCGTACACACAAATTTTTGGGTACTATAATATGGTACAGTAGCGATTTTAGTGTGGCAAAAACAGAGTTGTTCGACCTTTGGTTACGTATTTTAGCAATTTCTAAGTTTCTGAGGGCAAAAATCAGTAATAATCGTCTCAAAACGGCGCGAAGCGCCAAAAAATTTGGCATTTTTCCTTTCAGAATGCAATTTCTGAAATTATAAAGATATATAAAACACACAATTGTCATTTCGGCGCGGAGCGCCGAAATTTTGCGAATTTCGAACCTTTTTTGCAGTTTTTGTCTTCCAAAAAATCTTTGTACATGTACAAAGACGGTCCCCAAAAGTCTTTGTACATCGCGAAAAATCTTTGCCGAATACAAAAAAACTGTGCTTCACGCGCAAAATATCGTTTTTACGGCGTTTTACATCGTATACTTTCATTTAATATCACTTTTGACGTGAATTGTCTCGGAAAATTTTGAAATTTTCAACAATTTTGTGCGGAAAATCATCAAATTTCTTTGACTTTAACTAAATGTGTCTGCGAACGGCAAAATTTGAGAAATTATGGTCGCTGATGGCCAAAAATCGTTGCAAATTACACATCCATTCTTTATCTCGCCAACTATTTTAGGCCAATGGAGAGAGCGGCCTCTCCCCTTAAATCCGTTCCTGTATATGCTAATGACTTGGTGCGCGCTTTTTCAGTTAAGCGGCCCTACTTGCCAAATCTGTGGCAAATGAATGTTTTTGTTATTTTTTCTTGATATTCGTTTACTCTCTTACACGCAAAAATAAAATCCTCGAGCGATTTTTCAGCTCTATAGGATGGTTGTGATGTTCTCAATATCTAGCCTTTTGTCTTTTTGTTGCGAAATTTTTTTAGGTCAAATTTGTTTTGTGTTCAGCCTGTTCAGGTATGAACTATCACAGGTTTATTAGTCCCATAATTGGGCTGAAAATAAATTAAAAAAGACAATTTTGTTTGTTTTTTTTATCAATTACTCGTAAATCAGCTCATTCAAATGTATCGTCGAATTTGTCCAGTTTTTTGTGGTCGCCCATTCAATTGACGGGTTGTGATGATGCTTGGGCGTGGGGGTTTGGGGGTATGCCCCCGAGAAACAAAATACCCCCAGAATTCAATTTTTGAAATTTTTTTTTGTTTTTTTCGCAATTTTTTTTGATGCCAATGGATAGTGCTCCATGAGAAACGTTAAAAATCGTGTTTTTTCGCCGTACCACCATTTTTAATGGCTATTTTTGACTTGAAAAATTCTTGCGCACCACACACCCCTCCTCCCCAGAACTTTGGTGCCACCCAACTGTGGTTGTCCTGGGCTATTTCTCTTTTGTTACTTTGTGTAGTTTGGCAATTCGGATTTCTGGGATTTTAACCACCCCCTCATGCCGTCCCTAAGCTTGAACTTCGATATTCCACACGTTGCTATCTTTTCTTTCTTTTGAGGTTGGTGTAAAGAGCGATGTTTGGTCACTTGGCGTCATATTATACAATATGGTTTATGGAGTGACTCCTTTTCAACATATACCAGATCAGTACAAGTGCTTTGCTATAACAAATTCTAGCTATAAAATATCGTTTGGACCCATCGCTGACGAATGCTTACTAGATGTAATGAAAAGGTGTCTGGAACGGGATTCCAAACGACGACCTACTGTAGCAGAACTTCTAAATCATCCTTATTTAACTAGTAAGTCTTGCTTGCATACAAATGCCGTGGAGATATGGGTATCCTGCCGAAATGGATTTTCAAATCTTTAGGCCATTTCAGAACTTGAAACATGAGGTTGGTATCTACTGGTTTAAGTAATTTTTGTCCCTACTTACTGTCGCATTCTTACTTACGACCAGACCCGTATCCAGGAGGGAATAGGGCAGGGTCACGTGCATAGGTGGGCGACACCAAAGTTCTGGGAGGGGGGTGCAAGATTTTTTTAAAGGTCAAAAATGGCCTTAAAAATAGTGGTATGGCGAAAAAAACACCATTTTTCAACGTTTCCATTGGCATCAAATAATTGTGAGAAAAAACCAAAAATTTTCAAAAATTAAATTCTGGGGGAGTGTTTGGGTTTCTGGGGGTGCATACTCTCAAACCCCCCATGGCCAGGTATGGCCACGTGCTCCCAAACGAAATTTGAGAATGACTTTCACTTCACTATCTCCTTTTTTAGCAAGAAATCGCGAAGATTTTCGGCGCTTCTCGCCGAATTTCACAATTATTGATTGTAATCTATTTAGTCCCAAACGCGCGGTTAAAACACTCCATATTCAATCGTTGTACAACGTAAAGCATATCTTGCATTTACGTGCTATTGTTTTTTACAGTTTTTACGCAGAAAATGAGATCCATGCAAGATGCGAGAATGATAGACATTTTTCGACGATGAAAAAGAATTTTAAAAAAGAACTTTGACTAATTTTAGACTCATTTCAGAACCAAAATTAGACCCTATTTCAGGTACCTGGTTTGCAAAATTGACAAAGTGTATAGCTCTAGTGGTCGTAAAACGTCTTTTTCAACCCAAAAATTGAATTTTTCTGAAAATTTCACGATGTTTTTTGTTTAGAGCCTGCTAATAAAACGCTCAAGAACACGATTATTCTTGCCTGTCTACTAGTAGTTCATGAGATATCTGACTTCAAACCTTTAGTCCTCACTTTATTCAAAAAGTCAGTTACGTGCCTGACACTTACTAAAAATCGCTGAAATCCCTTTCATTCTTTTATTGAGGAAGATTGAAAGAATGAAACAAAATTTGGTTCAATACCTAGTAATAGTTTATCGAGCTGATCTTTTGAATTTCAAATAAGAGCACTTGATTTTGGATAAACTTCTCATATAAATCAACTGTTGTAGCGTCAATAAATGTTTATAGTTTTTATGCACTTTTTACCATTAATTTATTTGTTAGTGCTATTGAATGTATCGTGTATTTGCTACATATCCGTTCTCGTGCATTGACTGTCGTTGAGCCTCTAGAGTTCTGAAATGCACGTACATGAATACATTGCAATGTATATTTAATATTTAGTATTTCTTCAGGGATATTGAAATTCGAGAGAACTTGTAATAATAATTCGATTTTTAGGAATTTTATTCGGAATTGTCGCGCAAATAGCTCTAAAATTTGAAAAGTCTCGCTGAAAATAGACATAAATTTTCAAAGCGCATTTCATTATTAGAACCTAGAATCTACTTATTACTCAATATAAAGAAAACACTTTTTGATTTAAAGTGAAAACTCTATAATAAGTTAAATTTGGTGATTTTTTAGCCTTTGGGATTAGAGTTTAATATGTAATATAGATACAAGCATGCTACATATGTACCTTCTGTCTATATAAATTTTTAAGTGGGTAAAATTGAAATTAATATTTGTATTTCTTCAGTAGTACTATTTCTAGATCTCTTATAGGTAAAAGAAACAGTATACCTCCAGCGGTGCCTAATATAACCGAAGCAAGTATAAACAGTTTGGCCGAGTTTGTATCGCATAATACGCCCAAATCAAACGCCAAACTTCTAAAAGTAATAAGCCCTATTTATGCTTGCATTCTTATTAGCGTTTTTAATTCAGTCATTTTAGAAAACGTTTGCGGAGTTGAGATTGACAACGTCCGACATATAATCGGCTACAAGATTGTGAAATGTAAATGTAGTGTATACAGTTGCAGGCCCGTATTCAGGAATCGGCCAACGGGGAAGGGGTGGGCGGGCGGACTCAGCATAAATTGGTCTATATCTCTGGAAATTCGTCGGGATAGCTCGCAAAGACCGATTTTTTTCGACGTTTTCCGATATGCTCTATCCAATAAGATCATAAAATTCGAAATTTTCGAGAAAAAAATTTTTCGTGTTTAAAACTCAATAAAAAGTCCCGTTTTTCTGGCCGCGCTTGAGCCAAAATTATAGAAAATAATTCCCATCCGGCGCGAAGCGTCGAAAATTTTAAGATTTGACGACAACGATAAGCGATTTTTCTATCTTTCCATGCATTATCCTACCTTTCAAAAAAATTTTCCGGTCAAGGGGAGGCGGCCGCCCCTCCCCTTAAATTTAAATACGGCCCTGAGTGTATGTATTCGATAGCAGTGTGAGTCGAATTCTCGTCCTAATTTATTTGCATCATGTTGCTAACAGAGTTCGTATGAGTTCATAATAAATTGTAGCTACTAAATATCTACATACCTGCTATCGCAAATCTTGAAATCTGCTTAGATGAAGTGAAATGGCACTAATTCGAGATCTGTTCTGATTTTCAAATTATGAATATAAAAAGTGTGAAAGAATTTACCTTTTTTTGCTAATCGACCTTTTGTTGTTGAGGGGAAAAATCCAAAATGACAATATAAGGATATTCCAGAATCTTGACCTTGCCCATGTCATATGATTCGTTCAAAGCGTTGTATCCGCTAGTGGGGAATTATCTACTCTTTTTTGCATAAGTAGATATAGTCTGTTTCATTCAACTTCGCGGTTTTCTTTTAAATTTTTCCGCAAGAATCGGGCTACAAAAGCGCTTTAAAATTTTGCTACATAAATGCGTATTAGCAATGGCATACGTCTCCGTAGGGCTCGATATACTGTAGAATATCATATTTGCCGTATTAGTTTAAAACACTTTTGTAGGCACTTTAAATTTTTTCAAAAACCGCAAAGCTGAATGAAACGAACTATAGGTACCAACTGCGGCTACTTACCAATTTCCTACAACAAACTTGCCCTTAGCTCTGACAGATGCGATACATGAGAAATTTTCATCCCCCTGCCAAACTGATGTTTTTTTGTAAATGTTTCATTCAATATTGTGAACTATGTAAGGCAGATGAAAACGTAAAAAAATGCTTTTTTGGCGTAGACCAGAGACTGACCCAGATCTTTCACATGAAGGCGATATCGCAACTTTTTCCCAAACGGTCGAAAATATGCTCAGAAAATCCAGATATTCACGTTCGGAATAGCATTTTTCGCCGTTTCCTAATCAGGTTGAGTAGGCAGGTACTGACTTTATTTATAATCGTTTGTGGATAAAATTTCCGGAATAAGCATGGAGTGTGGCTGGACCATAGATGAACAGCATGGCCGATCTAAAGGGGTCTGAAATTCAGCTTTTTCTGGGCTAAAATGACCTCAGGAACTGCTATAAACACTATAATAGCGGTAAGACCACGTTAATATACATAAGTACCTAAGTCTGATTGGGCGAGGATCCAGGGGCAGCCACCCCCCTCAAAACCCTCTTTGAAAATTTTTTGAGCAGCAGATATACGTACGTTGTGAAACGCGCCCAAAATTGAGCTAACAACGCGAAAACGTCAAAAATTTGTCGCTTCGCGCCGAATTATCATTATTTTTCGTTATAGTCTTCCAGCATTGTGTTTAGAATCTTGAAGCAGCTAAAATATTCCAGTGCTTTACTCCAATTTAGTGATTTAATGTACTATTTACCGGTAAACTGGTCGGGAATCGTGTTAAATGTGTGTGAAAATCATTTTGTGCCACTTCGGCAATTTTTTTGTTTCGTTTCGTTTTTCAGTTCAGAACGCATTTCACAGAAAGAGTTTGTAATGGTTTGTATGTACGAATGAACTGGTTAATTCTGAATTTTTTAGGTTGAGTTTAGTACCATAATGTGACCGATGTGTGTGTAAGTTTTAACGTTACAATTCAACATTTCATTTTACAAAATTTTCCGGGGTCCCGCTGGGGGCGTTTGAGCGCGTCATCCCAGATCCCTCAAGTGTAAAAGTGAGGTGTTTTTTGCACTATTTTGTATCCAAGGCAATCAAATAGTCGGGTTATTTATAAATGTGTGACCTCACCCGTTTGGCGAGACCGCCCCGCCCCAGAATGAAAAAAAATTTTGTTTCTCCTAAGGGTCACCCAAAGGGAAAAATGGAAAATTGTCGAAGTGCGTCCAAAACAGGTTTTTTGGCGTGTTTTTGAGCTTGTAAACTCAAGATTTTCCGTTTAAGTATGGTTTTGTCTTCTCAACAACTTAAAATCATTCAAATTTGAGATGGACATAGAGAGCATGTCAATTTAGTCTGGTTATGCCGGATTCATTGTGCAGCTATAGTTCTTGCCTTCTAGCTCACTCAAAACAGCTCAAATTTGAAGTTAACTTACAGAATATGTCAGAAAAAATTTCCAGCGCTTCGCGCTGAATTATTTTATTATCTCCATAATTGTAGATAGTGTATCTACACGCACGATGCGTTTACGAACGG
This sequence comes from Mermis nigrescens, assembly GCA_036768485.1. Lineage (NCBI taxonomy): Eukaryota > Metazoa > Nematoda > Enoplea > Mermithida > Mermithidae > Mermis > Mermis nigrescens. The sequence goes on from JAVLUZ010000160.1 coordinate 5,297,223, forward strand.
AACGCACTTTTTCCGTTTCGAAATGGATCAAATATTCGTCGAGCTACGAATTCGGCGCTCTAGCCGAAAAGAGACAAAGTGTTCGCTGTCGGACCGCGACTCCGACAGTACGACGCGCGGAGGCGATCTAGCCACGCAGCGCTGATTGGTCTCGCTCGCACATCACGTTACGTACTGCGAGAGGTACGCCATGTGAGCTATCCTGTGGATATATACGTCCCCTTCTCTTATCACTTAAAAACATATACGACATATGACCGCTAATCCGGTTAAGCCTATGTTGAGATCGGAAAAATCAATAATGTACATAGACGCCGTCTACTTTATTCTCATTGGTCGATTTAATCATTGTCATATCTTTGTTTTTGTTAAATCGTCCCCCATCAGTCATATTATTCTTTGGCCGGTGTGTTTTTATCGACTAGTGGCTCGTCGCGTGTACATACAGCGTTTCTTTTCGTCTTTGTCGAACGACCTTTTTCTTTTTATTTGTGTTTGGTGTAGTTAAACTTTGAAAAGCAGCTACCTAGGAGTGCATTATACTGCAGGTAGTCTGGGAAATAGGTGGCCGGCCTTCAACCTAATTTATCGTCGTATAATTCAGGTGATTTCCTTTTTGTTTTTCACTTTTTCTCAAAAATTCATCATTCCACTTTTCAATCTAAAAACTATAAAAATTATAACATAATTTTTATAGAGGATGACGACGACCCGGTGTAGAGCTCTGTTTTGTTGTTTTTACTGTTCATTGTGCTGATTGAAACCAAAAACGTAATTATTTTCGCCATAGGTAATCTGGTGCGAAAACAAGTCTCAAACCTTTTCGCGATAATTATTATTTTGGTATAAAATAGGTCAACTGACCTAGGGAAAATTCCAGGGTTGCTTAATTACTGCTGTGTTAGGTATCTCGGCCGGTTCCCCCTAAATTTCCCTAGGTACGGACAAATCTAGGTCCGAGGAGATTTTAGGTCGTAGGTATTTAGGGGTCAATTGGTTGAATAAAGGCGTATCGCCGTAGCAACCTGACCAGCGCTAAGGTTAGCCAGGTACCTACTTAGGTAAACCCCATCAAATCCATTCCCTCCTAGAATTTAGCTGCTGCCCATTGGTCCCCAGATGCAACGCATGGCCATGTGGCAGGAAAAAGTGGGAGTAAAAAAAGTAGTATAATAAACATAGATACATAGGTACAATACCTAGTTCAAGTTCACGCCAATTAAAACGGTTTTTAGAATTTCCGGCAAAAGAGCAAAACTGCACCGAAATTACTAATTTTTTGCCTTATGTCCTTAAGAGGCTATTCCAATCGTAAAAATTTGGCCTCTTAGTAAATGACATCATTCGTTTCATGATCCTAGAAATTTAAGAAATGACAAATCATGGTCCGAAATCGATTGAAAAAAATACGTTTGGTACAAACATCCATCCTTCATCTTATCAGAATATGTCAGGTCAGGCGGCTTATAGCAGAAGCGGATTTAAGCGGTGCGGCCGCCCCCATTGGCCAAAAATATTTGGCGATATAAAGAATGGATATGCAATTAGCATTGATTTTTGGCCGTCATTGACCATAATTTCTCAAATTTTTCCCGACGGATGGTACATATTAATGACATTTATTTACTTTCTTGGCGACCTGAAAGCCATTTTCTTTCATTATATGTAGGTTTCAAAACAATTTAAACAGTAGAAACAACTATTTTTGCATAGTTTTCTTTTATTTTCAATTAAAAATGTCGATGTTTCGCATCAAATGCTATAAATTCAGGAAATCAAGCAGAAAATCACGCTTACGTCTATCGCCTTAATTTCACAAATTTTCTGGGCTTCGCGCCAGATTTTTGCTAAAGTCAAAGAAATTTAATGATTTTTTCGCACAAAATTGTCGAAAATTTCAAGATTTTCAGAAAGAATATTGTGTCAAAAACGATTTTTTTAAAAAATATACAATGCAAAATACCGAAAAAACGCTATTTCGCGCGTTAAGGGCAAATTCTTGGACCTATTTTTGACTGTTTTCGGAAAAGTTTGGATACCGCCCCCTAAAAAATCCTAGATCCGCCACTGGCTTAGTCTGTTTAACACAACTTCGGTCTAAACGACTCCGACAATAAGCTGACAGATTGCGATTATAGCATTGATCTGATATATATTATAATTATCGTAACCCTCGGCTTACTGTCGATAAAAATTCTTAGAATTTATGCACGAAGTTATGTGAAACAGACTATAATTTTTAGTCTGTTTCATTTAACATTGAAGGTTTTCTTTTGAATTTGATTTGCATTTATTAGGCTACAAAAGTGTTTTAAAATTTTGATGCAGTAATGCGACTTAGCAATGGCAAATGTCTCACCGTAACTCGACATACTGTAGAACATCATAACAATGATGTTAATTTAAAACACATTTGTAGACACTTCAATTTTTTAAAGACCTCAAAGATCAATGAAACTGACTGTATAGTCTATATTACGAAACCTTGTGCATGGAAATCAATTTTCAGTGCTTAAGCAAGCAGCTACAAAAGCAGTTTCTAGCGAGCCTGCTGTGATACGATTTTGCATAGTAAAAATTCATATGATTATCAACTGATATGCATAATATCGTCATTTATGCTTCAGTTTATACTACTTTTGTAATCTATTTACGTTGATTCTAAAATTGCGATTTATGCACGGCGCTTCTCGCTGCTTTAAACGTTTTCTAGTTTTGATTGCCATAAATTAGCTAGACTACACTGCTAAAGGTAGAAAAACTCAGTTTTACTATACACAACGTATTACTGTACTATATCAGCATTAAATGCTAAAGAAGTCTTAAAAAAATTATCGCGTGTGCCCCCCCCCGAACCAGAATCCTGGCTACGCTTCTGCTACTGAGTCAGTAAAATCAAGCAAACCGAAAGGTTATGTAATTAAATTGGAATCAGATCAGCAGGTCAGAAATTTTCAATCCCTAAAAAATGTGGAAAAAACTATACCTCGTCCACCTGTTGCAGTTAGATGCAAGAGACTGGTGAGTGGTGTCGCGTCCACAGATGGGCGGCACCGAAGTTCTGAAGGGGAAGGTGCAAGATCTTTTCAAAGCTCAAAAAATGGCCTTAAAAGTGGTGGTACGGCGAAAAAATACCATTTTTCAACGTTTCTCATCGAGCACTATCCATTGGCATCGAAAAAATTGCGGAAAAAACAGGAAAAATTTTCAAAAATTGAAATCTGGAGGGGGTATTTTTATTTCTGGAGGGGGGTATTTTGATTTCTCGGGGGGTGCATTACTTCTCGGACCTCCCCAACCCCCCCCACGCCCAGGTATGGTCGCGTCGCGATTAGCAAAATTATCGATGATGAAAGAAGCACGCTAAAATATTTTACTATGATATAACAAACAATATTCACACTTTCTTCAAGAACTTATTTTTATAACAATCATTTCACACTTTATTCACGAACAGTTTCCTTTAAATCATACCCAAGAATTAATTGAGAAACAAGCACGTAGGGGACTAAAATTCCATCTGAATTTGGGGACTAAAATCTTGAAGTCACAATACTCATCAACTAATTGTATATAGACGATGAAAATAATGGTATTTTTAAGCGTTACTCATCAGACTCTGTAAAAATTTAATTTGATTTCAAGCATATTCTAACAGTGCGTCTCATAAAGTGATTACATAAATGATTTTTCATTATTATATCCAACCACTATTTGCTGAAAAACTGTTTAGCTTATTTTATACTCAATTCCAGTATATGCAGCAAAACGTTCCGTCAACAGGTATGAATCGCCACTTCTGTCTGAATTCGCAACCCCTGCCAAGCGGCGAGTTATTCGGTTTTTTGGTCCGCATGTTATGTTCACTGCGCATTTAATGCTTTAATCCAGTCAATTAGTGTGCTAACTTCTCTAGCAAGTGCACATCCAGCTCCGTTGTCATTTTTTCGATTCTTGATGATGTTTTCTTGGATTAGGTTTTTCGGTGATATTTTATTAACTCAAAAATGTACAAGTAACGCATTAGACCGATGGGGGATGTAGTTCATTCTGCAGTTTTATCAAAACTATGATAATTTTTTACCAAAGAAAACGCTATGGTCGCAGATTTCTTGACATATAAAGTTTATGGCAATTTCGGCCCAGAAACTCCTACCAATAAATTTGTTTTAAACCATCGTTATTCTCTTTTTCTGATCAAAAAATCTGCTTGTAGTAATGATATTGCGTAAGAGTGCACTTCAGTGCCATAATTAATTTTTTGCGGTTTCCTAGAGGTAGCAATCTCAACCCAGAAATACTATCATGTCGTTTTTTCAAAGTAAAAACGTTCTAGAAGCCATTTTATTATGGTTTTACTGTTGATATTGTTCATATGAAGGTGATTGTCGATCTTCCATCTTCCAACGCTTAGCTTCGTATTTTGCGTTTTGTTTAGGGGTGGAAAATTCCCTCCACTCTAGGTCTGAATTGGCCACCCCTTTCTTCTCATAACTATTTGATATTAAATGTGATTTTCGTGAAAGGCTTTGCTGAATTAAGTTTAGCGTACACTGATCTACAATTTGGCCAATGAAGAGCTCTAACGAACAAGTTTATGAAGAATTATTTAGGTTTAAAGGCGAAAAATGAGGCAATTCCACCCTAGTTGACGGTACGGAAAATAAATGATTCTCAATGGAGCGACAAAAAATGTTGACATATTACCAAGTCTACTCAAACTTAGGCTGTTTGGAAGACAGAGTTACACAAAAGCCCAAAAAATTTGGGACTTATTAGATTAAAGTTTGCTAAACTCTATTATAGCAATCTTTCATATGCGCTTCAAGAATTATTTTTTTCCTTTCGGAGGACCCTTGTGAAAGATACTCATATGTTCAAAATTCTAGGCGGACTAGTCCCCCCCGATTCCCCACGTGCCTGTTGAGAATAGTCTTATAACGAATTTTTAGCGCCCTCATACAATAAAAACCTAAACTCTAACGTTTTCCAGATCAATGCCGGTCGTTTCAGGCACGCATGCATAGAGAAAAAAGCCAACCGGAAGGCAGATCAACGGAAATAGTAAGAAGACCCACGAAACGCCACAGCGGCTTAAAATAGGTTCGTATATAAGCACAGAGATCGTAGAAAAAACGTAGCCGCAAAAGTTGCCCCACGATAGCGCATACGAGCGATATCGTTGATCATGGCACGCTTCGGCGGCTAAGGTGCTCGCTGATGCGGTCAAAAATGAATAGAAAAAAGCATAAATCAGCAACGAAATAACGACTGCATATGACAAGGCAGATTTGGAGCCGTTGGTCAAATATTCATTGCTGCTGTTATTAGAAGTCAGAATGGCTGAGCAAATGGTGTAAGCGAACAGGCCAATAACGACTCCTCCAAGGCCCACGATCAATAAAAGACGACGACCGAGGCGTTCGATTAGACGTATTGAAATAAAGGAAGAGATGAAATTGCAGCAACCAAGGGTGACTGTGGCATAGGAGGCCACGGTGAAGGTGAATCCATGTCGCACGAACACATCAGTAGAGTAGCCCATAATTGCCGAAATTCCAGTAAGCAGAGGTAGCGACAACGAACTGCACGTCACCAGAAGGGCTTTTCGGGGCATGCGCCACAACGTAGAAACTATTTGAGGAGGACAGGGCGGGGCTTTGGCGGTGCCCTGTCTCTGCTCTATGCGGCCTTGCTCCAGGGTCAAGCTGTCAAACATTTTTGAGGCTTCATCGGGTGTTAAGTAGAAATGCAAAGCTTTCTTGCCACCGTCGAATCGTTTTCTCTTTGAAAAGTAATTACTATGATCGTATTCGTACACAAAAAATGGAATATTGTTCAACTGAGTAATTTTTATCAATAATTCTAAAAATTAAAACCAATCATGCGCATGCAGGATCCGTCTAAATTTGAAGAATATGCCAAAATTATGAAAAAATAGTCAAATTCACAGAAAATTTCTAACAATTTGATGAATCTTAAAAATAGAAATCTCGACATGGCTACAAACAGGCATCTTATTCACAACATTCGTGAGCATTGATTACATTTAGTCTGTTTCATTTATCCGAGAGCTTTTTCAGCAAATCTTTTCTGATGCTACAGTAACTCTATCTTCCCTACTTATTGTAGGTCATTTAGAGATCACTGTAGCCACGTAAGAAGGAAGGATTTTCCAATAAAATTTCTTATGGCATAATTTTTTCTCGTCTATACAGATCATGCAACATGCGGATGGAATTCACGCATTCAGCTCGTCATAAATCGACCATTAAACACAATAGACTAGCATTTTAAACATCGCCAAAACTTCCGCTTAGCGTAGTGGTAGAACGTCTGATTGTAATCCAAGCAACACGAGTTTGATTCCTGCTGCAAGATTTTTATATAGCGCTTTTACTGTAGTATGTCACAGCACTTTTTAGATGCTTGAATTAAGTCTACAGGGACGGTTTAGTGCATTAAAAATGAAAGAATGACGGCCACTCGCCCCCAAGTTTTCTGTCGAGTTACAGTAAATCACCTAGTTAGGCGTATTGTATCCCTCAAAGAAATTTATTGAAAAAGCCCTCGAATAAATGAAACAGACTTTACTCTAAAACCGCCTTTGGTTACTTCCAAATGAGAAGGAATGGAATGGAATGGCGCGTCGATCCGGGTTCGACTCCTGCTGGCAGGGGCGGATTTATGGGGGGCGGGGAGGGCCGGCCGCCCCCCCCGTCGGCCCAAAATAGTGCGCAAAATTAAGCATTTTTAAGCGATTTTCAGCGATTTTTGGGTCAAAACGGCTAATTTTTCCGCCCAAGTCAGGGTTCCGCCCCCCCCCTTAGGGGTACCGCCCCCCCTTAGGAAAATCCTAGATCCGCCACTGTCTGCTGAAGTCGGGTTTTTCTCGGATAGCTGGCTCGGGTCAACCCAACCTTTCATCATTCGCTTAGGTCGATAAATGGGAAGCTACATTTGTAGCGAGGTTGACCCCGGGGAGTAGCGACCATAGGTGGGCGGCACCAAAGCTCTGGGGAGGGGTGGGTGCAAGATATCTTCAAAGGTCATAGAATGGCCTTAAACATTGTGGTATGGCGAAAAAACACAATTTTTCAACGTTTCTCATCGAGCACTATCCATTGGCATCAAAAAATTGCGGAAAAAACAAAAAAATTTCAAAAATTGAATTATGGGGTATTTTGGTTTCTGGGGGTGCATACCCCCGAACCTCCACGCCCATGTATGGTCGCGACCACACCTGGGAGTAGAGGATTCGGGGGGTATGCACCCCCCCTTAGAAAATAAATTAAGAAAATACCCCTAAGAATTCAATTTTTCAAAAATTTTTTTCGTTTTTTTCGCAATTTTTTAATGCCAATGCTCGATGAGAAACGTCGAAAAATGGTATTTTTTCGCCATACCACCATTTTTAAGGCAATTTTTTGACCTTTGAAAAATCTTGCATCCTCCCCAGAATTTTCTTGCTGCCCACGTATGGTCGCGACGCGACCCCTTGCGGTATTCAGCGTACAACACACGGTTCTGGTGTGCAGGCGATACCCGATTTCGGGTGCTTGAGCCTACTTTAACCTTTAACGTTTTAAATAATTGATGTACGGGTATGTAGTCTGAAGGTTCTCTTCCGTGTTCATTTTTGGTAAATAAAAATTTGTGTGTACTTACGCTTTCGCCGATCGGCGGTTTGTTTGTATATCGGAAAAATCTTTTCAGAAAAAAATAAACGACAAAGCACGCGTGGAAAGATTTTTCAAGTAATATTGTCTTTTGATTATTTCCATTATGTTTCAGCATACTTATTAGGTACAGTAAAACATACATGATAAAAAAATCATTATTAATCATGCAAGAGAAATTAAAAGAAATTATCGTTAAAAACCTTTTCCATCATTGACTTCCCTTTTGATTCGTGAAATTTAAATTAAAAGTTTCTCGCATACCTTGCAAAATATGGAATCAGTAGAAACATTCCAGCACATATATAATTATTAAATTCAGCGATTTATTCATGATTTGATTTATCACTTTCCTATTTTACAAATAAACAGGTTGCAGTTTGACGGTAGTAACAAATTAGAAAAAGAAAATATATTGGAATCACAAAGTATGTTAGCACCACAATACGTGTTCTAGAGAGGATTAGTGGGGTATCCGCTCAGAGCTGCTGCTCAGTGCTGTGTTTATCCCTAAAAAAGCTGCGCCTGTGACTGTGATCCCTCCAGAATTGTCGACTTTTCAAATAATTATAAAGTGTCCTGTTTTAAGCAGTTTAAATTAACTTTCTATTTAAAAGTATAAAATTTTCAGCGCTTTGCGTCAATTTGACTATATTTTGTTCAATTAAGTCCAAATTTTTAATATTTTTCAAATTTTTTCACGTGTTTTATGTCCCAGAAAGAACGAGCATTGTCAGAAACGTCAAAAAACATAGCTTTAACGTTAAATCATCGTTTTTAAGCAAAAAAGACATTTCATGTAAAATTTTTGAGGCTGACCTCGAGAATTTCCATGCTGCATATGTACGGCTAGCGCAATAAGACATTGGCCTCCTTTGCATATATTACTGAACAACACTGCTTTAAAGAACGAAAAGGTTAGCTTCGTGCTCTTCTGTCCCATTTGACCCCCCCAAAAAGTACTTAAAGAGGTATATTATACTCCTTTTGCATTTATTAATTACATATGTTACGAATGTAACTCAACCTCATCCGTAACAAATGAAAATCTAAAAAAATTTGAGCTCATAGCATACTGCCTCCCAAGTTCAGTAGTGCTATAGGGCTTACCTCTTTAATATTAAATATCTTGGGCTTTCGTGGGCAAATAGCATGATAGCGAGCATTATGCAAGCCGTTAAAGTATTAAGTCCCAGTGCAAGACTTGATAGACGGAGCGATCCCAATAATTGTGGCAGTGAAAGAATCATTCCGAGTATGTCACCAGTTGCTGATCCAGCCTGTACAAATACGTAAATACTCGCATAAAGTAGGACAATATTTATTCGCTAATAATTATTACGCAGATCATATATATGATGACAGAAATGAATAATTCTGATCATACTTTAGCTTTCAGGCTATACGTTTCTCTCAAGAGGACTGGGAGCACTAAAATTTCAGGCTTGGATTTTCTATGAAAGACTTTGGATCAAGTCCATAAAAAATTATTTTGTCAAACAACAAACAGGTTATTGTAAGACGTACATTCTGACTTTTTGCTTTCTCTTTCTGTTGCGTCGATATAGATGAAATTCGTTTGAAATTATTGAGGTCAAAAGAGCGCAGATTATTAAATTAATGATCATAATTTTATTTTATCACATAAAAACATACAAATTTTTGGAATCATAAGAATGCATAGCTATGTCGCCTGAATCTCGATGTCGTATGCAGCCATTACTCACATGTTAAAAAGTCAGTTATATTCATAATCCTAACCTGAAGTATAGAAGTGCAGGCGCCTCTAATACGAGTGGGCGCCACTTCTGTTACCATCAAATACGCCAAAGTGATTCCGATGCCAAAAGAGACACCCATCAAAAGACGACCAAATAAGACTAGTAAGAACCATTCTCTGTAAAGCAAACATAAGAATCCACCCAATGCTTCCACTACTCCACTAATCAGCAAACCCGGTCGGCGACCTAGGTTTTCGGCCACTGGTGCCGCTAAGAAAATTCCGGGTATACATCCCAAACTGAAGGAGGCCACAACCCACGACCATAGAGTTCCTGATGGCCCATTATGCATTCCATGGCTTAAAGATTGATTCGTATTGTTGTCCGCTATAGAAAAATCGTAATGAAAAAAGCATGCATGGTGGGCCATGGTTGAAAGCTGATATCATAGAAAAAATGATAAACTTAAAAACGTGCATAAGTGGTAAAATATTATTTTAAAACTTGGATTCAATATCTTTTTAACAGTTTCCTATTTAGAAATTCCTCTTATAATAAACTATCAGAGTTATTTGATTTATGAAGTTTGTTAGAGTCACAAACATGAACCTTTTTATTATTTATTTATGCAACACTGGGGCCTCAATCAGACAACAATGCTTGATTCACAGCTATCCAAATAAGATCATCATTTAGCTGATTGCAAAATTTTAAGTCCATTGGCAGCCTTCTCAAGAATAATGCGAAAAATTTTGAACGTAACTTCGAATTTTCTATATTGACTCTTCGCCCTTTTTAGGCCAGCATAGGAAATATTCGACGGTTTTTTAGCTAAAAGTCTGCTGGAGTTGTTGAATTTTTGCGCTAATTTTCTATTCTTTTTAATAGATGATACGTACTTTATTGCTGGCAAAAGCAACAACGTCAAGATAGGCCTATTTCGATATTGCATCAGAAGCATGCATTTTATTTCTACATAAAGCGAAGCGATCAACATTCCCAGAAATCCCATGCGTGATTCTAAACTTTTTTATTTTAAATAAAAGAAACGGCAAATAGCAATAAACAAAAGTGAAATTTTATTTTAAATGCTAAAAATGTCTTGTTTTCTCAGTTAACTGAATCTGATTGTCTTTGCAACGTTTCTTATGTATCAACAATTAACGCTACAAAAGCACATAAACGCAAAAATTCGTCGGTGTATGAAACTAAGATTCTATTAAATTGTCGCTCCTGCAATATATATGCATGCATGTATAGACAGGATGTACCTAAGAGTTGCATTTCGCTGCATCAAAACCTGGAATTCATAGTTTTCAGAGAAACCGCTGCTCACTGTTTTAAAAGATTGTCTCGGAACATTTCCAATGGCGTAGCTCTCCCACAGACTCAACAACTCCATCGTCCCAATACTCCCCTAGCTCAACACTAACCACCAAACATTATTTACCAGTAGACTGACAATTATAGTCTGTTTCACACAACTTCGGTCATAAATTTTAAAACTATCTCCGACAATAAGCTGACAAATCGCGATTATAGCATTAATCTGATATATATAATTATCGTAACCATCGGCTTACTGTCGTTGAAAATTCTTAGAATTTATGTACAACGTTATGTGAAACAGACTATAGACTTCACATGCGCTGTCGCATTCAAGTACACTAAAAGATTCAAGAGGACTATGGCATTCAGGTGGACTGCTAAAATCCAGTACGCTGCCAGGGCCAATCCATTTTGGTCTACAAATCACTTTATGTTTCGATATTTACTGTATCTTAAGTCAGCATATTCAATATCTCGAATTGCCAGACATAAAAAGATCTATTTTATGTGGTAGCACTAAGCACTAAGATAAATGCACATACAATCAGTTTCACATAAGCTTAAACCTTCCTTATTATTATTTTTAGCCTTGACCAACAATTTTCTCTATTGTGTTGAGTAATGCTCGTTCTTTCTAGAACATAGAAACATGAAAAATGCGCGAAGCTTTGAAAATTTGAGTTGTGAGCCAAAAATGAACTAAAAACGGTTAAAAAGCATACAAGAGTATGAGGGTTAGAGGGGTTTTACCCCCATGAGCTTAGAAAATAGCTATACAGCGATTTTGGTCGAGAGACTATTTATGTGTAGCCTTTTTTGGGCTCAGAACATTAGCTATACAGCCTTTTTGGGCTCATAAAACTAGCTATATAGCCTTTTTTAGCTTAGAAATGCTATTTAAGAGCCTTTTGAACAATTTCCCCGCCACCGTTTTTTAGCCGATCCATAATAGCTGCAGTAACGAAACTTTACATACAACTAGCTAATGACTTCTTGTCTTTACACCTGCAAAATAAAGTCAATAAAGGTTGTTTACATTCATACCTGAAATTTGATTACTGTATCTTTATTTCGTCTCTCAAAAAAACGTTGGCGGGAAATTGTTCAAGAGGTCCCTATTTAGTTGTCTTTTCTGAGTTTCAAAAGGATATATAGCTATTTTCTTGACTCCAAAAAGGGATTAATAGCTATCTTTAGTTGGAAAAGGCTATATGGTTATGTTTGTGAATCCAGAATGGCTATATAGCTAGTTTTCTGAGATGACAAAGGCTATATAGCTAATTTTCTGACCTCAAAAGGACTATAGAGCCGTTTTTGCGAAGCACAAGGCTATCTAGCAATTTTTGGTTTTCACCCCCCCCCTTAAAGTTTTATCTTAAACACCTAAGTTAAAAAGGCACATGTATTGCAATTTTTACGAAAAATCGATAATTCTGTGGATCATGGCCATGTTGCCGGGGTTAGTTGCCATTCTGGAGGATCAGACCCCCAGAACAAGTATGGTGTTGAGACAGTATAAGCCTGAGAACTGTGGAAGATTTGAGACTGGCAGGGACTGTTAAGACAGTTGGAAAGTTGAGACTTGTAGTAGTGTTGAGACGCTACTGTTTAAAAAACACAAAGGATGTAAGTACTCACTGGCTGAGTGATCGACTATGACTGGCATTAAGTTGTTTACCACCGATGTATTGTACAGACCAAACGTAGTGCCGGTCGTGACAGCAAATACTATTAAAGCCGTTGATAAACGAAATCCTGTACGTTTCAAGAGTTTCTCGCCGTAGCGGTGCAAACCCTTCTTAAAAAAAGCAACTAATTGTGCATTAATAAAGCATGTCGATAATTAAAAAGTCAAAGTAATAGAGCTGAAAGTAAAAAACGCAGAAAACTAAAAAACAAGAAAAAACTTTAAAAACTTCGCAACATATCATTTTTGTATTTTTGTAGCGTATTCTAGGCCGACAAGAAATATATTACTGTTTATTACAATGAACGACTATGCTTGTTTCTTGGGGTTAAGAATTCATCACCAGACATGCACGTGAGGGAATAAGGCAAAAACAATGGCCAAAAGTGGATAAAAATAAAAATTTTTACAAATGTCTTTTAAATTGATCAGAAACTACAGTATTCATATTACCTGAGCATTTATAATAGTTTTTGCGACCATTTTAACTCAAAAAACTCTCTGGCTGACCCCTCTCCCAGACTAGCTGACCACCCAGCCGAGTCATGATATGCATATATGTTGATGACCCCTAGAATGGCCGATGGCCGACTCTCCTCCCCACAATTCTGACTCTTGCAGAACTTCTAGTTTTCCAAAAAACAAGGAAGTATGCTTTAAATGCTTTAAGCAACAAAAGCCAATTACGACACCGCGCGTTGAGTACCTGCTTTTCGAAAATATATCGTTTGATTTTATCAAGTTATTCTAGAATTTTTTCAAATATTTTACTATTCTGGAATTTGCCAGATATATACTTTTTAAGCTAAAAAAGGCTTCAAAACCTCTTAATACTGACTTCTAAAATTTATATTCTGCGTAATGTGCATGTCTGTTAGCAATAATTTTCGCATATTCCCACTGTACGGATTATTTATTTTGATAAGCCAAGAAAATTGTTTTAGTTTTATGCGCCTGCAAGTTTTTTAAAATTTCCCAATGATTTATTTTAGATGATTCATAAGATAATAAATACAAGAACAATATTTTTCGCAGTTAAGCGTAGATTTCCTTGGCTAGTTGATCAAAAATCTGACAAAGTTCTTTAGTCTAATATACTCGTATGTATAAAGATAAATAATACACAGCATACCATGATGGAGTGCATGTTCACTGTATCGAATCAAGGGAGCCAACTAATCGCTACTCTAACTTCCTAAAACATATCGTAAAATACAATATTGTACCATAAAATGAGCACAAATTGAGAAACACTGCTATGTTACTGATAAGCATCTTATCAAAACGTTTTTAGAATGCTCGCACAGCGAGTGAGTTCAATTGGACAGTTTCGATTAGCTGCGTATATGCGCAACGTGAATAACAAAAACTTTGGCAAGAACTTTAAATCAACGATTGTGGAATTTTTATCTTTATCTTCATACTATTTTTTGACAATTATAAAGTTAATAAAGAATGCTCCTTGTTAGAAACGCTCTCAGTCTTCGACTAAAAGCTGGAAAGGAAGCGAAAGTACACAAGGAGCAACGTAAAATCCTTGGCGATTCAAGCTTCAATTTATTTTGACAATTTAAAACAATGTGCTAACTCGCATTGAGAGATACGAAAAATCTGCCTTTCTCCTAATTAACTATTATAGGTTAAATTTACTCTTTAATTGCGCTTCAAAAAAGTAACTAAGATGATATAAATCTCAATTTTTGGTCATTGAAAACTATTATTGCCATCACGATACAGATAGAAACTGCTTTTAGAATTATCACGGAAAAGATACGAGTTAAGCCGTTCCTCTGAACCAGAATATCATTCCATTTGCAGATTGAGCAGGATCGAAAGAACTGCCACAAAAAAATTCACACCCCTTTGCTTGTTCAACCTTGTTGGACTGGATTTTCAAGTATCACAACTATAAAGCTTTTCGCGTTTTATGATTCATAAACAAGCTGTGATGATTTTTTGTCAGTCGGACAAGGTCCGCATTATGTGATCGATCTTACTAATGACCAGTTACACTTTGGTTGGATGAACCCAAACAAAACGCAATTACAGATTGGCATTAAGCATAAAAATAGATAAACCATGTTTTATTAACGATAATTAGGGTGCACCTCATTAGAAATGGTGTGGGTCCCAGAGAATCTTAAATTTTGTTCTGAATCATTTAAGTAATTTCTACTTTTGTAGCGAAGTAATAAAGTGGGTAAGCATATTTTTTCCTAAAAAGAATGACTACCTAATTGTTCAAAGTTCGTTCATGTTTTTACGTGCAAACGAGTATTATGTGCTTACATTACTTTTTGAATGGACCTGGGTCGCATACGCTGAGCTAAAATAAGCTATATCTATAGCTGTTTTGGTATTAAGAGCAAAATTCAGAGAGCTTCTATCTATTTCATAATTAGTCTAAAATTGGTTATACCAAAAAAGACATTTGATTAATTTATTGACGAAGGAAATATAGAAAATTTCGGGCTCTTGAAATTAATTTTCTATAAAATTCAGCCCTTAACACACAATTTTGTGTATAAAGATTTTTTCAAACATTTCTTGATTTAAGGCCGCATTATTGAACTCATGCATCCGTCCTAATATATGTACAATGTAATCAATTACAAATATGTTCCTATCTATGAGTAATGATTATGACTGATGCTCACCTGTTTCTCACCTGTTTAGTTATTGCTAGTCGAAAACATGTTCTGATAAAAATACATTTAGCAAATATCACCAGTCTGTAGGTTTCATCGCAGCAAGAAAAATATTTCGAAGAAATATCAGAACGAATTAACAGCTATTTGTATATCGCTATTCCGAGAGGCGCCCAAAACTATAAATGTGGGCTTGCTTGCAGTCAATATATGTAAATCATTCAGCGAACTTCCAACTTATCGGTCTGGACATGAAATCCAGTATACTGTAATCTGGTAAGTAAGCATGATTAATGACAAACAACTTCACATCAGTTACGTGGCGGCACGAGATTTTATTAGTTGACTTGAGAAAACTGAAAAAACAAAGAAACTGAATTACGTAAAGGACAACTTTGACGCAACTGTGCGTTCAACTGTTTTTCTGACTAATCAAGAGGGCAAACATGTGCGACCTGTTTAGCCATAAACGAGCCAAGAACTTAGTTCTATGTGCGTTAACACTGTCAAATTGAAAATTTTTCTCAAAGAGATAAATTTATGTTTTTAATTGTGTCCCACTACATCAACGATCATGTCTTTTTAACATCAAACTAGAGAAGGTTTATTTGTAAGAAAATTATATTAATAATCAAGTTTTCTATGTCACACTCTTTGATTGTCAAAACCGATAAGAAGACAAGCTTAAATACAGGCAAACGGACAACGTTAGCACAGCTATAATAAGGAAAGCCTTGTTGCCTTCCATAATTGGTTCTAGCAGAAAATCTGAGGCAATGGCTCGGAAGTAAGTTAGATCTACGAGTTAGTTTAGCTTTGTTATGACGAATTTTAAGAATAAAATTTTTAATATCTGTTTAACGATGACAGCTATAAACGCGCTATGATCGAAAGGCTGAAGTACCGAAGAAGCAGCACTCACGCGTGATTTCAAGCATGCAACTTTTAAGGTTGAAAAAAATCATCAAACAAATTCAAATAAATGATTATGAGTGCTTACTTGTATTATTAGGGCCAGATTCACCGACGCCGATTGTTTTAATCATGATTAGACGTTTAATCGCGATTGCATAATCGCCGATTACCAGGCTTAATCATGATTTTAGTCTGTTCTTGTGACTTTTTTCAGTCGGTGATTCAAAAGTATTAACAATACAGCCAATCGGCAAAGAGCAGTTTGTTAGTACCCGCCTCTCGCATCAACTGATTCGCTAATTGTATAATTAGCCATGTAACGTTTTAAACTTTGCCGCCGCTTCCCCAAGTCACGATTAGCCTATTTTCGTAGTCCTCAACGCCGATTACCTAATCATAATTAAATATAAGAACAAACTGTTGAATGGGGAAGGAAGGGCATTGAATCATAATTATACAGACAGGAGCGTTCACAGTACGACTATAAAGAACAGGGGTGGATTTAGGGGGCCGGGGGGAGAACCGCCCCCCCCATTGGTCCAAAATAGTGCGCAAAATCAAGAATTTTTGAGCGATTTTTGGCGATTTTCGGGTTAAAACGGGTGATTTTTCCGCCCGAGTCAGGGTTCCGCCCCCCCCCCCTTAGGAAAATCCTGGATCCGCCACTGATAAAGAAGTAAAAAAATTGATTTTTCTCATTTTCAAATCTTGAAAAAGTGCAGTTCCAAATCGGCAAATGGGGAAATCTTGATTAAACTTTGTGAATGTCTTCGTTGTCAAATGTTCGCTCTATGGAACGCTTCAATCAAATTCTGAATCTTAGAAAAAAGGTTACAATAGGAAGGTCATGGACCACCTCATACAGGTAATATGGGAAAAGGGGACCCCGAAAGCAGCAATCCACCCCATCTATCAAAAATATTAAAAAAATGTAAAAAAACGTAGAAATACAATAATCTATAGTTTCTGGTCAGTTTCGAGCATTTTTGGAGAAAAAGTTTTTTCGTCCGTTTTACCCTAATTTTACCCCTAGAAAATTTTTGGGGTTGCCCATGACCTCCTAAACTCCCCCCACGTGCATGCCAGGTCATTCAGGAAATTAAGGACAACCATAACAAGAAAAAGACTTGCAAACCGTACCTTTCAGCCGAGAAAATATCGAAAAATGATTCAATCGGCCATTTACACCTGCCCTAGTAAGATTGAAATCTCCGATTGAAAAGCTATCTTTTTTAATCGACCGAATTTGATCTGCATCGGTGAATACCTTTTAAACCCTAATCCTGATTAAATATGGATTTTAATCACTGCTTAACTCTAATCGGCGTTGGTAAATACGGCCCTTAGTGACTGCCTCTACAAATGACCTGATATCACAGTAGCATATCCTCTGTTGCAATAAGAAACGAACCATTCAAGTAAACCGAAGCTGGATTACGTTTTAACAAAGTTTATCCTAAGCAATGTATCGTTCTCCTCAAATCTCTGTTGGCATGCTCTGCAAAATGAAGGTAAGTTCTGTTGACTTTCTCTGGCAAGAGAAAGTTTTGAAGATTAATTTCGTATCTTCCAGAAAGCTTTCATTGCGAATATTTTCTTCAATATCTACCGTAATACTGAAGATTGCGTTTTAAATTATTTTAAAAATACGCTATTTTTATAACCACAGATGCATAAGACATTGTCTGCATAAAACAGGAGCAAATAGTCATTGGTTGTAAGACAAATTATAATAATTTGATTTGAATTGCTTAGTAAATGAGCCTTTGCAGCACAGGTAATTGACTATTTCTAAATGGTTATTTTTTCTGTATTTACGATTCAAGCCATATATAAAGCCAATTCTTGCACGTAATTCAAGCAAGCAATCCGAACAAGTGCTTAGAACTAATATGATTTTCAGAGATAATGAACATTTGAGTGAATGTCTGATCACAGGCATTTAAAAAGCATAACAGTGTCTTTTGCCATGAGTCGAATTCCTTATGCTGACGCTAGAAGTTTAGCACGTCAATTGACACTCTCTTAGTAACGCTGTTGCGATTTAAGTAAGTTTGTATAACGCTAAAGTTAAGCAGGAGAAAAATCAAAAGTGATTTAAAAATAAGAGACAAGAAAATCACTATCCACTTCAGACATAAGTGCTTGCTAAAAGCATATCATATACACAGTACGTCCGATCTGGGGGTCAACCAGAGAGCTTTATCAAGCTTATATAGCCTCGAGAACAATTTAAATGCTTAAACGTGGAAACTGCCACAATCTAGAGTTTATACTAATTTTAAACAATTTTATAGAAAGAAAATTAGATTTTTATCTATTTGTGGCCTTAATTTTGTCTGATTTTAACAGAAAATTTTCTCCTTCTCCCGTTGGAGGTCTATGGATCTTCTAGCACAGTACCCCTTCGCCGCGTGCACGTCTGTCCCGAAACACAATAGGTACGAAATAGGACGTTTTGGCGCTGCCGTTTTGGCGCCACGCTCTTTGTAATATTATTAATTATTTACATTTCCTTTATGAATAAAGTATAATACAGATTCTGAAAGCCAATCAAATTCTCTACGTGATGGTATAAATTACTTTTAGAATATCATTGAATTTAGTGAGATAACTAAATGCATCTAAACATACACTGGATTTTCTACAGTTTTTCACACGTACACAAATGAATATTCATCAAATCGAAAAGAACAATATGCTATTTTGTAGCCTGTAGAACCTGCTTTCTGAATATATAATCTACTAGTTGAGCTGCCCGGCATTGCCCGGGCTGAACTTAGGCCTGATAGCTATATGGAATCAATATGTCTCTTGTATTTTTTATTTTTCAAGACTTTTGATGTTTTTGGGATATTTCTAAAAAAATTGTTGGTACAAACCATATTTTATTTTTTGGATTTTTTTAAAATGTCTTTTGTCAACCATTTTTTTGATCAAATTAATATTTTTGACGTTACAGAATGGTTTTGAAAATTGTTTAGCCATAATCATATTTTTGATGTTCTGGGGTGTTCTGGAAATTTTTTTAATAAAACCCATATTGTTGATGTTTTGGAAATTTTTTTTTGTCAAACCATATTTTTGATGTTTTAGGATGTTTTGGAAAAATTTTTTGGAGTAACTTAAGAATATGGTACTTTCTGAATACTAACAAATAACCTTCAGAAGAGCGGATTCTTTTGCTCAGTACTTAGAACATGTTAAAAGAAAGCGCGGAAAAAAATTTATCCGTCTATGATCAATATTACAAAAGCTATGGGTTTCTTTAATTAGCCTTTTCTCGACCTAAACAAGCATCTTCTCAACCTAAGTATTTGAAGATTCAAACAGCTGAATGCAGAATCACATGTAGATACCCAATTTACGTCGACCTAAGCATCTATGCATCGACCTAAGCATCTATGCATTGACCTAAGCATCTATACATCGACCTAAGCATCTATAGGTACATCGATCTGAGCATCTATACATCGACCTAAGCATCAATACATCGACCTAAGTGTGACAAAAGAGTGATTTATGTATCTTTTTAAAAGCTTTTCCTTTTCTAAGTAGCCAAACATTTTCTTACTGTATTCAACCTTTTTATCTTCCGCGCGCCTATAATTTTTAAATGTATTCGTAAGATATTTTAGAAAAGCTCGTCGAAACGTTTTAGCCTCAACGAGTGAGCGAACATGTTACTCAGTCACGTAATCAATCTGTCAAAATACTTTAATCTAAAACTGCACAAAGGCTGACGTATTTTGGAGTCAACAGTCTTTATCGTAAGCGAGTAAAGCCAGAACTATATCAAGTTGCAGAAGCGAATTAAAACGAGGGCCAAAGTCAACGCCCTAACAAGGCATAAGCTCCTCGAGGCAAGCTAAATTAAGAAACTAAGTAAAACTTTGAATAAAAATGACGAAAGCTCCGATTGAAGACGAGAGAAGTTAGCGAAATAGTTGAGTTAGTATTGCGATCAGAAATGAGAGGCAGTCGGATCGGATCGGAACGGAAGGAGCGAGTAAACTTTAGCGAACGGAATAATCGGACGTTATAAGAGTTAAACAGTTTTCGGAGCTAAGGAGCGAAATTTAAGCGTTAACAATCGAGACGAGCTAACGACAAATGTCTAAACGGTAAATGATTCGCGTTTCGTAAATTATACATTCAAATTGACGTACTTACCTATTTTTTGTTCATTTTTTCTCCTAATAAACCATCAAAACCTAATCGGCTCTTTTCTTTTGTTACTAAGTCGTAACATTTTCTGGCGATCGCGCCTATTCGTTAACCTGTGATCTGTCGTAACGCAGGCATAATCAAATCGATCAGAATTTTGCTTATTTCGATCATTTTCATACAACAAAAAATTTTCTCGAAAAATCGTAAAACTGACTAATCGAAAATCAAAGTCAGAAAAAATAAAGTTAACCGTTTTCGACGAATTTACGGAAATAATTAAGAACGCTGAAAAATCAGTTTTGGTAGATAACGAATATATAAGAAGTATGCCATCAGATAGTGATAAAGAAGAAAATGATCGTTATATAAATCTAACGCGTGCAATTGATCGCATAGATGAAAAAATTTCAGAAATGAGCACGGACAGACCCCGAGACAGCATACTTGTAAATGAAATGTGACGCATAGGCATTAGAACGAATGGCATTTTACCAATAAGGCAGCCAACATTATTCACAGGAGCTCTGGGGGAATGTTTCACTGAGTGGCTCGAAAAGTTGGAAAAATTTATGATTATAAACGGAATAAGACCAGAAGACGATGAAATGCGCCAAGCTTTTCTCGAAGCGCATTTATCAGGTTCAGCATCAGCAGTTTTTGATGATATTAAACGTAGAGAAAATCCAACTGATTACGAGAGTTTAACAGAATTATTAGCTGGGCGATTCCCCGCTGGCCGCGATAGTGATGTTCACCAGCAGCTCTTAATCGAAAGAAAACAGAAGCGTACAGAAAGCATAAATGAGTACATAACATCACTCAAGAAATTAGCACGAGCCGCATACCCAGATTTAACAGAAGATGCACGTAATCTAATCGTAAAACCAATTTTTCTTAGAGGTATGTTAGCTGAAATCAGAGAAGGAATCAAATATCGTGAATTTACATGCTTAGACGATGCATGGAAAGCAGCTTTATATGTTGAATCACAACTAGAACGTGAAGAACGTGTTTATGCTAAAGATTACTTAAACACCATTTCTAATTCCAACGTAAAAACCGAGCTTGATGCAATAAAATCAGAAATGCGGCAGATTAAGCAGTTGATACTTTCTAATCAGAATAATTTGATCGACAGAGAGCGATGTGTTCACTGCAAACGAACGAACCATAGATCAGATTTCTGTTGGTTTAGGCCTCAAAGTAAGCCATGCGAGATATGTGGCCGCAGAAATCACGTAACATCAGAATGCAGATCACCACTTCGAAACGGTGAACAAGTTGACTTTCACATGCAAAAACAGAATCGAATTAGCTCAAATAACACGATAAACAGAGACCCCAGATCGTTCCATTATTCAGGAAATATTCGGCAGAATAGAAAAGTCAGCAAAGACGTGACTAACGAAGATAAATTAGATACTGATGATCCGAATCTCGTTTATCAGTCTCGTGACGAAGTGCCCCCTTCAACGATGCTCAAATCAAAGCTAATGGAAACACGAAATCAAAACATGAATTCTAACAGACAGGCGTTAAACTGTGAGCGAATAAGCTCATTTACGAATAATTTTAGCGTTTTAACACCTCAGTCGGAAAGTCGAAGTACGATGACAGAAACTTCATGTAAAATGCGTACGAATAAAAATCGTAAAGCTGTGAATACGTCACAAACGCATAAAGAGCATATTGAAACTAAAAGCTCATCTGTGATGCAGCAAAACACCAAATATTCTAATCGTGCCCCTTGCAAAACTGCTTCGTTGGGCACAAATACCGAACCGCAAAACGAATATGAGTCAACGTCACACGGCTTACAAGTAAAACCACTCGCTAATTTAGAAAAGAACACGCCAACAAAGCACAATCTGAAAACGATACTAAGTATTGTTATGCTTTGCTTCCTCGTCTGTCTGGTGAAAGAAAAGCTCGCATTAACGAAGAAAGAATTCAGCACGTTTTTCTTGAGAAGTGCACGCATTTCGGAACCGCGCAGAACTCGCTCAAAAGCGGTGTAATGAGAGAATTGCATGCTACAACGGCTAACGATCAGCTTAATCCTCTAGAACATCGAAAAATTAAAATTATTTCGGAGTCGTATCGAAAAGAACGTAATGAACTGACTGCAACTCGTGAATTAATATGCAAATACGCATGCTGTAAACTGTTAACTCGAGCAACTCAAAAGCACTTATTTCATACGAATAAAACAGTTGGCACCGATCGAGATGTGCCAGGCACACCTGCATCTGTAGGTGCTGCCCACATGCCATGCCGAGCTCCATCAGAGCTCAGCCCGTCGGGGCCGACTTTCCCGGGATCAAACCACCTTGATGACCGAATTGGATTGATGACCCAGACCCGTCGCACAAGGGATACAACCTTCATCCATAGCCGCGTCGAACGAGGGCGTTCGACTTTTGAAGGGCCGGCATGTGACAAAAGAGTGATTTATGTATCTTTTTAAAAGCTTTTCCTTTTCTAAGTAGCCAAACATTTTCTTACTGTATTCAACCTTTTTATCTTCCGCGCGCCTATAATTTTTAAATGTATTCGTAAGATATTTTAGAAAAGCTCGTCGAAACGTTTTAGCCTCAACGAGTGAGCGAACATGTTACTCAGACACGTAATCAATCTGTCAAAATACTTTAATCTAAAACTGTACAAAGGCTGACGTATTTTGGAGTCAACAGTCTTTATCGTAAGCGAGTAAAGCCAGAATTATATCAAGTTGCAGAAGCGAATTAAAACGAGGGCCAAAGTCAACGCCCTAACAAGGCATAAGCTCCTCGAGGCAAGCTAAATTAAGAAACTAAGTAAAACTTTGAATAAAAATGACGAAAGCTCCGATTGAAGACGAGAGAAGTTAGCGAAATAGTTGAGTTAGTATTGCGATCAGAAATGAGAGGCAGTCGGATCGGATCGGAACGGAAGGAGCGAGTAAACTTTAGCGAACGGAATAATCGGACGTTATAAGAGTTAAACAGTTTTCGGAGCTAAGGAGCGAAATTTAAGCGTTAACAATCGAGACGAGCTAACGACAAATGTCTAAACGGTAAATGATTCGCGTTTCGTAAATTATACATTCAAATTGACGTACTTACCTATTTTTTGTTCATTTTTTCTCCTAATAAACCATCAAAACCTAATCGGCTCTTTTCTTTTGTTACTAAGTCGTAACACATCGACCTGAGCGGGAGCGACCTCGACCTAAGCAGCTTGAAACACCTTTTAGATATACTAAGCCTAAGCCTGAGTATAATAGAAGCAAAGACTTAGATTTTCGAGTAAAACCGAAAAAAACATGCAAAAAATATGAAATTTTTTTAAGTTTTTTTAAAATTTCAAACGACTTTCCGCACTTTTTTTCTTTTTTCTCCTTCATTGCTATGCTTCCTTCCGTTATTTCAGCCCATATTATTTATTTCTGACAAATGTGTAAGTCCTTGGATCGAGTCGTTTAATCGTCCCACGCAACAATCAAACCGAGAGTTGCCTGCAACTTTGCATGTATGGCTCAGATTTTCACCAAATTTTCTTTCCGCGCTTCAATTTATCATGTTCTATCATTTTGGCAAAAAAATTTTGGCATTCCATATTTGTTTTGCACCTTTTCCGAAAGTACCATATTCTTAAGTTTAGCCAATTTTTTTAATCAAACCCATATTTTTGATGTTTTGGGATGTTTTGGAAAATTTTTTTCGTCAAACCATATTTTTGATGTTTTAGGATGTTTTGAAAATTTTTTTCGGTCAAACCATATTTTTGATGTTTTAAAAATTTTTTGTTTGTTGTAGCAAAGGGTGTCATATATCACGTGATATGTTATAGCTGATGGTATCTCCTATCTTATATCTATGCATGTTATGGCACAGACAGGGTATCTATACCAAACCTATCTTATAGCATTGCCTATCTCGTAGCGCAGGGTATCTTATATCCCATACTATCTTATAACATTGCCTATCTTGCAGCTCGGGGTATCTTATATCACTTCCTATCTTATAGCATTGCCTATCTTGTAGCACGGGGTATCTTTTATAACGTTCAATCTTATAGCATTGCCTATCTTGTAGCACGGGGTGTCTTATATCACGTCCTATCTTATAGTATTGCCTATCCTGTAGCACAGAGTATCTTATATCACGTCCTATCTTATAGCATTGCTTCTCTTGTTGCACATAGTATCTCATACCATGCCTATCTTATAAAATTGCCTATGTTATAGCATCATTTGGTTAAACCCGTATTTTGATGTTTCACAGTGCCGACCAATGCTATAACATATAACAATGTACATAGTGTCGCCAGGCATGCTCCTCTTGGCCGGGGTATCCCTATACAAACAGTATAAACTAATTTTTGAAAAATAGCAAAAAATCGGCCCTCTCCCGAAATCGTGGAGGCTTATAGCACAGGGGCCAAACCCTGCTCCCTCCCTGCCCAGGGCCAATGGGTGCGTATGTCGAAATTTCAAGATCGCTACGGCTCCTTCCCCCATTGGACCGACCTCGGCCCAAAATATCAGCCCACCAAATTTCATTGGGCCGGAGCCAACCCGGCACAAACATACGAACATACATACAAACAAACAAAGTTTCAAAAATATACAGTAGATTTTGAAATTAATTCAAAATTGAAATAATTAGAATAATTTATAAGTTGCTGGCGCTAAAACCGCGGCGCCAAAACGTCGTAGACCCCAATAGGTATACATACGAGTACAAACGATCGTGTCCCAACATTCCCAACATACCAATATTCCCACTTACCCAACATTCCCAACGTCCCAATCACAAATCTCATTAGCATTTTTTCAATGTACAACGTCATATGCATGCCAAGCTTTCATGGCTGGATTTTTTGGTATGCCACGAAAACGATTGTACCTCATCACTCCCACTGTCTCAACATCCCCATTGTCTCAATATTCCTTATGTCTCAACACTCCCACTCGAATTCTCAACACAACCACTGTCTCAACATTCCTACTATCTCAACACTCCCACTCGAATTCTCAACACTCCCACTGACCCAACATTCTCACTGTCTCAACATTCCCACTGTCTCAACATTCCCACTGTCTCAACACTCCCACTCGAATTCTCAACACTCCCACTGACTCAACATTCACACTGTCTCAACACTCCCACTCAATTCTCAACACTCTCACTGACTCAACATTCCCACTGTCTCAACATTCCCACTGTCTCAACATTCCCACTGTCTCAACATTCCCACTGTCTCAACACTCCCACTCGAATTCTCAACACTCCCACTGTCTCAACATTCCCACTGTCTCAACACTCCCACTCGAATTCTCAACACTCCCACTGACTCAACATTCCCACTGTCTCAACACTCCCACTCAATTCTCAACACTCTCACTGACTCAACATTCCCACTGTCTCAACATTCCCACTGTCTCAACATTCCCACTGTCTCAACATTCCCACTGTCTCAACATTCCCACTGTCTCAACACTCCCACTCGAATTCTCAACACTCCCACTGTCTCAACATTCCCACTGTCTCAACACTCCCACTCGAATTCTCAACACTCTCACTGTCTCAACAACCCCACCGGTAAATTTCACAAAAGGGCGATAAGATTAACGACCTTCCACACAGTTTACTTACAAAATGTTATTAATACCTCTTCACCGAAGAAGCGATAAAAAGTAGCTTTTACTCATTGATAATCATACAAAAAGTGTTTAAATTTTATTTTATGTGAAAAAATTTTTTCCATTAGTTTTTTGAGGAAGATTCATGGTGTAAAATGATGCAGTAGTTGATAACAGCGATGGCTAAACAAAGGTTGCCTATTTTCTATTTTCATGTATCTAGGTACCTACTGGGACAATATTTATTTTGCACCATTGGGCGTTATTTAGGGCAGGTAGATAGGTCTGTATGTATGAACTCAGTTGTGGACCCGGGTGCACATAATCAAACCATTGTGTTGTGACAGTGGGAGTGTTGAGAATTCGATTGGAGTGTTGAGAGAGAGAAGAGTGGGAATGTTGAGACAGTGGGAATGTTGAGACAGTGGGTGTGTTGAGAATTTGATTAGGAGTGTTGAGACAGTGGGAATCTTGAGGCAGTAAGAATATTGAGACAGTGGGAATGTTGAGACAGTGAGAATGTTGAGACACTGGGAATGTTGAGACAGTGGGAGTGTTGAGACGGTACCAAATGTAGTGTTAGTCCACATTTACTGATATTTATTCATTGAATTTAACAGGCAAATTTACGGAATGTGTTGCTTTTTGTACGTCGAAAAGACTACAAATAACAAAACCATCTCATTCATCGAGCAAATAATAATTACTTTATCTTCATGTTGGCATTATTACTCAAAAGCTCTGCTTGGCAGTTAAGTAAAAAATTATCGGGGTAATTTTGGTTGGCGCTAGATATAAAAGCAACAGCAAGTGTCTAGAGAATAGGATAGAATATATTTAGGTCTCGTTATAGCCGGTAGCAAATTCAGGATTTTGTAATTATAAGATTTCAAATCCATCGCGATTTGAAAGAATATGATTTTTTTAAAGTTTCACGTAAAAAATATTCATTCGACGCAAAAATAAAGTTGCTCACTAAGAAATACTACCCCGTAACGAAGTGCCGGAAAAATTAAGCAAATTATGATCAAATTGACTGAAAATAATTAAAAATAAGCGAGTTTTTTTGCACTGCGCCCAGTTTATGACGACCGAAAACGGCCGTCTCCCTGCCCCCTTCCCAAAACCCTTGCTTATAATACTTCAATATAAATTTAAAATGATTAAGTTGTAATAAAGCACTCAAAGTGTTTGAATTTCTTAATTTTTGTCATAATTTAATTATTTATTATTATTATTAATATTATTATTATTATTATTATTATTATTATTATTATTATTATTATTATTATCAATATTATTATTAATATTATTTTATTATTATTATTATTATCATTATTATTATTATTTTTTAATATTAATATTTTATAATATTATTGTTATTATTATTATTATTATTATTATTATTATTATTATTATTATTATTATTATTATTAATATTATTATTATTATTATTGTTATTATTATTATTATAATGATTCTTATTATTAATATTATTTTTTAATATTAATATTTCATGATATTATTGTTATTATTATTATTATTAACATTATTATTATTATTATTATTATTATTATTATTATTATTATTATTATTATTGTTATCGTTATTATTATTATTAATATTATTATTATTATTCATTATTATTATTATTATTATTATTATTATTATTATTATTATTATTGTAATTATTATTAACATTATCCTTATTATTATTATTATTATTATTATTATTATTATTATTATTATTATTATTATTATTATTATTATTATTATTATTATCATTATTATTATCATCATCATCATCATCATCATTATCATCTAACGACTGATCCTTCATCTACATTCCAGATCCAGAAAGCTTGGAGACTTGTGATTGGGACGGTGGGATTGTTGAGACGGTGGGAATGTTGGGACCCGCGGTGGGAATGTTAGGACCCGCGGTGGGAATATTGGGACCCGCGATGGGAATGTTGGGATGGTGGGATTGTTGGAACGGTGGGAATGTTGGGACTCGTGGTGGGAATGTAGAGACTTCGCGATGGGAATGTTAGGACAGTGGGAATGTTGGGACGGTGGGAATGTTGGGACGGTGGGAATGTTGGGACGATGGGAATGTTGGGACGGTGGGAATGTTGGGACTGTGGCAATGTTGGGACGGTGTGAATATTGGGACCCGCGGTTGAAATGTTGGGATGGGGGAATGATGGGACGGTGGGAATGTTGGGACTCGCGGTGGGAACGTTTGGACCTGCGGTGGGAATGTTGAGATGGTGGGAATGTTGGGACTGTGGAAGTATTGAGACGGTGGAAATGCTGGGACTGCACCGAACAAACTAAGGCATAGGTGCTGGCCACATACACATGATTGTTTGTCCTTAACCTGGATGACGAAGGATTTAACTGTTGCCAGCTTTTCCGGAAAGCGTCAGTTACAGTCAGTTGTAAACCGGTTTTGCAAGCACGTTGATCAATCATCACATCGGCATATTAGTAAACAGCGACCTTCTGGTGCGTAAACTATTGACAATATGCTTTATTGCACGCACACCAGGTTGTAAAAAATGAAGTAAAAAAATCATTTTCACGTAATAAATGATATTTACAAATGAAAAAACCAATAATCATGAATCAATAAAAGCGTCTATAAAATCTATCAAAATGATCTTACGTTAGTCAAGCACATATTCTTCAGCTATTCCACCCCAATAGCAAACAAACATAAATATTTAAAACTTTGATAGCGATTGTTTTTTAAATATATAAATAGCGAGCACATATGATCGTGGGGTTGGTAGTTTATGCTCCAGAATCCAAAAAGACCTCCAATTCAGGAAGATCCAAGAATTAATTTTTGAAATTTAGTTTCCGTTTTTCTCCAGATTTTTGATGCCAATGGTTAGAGCTCGATAAGAAACGTCAAAGACTTGTGTTTTTGCTCACAATTTTTTAGCATCTTTTTGACTTTCGAAAATTTTTCGGACTCTCTCAGAATTTATTATAGGCGCTGCCCATGTACGAAGAGGATGATATTCATAATTGACAATAATCATTTATGAATATTAGGCGAAAAAGCGAAAACTTGAATGACACATGGCATAATTGCAAATCTCTACACGCTTCTCGTCAATTTTCATTTTTAGCGTCAGCTGCATGAGACGGGTAGAATTAATAGGTTCGGCATAGTTTATTCTGCAAATTTTTTGTAAACAAAGTGGTTTGAATGTTTTTCGTTCTACGATGGAAAAGCGCAAAATTAAATTGCTCGGTTTCTTTATTGATAGGCATCTCGGGACATAAATAACGCTGGGTATTCCATATCATAGAATCTTCCATTTTTTCTAAATATTGTGTATCATTTATTATAGGGTAGACACGACATATATGTTTTCAAAATCGCATAAACCAATTTAAAGTGTCTGAAACAATAAAGTCTTAAGTTGCTTGACGGAAAATTATTGTTACATTTGTCCGCTTTATTTTTCCTAAAGGGCGGATTAAGGGGGATCGGGGGAGCGGCCGCCCGTCGTTAAGAAGTATTTGGTCGCAATAGAGCATATGTGCATTTTTTGATGATTTTAGCCATGTTTTTATCACGAGTTTTCAATTTTTTCCGGCGCTTAGTATTCATTAAGGGCATTAATTAAGTTTCATGGTATTCTAAAAACTTATTTTCACGCCAGGAGAGTAGCCTATATAGGCACACAAAAAGGATTTCTTAATCCTTACATGATTTCTCGAATATTTTTTTGGTGTGCCGATTTTTGCCTTACTTTTGCGCTTTTTTCGCACAAAATTTTAGAAAATTTCTAACTTTTTGTTTTTTAAAAGACGGCAAAAACGATATTTTAAGCATAATGGATTGTTTTTCGCACAATTTTTGACATCAATAGAGAAATTTTTGATTCGTCCCGTCAGAAAATCCTGGACCCGCCACTCTTTGTCTAATATTTCTGCTACTTTATTAAAATTTCCGAAGACAAGTATGTAGCAGTCTTATATTTCTGCTACTGTACCTACATTTCTGAAGGCGATATATGTAACAAATATAAAGTGAAAGCCACGTAACAAAAATTAAGGATTCAGCTTAGCTTTTGTATTATAAGCTTATGCTTTCTTCTTCCATTTTTACAATTTTTGGTTAAAATCCGTCGATCTGAAAAATTAGCCGCTTGCGAATCATCAGCATTACTCTCCATTTAAATTGGTCACTTTCATTTAGTTGTTCCTAAAAGCCGCACTTGTGCTCAGACTAAAATTGTTCTTGATGACTTTGCATCAACTTTTTCTATAGCATTGGACTAGCGCACTAAGTTGCGTTTAAATTAAATGATTTTTGTTAAGTCAAGGTATTTTGGTCCCAGCAAAGTGTGTATACCTACCCATTCGTTACACAAATTCATAAATGTTTGTCGGCGTAACCTGCAAGAGATTTAAACAATTTTTTATCTTAAAAATCTTTGTCCAGATGGGATTACAGCCGGTCCTCAACATACATCAGAGTATAGATTATTTAATCAAATCACATAAGTTCTTTAATTAAAATCTTTTGTCACGTTTCTTTTCTCGAACATAAGTACAAACTTTTACTTGAACCTTTTCATTGGTCCTATTCATTAACTTAGACAATAATTTTTCTTTTGGCCCACTGTGTGGTCTAAAATATAGATTTCTGACTATTTTCATCAAGCGCAAGTTATGCTAGAAAGGCTGCCGACGTTTCCTCCGTAATCGTCAGGACGACAAACAGCAAATGTTATAAGTTTAGTCGGTTTCTAAGTTTTCAATAATGAAGCGATTGTTTGTTTGGACGCCATCAATCTTGTGCTCCGAAATTCCTTTTACGCATGCTTTGAGCATTCAAATAGCTATTGCTGATATTATCTTACCTTCTACTTTGCATTCTCATCAATTTTCCTAAATTTTTACATATTCCAAACATTGTGTGTTTACTACGTGTTGAAGTCTAACAAACGTTCAAAATTTTGATCAATCATATCTTTCCAGGCAGAAATGCCAGCTTACTGAGTTCTTCGATGAAGCATTACGGTGATTTTTGTCTGAAGACTTGCATGTCAACGGGAAAAAACATTGACTATCTCTAACTTTGTTTTATTAAGTAGGTAAGTTGGCACGTTTTATAAACTTTTCATTCATTAATAACGGATTGATTTATTTTTCTTCTGTTGTGTATGTCTATTGTAACTTTATTTTTATCCGCTTTACAAGATGTGTGTTCGAGAGCTCGCGTAAAATTTATCTATTTCTGCTTATGTGATATTGCTTCTGACACTGATATCCAAATAATACGAATTTAATTTAAAATAAATTACTGTCGAGATTGATTTCTAAATTTAAAAGGTAAATGTCCATTCAACAATTTTTCTAATCCCCGCTGACTTTTGATCCTTGATCCTTTATTTGGTATACAAAATAAATTGCTGACTGCAGCCAATTATGCAACAATTCCTAATTAAATAAGATGGCGTTTTAAGAAACCGTCAACAAAGCCGTCTTTAAATTTAAAAGACAGCTCTTTCTAAAACTCGATCATTTGAGCTTAAACATCCACAAATATTGGACTATTTAAGCTTAACATGAGATTTTTCATGAGCAGGTAAACAAATATAGTTTAACCGATCTGGGCCCGGTTTCAATATGCACGTTTAAGCCTGGCTTAACGTTAAGCGTAGCTCAAGCGTGGCTTATCGGTTTCAATAAAGTATGGTTTAAGCCTAGCATAAAACACAACCCAGGCTCAACCTGACTTCTTAGCTTTGAGCTAGGCTTAAGCCAGGCTTAATCCACAATTTTATTGGGATTGACATAAGCCACGCTTAACTTTATTGAAATCGGCCCCTCGTCTATTTTGTAGCCGGGACAAAAGGACGTACCTTCAATTACAGGATCAATACGCTACAATGGCCTCGGACAGTGATTTGAATGTTGAAAAAGGTAAAATTGCTTACTGCCTATAAATGAGCACTTTAGTGGAAATATTTTGATTACGCTTTTTTTAATAACTCCACCTTGTTTTTCTGGGTGTGGGCCCAAAAGTCCCCACTTGCATGCATGAATAGAAATGTTTGTAAATTTCGTGAGCAATATTCGCACAGGAATGGATTTTAAAGATAAATAAAAATTTTGATCAATCTTACAATCCCCGTTGTGCTCTTAACACTCAGATTTTCTTTCAAACCACGCCGTTTTCAAGTTAAATACCAGGGTGGCTAAAAAACGAATGGCATCTTAATCCCTATAACTTTTCTGATACTCGACTAAATTAAAAGCGGTTTGCTTTTTCTAGAAAGAAAGAAAGTGAAAAATAAAAAAGTAAGAAAGCGCTAAAGCTTTAATTATGTTGATTATGCTGCTCTTGGTTTGCACTAAATTGAGCAAAAGTCGCTTTTTCACCTTTTTTGTAAATTTTTTGCCGAAATAAGCCGAGTTTACAACAGTGTAACTCCCAAACAAAAAAGATAATTCAACGCAGTTTGGTTTATATGAAGCCAAAATTATTTGTTTAGTGCTCTGTTTAATTTATTTTGAGAGATACAGCCTGTGCGGAACAGAAGCACGTTAATCACAGGTTGTCGCATTCCTACGTCAACGTTTTTAATTTGCAAGTAGTTCCAAAATGTGCAACCTTTGATTATAGTTCAATCATTTTCAGCAACTCCAAACACCATAAAGCAAATTTCGCGAGTAAAAGACAATTAAAAGGGCTCTAAAATAGAAGAAGTTACATTTAACTGACTTGAGATTCTGTAAAGTTACAGGGTTTTAAATCTTCTGACAGATAATTTCATTTCTAAAAAAACGATTTCTGCTTAATTTATTGTTAAGTAAGAGCAGCTCAATCTGCATAAATAAAACTTTGCCTCATTCTTACAGAGGTCTTAGGCTTTTGGACAAAGAAAAACGCGTTCAATTTGGTTCAGTTTTGAAAAAGTTATAAGACCAATATTTCATTCGCTTTTTTGAGCCACCCTGTATATATTCTCGTCGCTGGAAATTAGTTTTCCTTATGGCATGTAGTGTGTTTCGGAAATTGAAGTCGTAACGACTTCCGGCTTAATATCACTAAAAAATTAAAGAGGAGCAAGATACTAGCTGACTCTTTTCATGCTTCCGGTGATTATAGTGTCGTTCAATAAATCCGGTTAATTCTCCTATAAGTCTACACTTATAGGGTACCTGTTCGCTGATTTGTGTACCTGTGTATACATATTCGTGTGCATACATGCACAGCATGGAAATTCTGTGGGGGGCTGAAATCATAAAGTGCCTTTTTGAGGTCCAAAAATGGCAGGTACGCATCAAAAACATCGTTTTTCAGTGTTTCTGACGATGCTCTATGTTCCTAGAGCATAAAAACAAAAAATTTCGAAAAAATCAAAAAGTCGGAACGAATTGAACAAAATATAGGTCAAACATCAGTATAATGGCCCGAAGCGCCCGAAATTTTGCACTTTTGGGCCAATAGATACTCATAGCTAAAAACTCATGAAAAACATCTTTTCTACAAATTTCAGAAAATTTTTGGGAATTTTCAAAAAATCGCCAATTCTGTTGAGTGAAAAAATTTTTTCGGGGTTGAAATTTTTCTGGAGGTGAAACCCCCCTAAACCCCCAGATCATTTATGCTCGTGTGTACATATGCATTTTTTCATAAAATCGCACGTGAACGGTGGATTGAAACATTATGATTAGGACCACGTGCATGTGTGGAGGGTTTTGCGGAAGCCTAGACCACTAGCGGATCCAGGAAAAAGTTTCGAGAGGGCGGTGCGAAAATTTTTAAGTCAGATATCTCGTGAACCATTCGGAGATAGGCGAAAGTAAAGGTATTTCTGAGCAATTCTCGACAAGCTCTATATAATTTTAAAGGAAAATTTCTGAAAAAATACAAAAAATTTTTAATATTTCATACATACAAGAAATCTATCGCTCGAGCTATACATACACAACTGATTTCTCATCATAGGTAGCGCGTTAGCGCGTACCTATAATATACTTGGGTACCCCCAACACCTGGGCACCCCTACAGCTATAACGGGACACTTCTGGAAGGTGCGGTTTTTTTTAAAAGAAAGATAATAAAAAAATTCGCTGCCCGTGTTTTTTTGTTTTTCTTGAAACTCAAAATTGACTGTGTAAAGAAGGTGTAAAGTTTTTGTGTAACGTTATAACATAGGACAAATTTTGGGACCTTTTTACTGCGGCATGTGGACAACTGAGTATTGATGACTCGAAGAATTGAACAGAATAGGATAATAGAGGGATGAATTCTACAGATGACACTTTTTTTGTTTTTTGAAATTCGCATTATTTATCGAACGGCAGTGTAAAGAGTGCGAAAATCTAGGGGTGAAAAAGCACTTTTTGGTCGAGTTTTCAACCTTCCTATGTCCGATACTAACTCCGGTTATGAGGTTTTTAAAATGTTTTCTGACAGAAATGTAGAGCGGATCAAGGGCTACATTCTGCATATAAGCAAAGTCTTGTATGCTCTATGGTGAGTTAGATCCTGGGGTTTAAAGTTTACACTCTAGTGGATGGTGTAAAAAAACGGATTTTAACTAAGATTTCTCTGCCAAATTTTTCCGCTTATGAGTCAGTGCAAATCGAAGACAGCATTAATAAAGTGCCTCACAGGGCTAAACATCGCAGCAAACCGCATTTAAAAAAACGCAATATTGAGTTATTTATGGGGGTGTAAAGTTCGAAATCAGAGGTAAAAAATGGGCTAAAAAACACGTTTTTTCCGAAGTTTGATTGATAAATCATGCCAAATAATTTTTGCAACAGAATTTTGGCACACAGGAATGTACTACGATTTAAAAGCTACAAATTGTACCAAACCGAATTTCTTTAAACTCAATGGGGAGTTCGGTACGGAATTTTAAAGTTTACAGTGCTCTAAATGATGGAAAATACGTTTTTGTTGCGTTTTTTGTTCGCCACTTTCTCCGTCCAGAAGTCGGGATAAGTCTAATAGAATAAAAATAAAGTGCTTTATATCGGGTGCATGTCAAAGCAAATTGTCTATACATTAATATTTAGCGAGTGTAAAGTCAAAAATTTGGAGTTTTAAATGCGTTTCTGTCTTGTTTTTTCTGCCTGCTTCTCCGGTTACGAGTCAGGGACACGTTTATCAAGTCTAGAAATGGACCAGGAATCAAATTTGATATGCCAGTCTGGCGCATATGTTTACACTCTACGGTGTTGTAAAGTAGTTTACACCAATTGTTATTGGCCATAGAACATTATGTAGACTTAATTTTTTCATAAATATTAATCGTAATATCGGAACAATATCAAAATTACGAATCTGACTAAAATCTTCTTTACACTAGGTGTTTACATGAAGTTTACACTACATATATATTTATCTTCGTTTTTGAGCATTCCTGAAACCTAATTTTTTCTTGGAGCCTAGAAGTTTTCAAAGGATCAAATGTGAGACGTCACGTAGGCGCGTTTGTTTACATCCAACAGTGATGTAAAGTAGTTTACATTCATTGTTTATATGTCCTCAGACCATTGTAGAGACATAATTTTTTCATGAATGTTGATCATAATATCCGAGTAATTTTTACACTGCATGTTAGCCTTTGTTCTAGAGCATTGCAAAAATCGAAATTTTTTCCTGAGATATAAAAATTTACAGGGAATGAAATATATACGTCAATTGGGCGCGCTTGCTTACACTCAGCAGTATTGCAAAGTGGTTTAAACCTAATGTTTATTGTCTTTAAAACATTATGGAGACTCATTTTTCCATAAATGTTGAAAGAAATATCGGAGCAATATCAAAATTACGAATCCGACTAAAATATTCTTTACGCTATGTGTTTGTGTAAAGTTTACGTTACGTGTTAACCCTAATTCGATAGACTTGCAGAGACTTTGTAACTGAAGTCAAGAAATTTTCAAGGATTCATATGTGAGACATCAATTAAGTGAGTTTGTTTACCCTCAAAAGTAATCTAAAGTGATTTAAAAATTATGTTCAAGTGTCCTTAGATCATTGAAGAGATGTAATTTTGTCTTAAATGGGTTGCATTAAGGTTAAATCTTTCTTAGCCGTGTTTATAATATGTTTCACAAAATCTTGCACATGGAGAGCTATCGTTTAATTGATGTAAATTGCCTGCAAAAGTGGTTTAAAATGAACCAGCAATCACACTACTGTGCACAGAAGTCGACAAAGATGTACAGCTTTATTGTAATCATGTACATTAATAAGCCGTAAACTGTTAGTATTCTCTACACCTAGTAGTTGTGTAAAGTTTGCACTATTCATTTGTTGTTAATATGTAGTCTATACTACAAATTTATTTTACTACCAAATCAAAGCGTTAGTGTTCCTTACATTTGATATTTGCGTGAAGTTTTTGAATTTTTGCCGAAAATCTTTGCCTTCTAATTTACCAACATCCCGCCTTTTCCATTTTCTTGAAGTTTAAAATCTTTTTATAATTCTCTCATAATTTAATGGTGGGTTTTAACTTTAAGTTTCTCTTGGTTTACAACTCTCGCTTAGCAAGCTCATTTTATCAAAACTTTTTCATAGTGATCAGATTAGTTGCGTTTAGTTTGGAATTGGTGGACGGTCGTTATTTTATTACTCGGCTTAAATAAACCAAGTGACTATCTTTTGATTATTTTCTTCATCGCAAATTCAAATACTCCAATTTTCAATTTGAAAATTGACCCAATTTTCAATTTGAAAATTGACCCAATTTTCAATTTGAAAATTGATCCAATTTTCAATTTGAAAATTGAAAATTGGGTGTTTTCAATTTCAAAAGTCACAACACATTGTGCTTGTGTATTGATTGAGTGAGGATTTGCAATACGAATTCGTTGGTTAAATTTTTGTGCTTGATTATAAGTGAACTGCACATTAAGAAGAAATAACTTAATGCAGTTTTAATTTGAAAATGGATGGTGTCAATAAGGTTGTCTTGTTTAAAGAAGGATAATGCTGATGTTAAGAACAACATTGTTTTCCGCGTTCTTGGACTGTTGTCATTATTGTGGCATAGTTACTGATTGTGTTTACTGACTGATGTACTGAAATCACGCTAATTAAAAGTAGTGTACTAGCAAAGAAAAATGCTCCGATGGAACAAAAAAGATGAATATACTTGGAATTGTGGATTATTATGGATGTAAAAGGAGGGGACTAGGAAAAATCTACCTAAAGTCGGAAAATCTGCTAAAAATCACACTTTCTCTAAGCAACGCAAAAAATCGATGTATATTCTGCGGCCTCTAAAAAAGTGTCTTTTTTAAATAATGTTCGAAGTTTCAGATAAGAGTGTATAAACGAAATCTATCAAGGTTACTTTTTTAAATTGCTGGCACCTGAATGATAGAAAACTAAGAGGTATTGTATTTAAAGTTGTTTTGTTTTATGAGCATTATAGCAAGCAAAGCAGGAGCCGATTGATTAGTGCACACAATCGTTTCGGGCATGCTAGTGTATCTACATTAAGTCTGTTTCAAGTCATCTTACGTGTTTCCTACTGTTTTTAACCAACCATGTCTTCAATTGTCTTCGATGTTTGCTATTTCATTCAATTGGCTTGGAAGACTGGTAGTTTACTAATATCATTTCCCATAGCTACTGCATAGCTAACGTGCTGCTGTTTCAATCATTGTTATGGTTGAATATTTATTTTAATCTGTTGGCTGCAGAATATACATCGATTTTTTGCGTTGCTTAGAGAAAGTGTGATTTTTAGCAGATTTTCCGACTTTAGGTAGATTTTTCCTAGTCCCCTCCTTTTACATCCATAATAATCCACAATTCCAAGTATATTCATCTTTTTTGTTCCATCGGAGCATTTTTCTTTGCTAGTCATCGAATACATGAACAAACACGGAAAATGAATAATTCGGCGCAAAGCGCCGGATACATCTGGTGTTGCTTTCCATGTCTAACTCATGGTTAACCATTGTTGGAGCGTTTTAGTTGACAAAAACTAGATGTACGTTAACAAAAAAACGGCGCGTAGCGCCAGTGTCACGCGGTAAAGTGTCCGGCATCGTAAAGTGTCCGGCCGGACACTTTAAGATGCCGTAAAGTGTCCGGGTCCGTCTTAAAGTGTCCGGCCTATGTTTGTGTAGCGTAATGTCATTTAGGAATGCTCTTGCTGGTTAAGATAATGAAACAATTAAGCACAGACGATTTATTGCTGCACTGCATGATTTTTGGAATGATGCAAAATTAGGTACCAAGACAAATTTTTATTTACAGCGAATTGACAAAGTAACTAAGTGAAACGAAATAAAGAGAAGCAGGTGATGTCACGTAAAAATGCTGATATATATAGACACAGGGCCATATTTTCAGGGGCGGTGGCGCCCAGCCCAGCCCCTCGTGGCCGAAAAATTATTGAAAAGTGAAGACAATGTGCAAAAAATTGGAAAATTGCATGTCTGACGTGAAATCCTTAAAAATTCGGCGCTTTGCGGAATATGTGGAGTATTTCCTATAATTCTGGCTCTAGTGCGATTAAAAAACGACACTTTTTGATTGCAAAATTTTAAAAATTCAAATTTTTATTACTTGTCTAAGTGAATGGAGCTTATCGAAAACCCCAAAAATACGGTTTTTGTGAAGTCCTCACGACTTTTCCAGGATATAGACTAATTCATTTTGGGGCCACCCTTCCTTCCTGAATATGGGTCTGTTGAACTTACCACCACCATGGCTGTGGGGGTTCGGAGGTGAAATTCCGAATATTTCACCAACCTTTCGATTAACCGCCGAAATTCAAAGATATTTTTCAGAAACTTTGGAGGATCAGAGCCTCCAATTCGCAACGCACTTTCGATAACGGCCAAATATTTTAAATGAACTCCAGAATATTTATGCATCAGAAGCAACCAAAAAGTCATACGATTTTTGATCATAACAAGCGGTCAAAGGTCACAGCATTGCATTGTGCGTAAACAATAGTCAGTTTATTGTTGAATAAGTACATACATGCATATGCAACTTCGCTACTGTTGCGAAAAATAAGAACAACATGACCCGGACACTTTACGGCAAGGCCGGACACTTTACTACTCATCGTAATGTGTCCGCCGGACACTTTGCCGCATCGTAAAGTGTCCGGCCGGACACTTTACCGCCCGGACACTTAACGACGTTACACCGGCCTAAAAATATTATAAAAATCTGTTTTGGTGAACTTTTAGAAGCACTTCGATAATTTTTCAATTTTTGGGGGAATGCGAGAAAAGAGATTTTTCTAGTTCGAAGATTGTAAGGCCCTACACTCCCTAAATACGGGCCAGGTTACACATACGCACATGTGCATTTAACTCGACCCATTAGTTATTCAGATAATTCGGGTATCGTATCGGTATGCAAAGAGTAGGACCTTAGATAAAAAGGGAATGCAAGAAACATACTCTTTTTACAGCTAGTAGGTTTGGAGTGGTTCACGAAAGCCCCCCCCTGACTAGTCCGGGAAAAAGCCCTAGAAAATTTTGTAAAATGAAATGTTGAATGTTAAATTAGCCTAAAAACAGTTAAACTTAAACAGCTTCTATACTCGTATAAAAACGTACTGACCATTTCAAACTCTTGCTCTATAAATGTGAAATGCATTCTGAGCTGAAAAATAAAACGAAGATTGCCGATCGAAAAAAAATGATTTTCACACATCTTTATCGTGATGTCCAACCAGTGTTAAGATTTTTGTAGTGACAAATAATACATCAAATCTCTAAATTGGTGTGAAGTACTGGAATATTTTAGCTAATTCAAGATTGTAAACTCAATGCTGGAACGCTATAACGAAAAACAATGATCATTTTGACTTTTTTTTGCATTTTTAGCTCAGCTTAGGACGCATATCAACGTATATCTGCTGCTCAACAAATTTTTGAAAAATGTTTTAGTGAGGACGGCCGTCCTCCCTACCGCCCCCTGGATCTGCGCCTGACCTAGACTAGTTAGATTTGTACAACGTACAAATTCTACTAGGAGCATTAACAGCTTGATACGTCAAAAATACCATTTTTCGATCTTAATGATGGAGGCTCATTCTTTCTCTCCAAAACGTAGAAAGACGGTTTCAAAATATATAATTCATTCGAACGAACTACAGACGAAAACTAACTATTTGCGCAAAACATTTTAATCTAAAAATCGGAAAATGTTCGAACTAGCCGTTAAATTTGAGGAAATTTAAAAATTCTGCACAGAGCAACAGTTTACTGGATTCAGCATATATTTTGCAAGTAAAACTACCTCCTTAGCCTTCAAATAGATGTGGCCTAAACCCGTATTATCGAAAAAAGTTGAAAAAAGTAAAAATCTAAAAAAGCTAAACCCATGTAAAAGTCTGAGGGATCAGGCTGGTTGGGATAAAAAATAATATAACTGCCAAATATTTATTGATTCATATTAATCGCTAGGTACCATAATTTTCAGTTTTGGCCAATTTTAAGTAATGTTCTGATCATGGGTGGGCAGCACCGAAATTCCGGGGAGCGTGCAAGATTTTTAAAAGGTCA
Source organism: Mermis nigrescens (assembly GCA_036768485.1). Taxonomy (NCBI): domain Eukaryota; kingdom Metazoa; phylum Nematoda; class Enoplea; order Mermithida; family Mermithidae; genus Mermis; species Mermis nigrescens. Next base: position 5,337,542 of record JAVLUZ010000160.1, read on the forward strand.
AAAAACGGTCTTAAAAATAGTGGTATGGCGAAAAAACACTATTTTTCAACGTTTCTCATTGAGATCTATTGATTGGCATCAGAAAATCGTGAAAAAAAACGAAAAAAAATTTAAAAAATTGAATTATGGGGTGGGGGATATTTTGGGTTATTTTGGGAGGCATACATGTTCTTGGGGTATTTGTGGGGTTTTCAACCCACCTCCCAGAAAAGTTTTCACCCCCGCAAAAAAATTTTTCCAACCCCCTTCCTCAGAATTGGCGATGTTTTGGAAGTTGCCAAAAATTTTCCAAAAAGTTGTAGAAAGGATGCTTTATTAAACGTTTTTAGCTATCTCTTTGCTCAAAAGTGCGAAATTTTCGGCGCTTCGCGCCATTACACTCATGCTTTGACTATATTTTGTACAATTTGTTCCAATTTTCTGATTTTTTTAGAAATTTTCTTATGGTTTTATGCTCTAGAAAGATATGAGGCATCGTCAGAAACGCTGAAAAACGATGTTTTTGACGCGTTTCTACCATTTTTGGACCCAAAAACGGCACTTTATAATTTCACTGCCCCCAGAATTCCCATGCTGTGCATGTATGGGGAGTATTCGGCCTTCTCCCCCAACTCCCCCCACGCCCACGTATGGTTCTGATTATTATCCATTTTTTGCCTTAATTTTGTCTTAATTTCCAGAAAATTTCCCTTTGTGAATTCTAGAGTCTCTAGATCCCAATCGACCCGCATGTCTGGAAATCAATCGAGAGAAAAATGAAAACTTTACTGCATAAAATGAGGTGAAGTTACATAAGGCCAAACATTTATATCACTTCTCTGCTCTACAAAGCTGTCCTGCGCAGGCTGACCTAGATGAGCTATGTATGCAGTCCTCCTATGGTCATGCGTCTTTAGCGCTTAATGATTGTTTATATACTTATTTATACAAAAATTCCGAAATGCTAGATTTGCAGCTTTGTTAGATTTTCTCTTATCGTGTACTTTATTTCGAGCGAACTTCATGTAAATGTTAGCTGCATTTTTTCCTTGATTTTCAAGTCCTGACTGTATTTTTCAATATAAAATGATCTAATGCCGTTTGAACAAGCCGTCTACGAAGCCTATTTTTTGCCCTTGTTGATGAGTCTAACGTTTGCACAGATAATACTCAAATATATGCGACTCGTTCCATATTTGATCATAGCGCTTCTTTTCTTCAGATAGTTCCCACAAGCATACGAACACAAAGTGGTTTTTTTTCTCAAAATTGGCATTGAATTCGCCCGCATAGTGCTGTTGCCTCTAACGATGTATTTCAAACAGTTTCCTTATTTGAACATACACTCGCGAAGCACTATCGTTGCAAAAAAAGTTTTATACAACCGAAATAGCTGAACTATTATTGAATTCGGAGACAGGAAATTAGGATCGATTTTCTGGTGAGTCTAATTATTTTGCTTTTCGCACGATTCGAGCTGTATTTGTACTAAAGAACACGAGTTTCTTCTACTTAGTGCATTATCGATACCTATATTCTTGCAATTTATTGGAATTGATGCAGTTTACAATTCTATAAGTTGTTTGGCCAGCGAGCTTCAAAAGAAACCTTTTCCGACAAAATTTTCATTCGTTTCAGACGATTCCAACGTTTTTGGCCCTGGCGTCTTTCTGTTGTCTGCAACTGTATTATAAATATCTTATCAAATCAGATCCGAACATTTATAGTTGCGTGCGAAACTTTCCGGTCTATTCAATGCCATCACAACATGCTGGAAAGCATAAATTAGTTGAATTCCTTTACCTTTTTTCTCATCTCGGTATTTTAAAACTTTTATATGGACTTGACAATAATTGAAGTCTAGTACGTTATTGAGCTTTAATGCGTCATGAACAAACAAGTTTATAAGAGCCAGAGATCTTTAGCAGACGTGAATGTAGAGGACATGGAACATTGACCGCAGATGAGCAGCATGGAGGATCTAAGAGTCAAACCTATTCAGCTTTTTTGGGCCAAAGTGACCTCTTAAACTGTATAAGCGCTAAAATAGCGTTTGAAATATGTATTCCACAGTTTCTGGTCAATTTAAAGCATTTTTGAAGAAAATTTTAAATTTTCATTCATTTTTGGCTCTCATGTCGCCTCATTTTCCCATGAATTTTCTATTTTGTAAAATGGTCTATAAAATTAGTTTCTACGCTGAATTAATGTAAAAAAGACCTAACCCTGCATTTTCTGGTTAAATTTCAATCGTTTTTGCAGATAAGTTCAAAATTTCCAATCGTTTTTGGTCTTAATTTGGTCTTATCTTTACCAGAAAAACCCCTTTTGCTCTCTTGAGGAATCTAAACCCCCAAAACTCCCTTGCGCTTGTTCGGTTATTATCTGAAAATGAATCTGAAAATGTTCAAGTGTATTAATAAAAACATTTACATAACGTATAATATTAGAAGCACAAAAGACGATGATTTTACTCGTAATTTGCCGGAAAAAAAGTTTAAAAAGGATCAGACACTCAATAGAGAGGATATATCATTGACCTTACGATGCGCTCGCTTGGGTGACGTGTGTTTTTTGTTGATAAAACATTTATATACGTGCGTAGCGTTGTCGGTGAGTAGGTTGGGTTCATCCCAGTTCAGATGGGAAAGTTTTTCTGTCCGGAAAGTTTTATTTTAGTTTTTCAGTTTAAAAGAAATGCAGATCAGTAAGCTTAATTTCCATAGAATGGCCTAAAAATTGGTTTATATGCTGAACTAATGTAAAGAAGACCTTATATCAGATGTTGTTCAATTTCAATCGCTTTTACAGATAAGTTTAAATTTTCAATCATTTTCAGTCTTAATTTTGCCTTGTCTTCATCAGAAAAATCCATTCTTACCCTCTGGAGGAATCTGAACCCCATTCTCCCCATGCGCTTGTCTGGTCATGCTCTAAAAAATGAATCTGGCAATGTTCTATTGCACTAAAAAAATTTACTTAAAGTAAAATATTAGCTTACACGACGATGGTTTCACTCGTAATTTGCCGAAAAAAGTCCAAAAAAAGATTAGAAACTTAATAATGAAGATGTATTATTGATGTTACGATGCGCTCGCCTTAATAACGTAAGTTTTTTTGACAAAGAATGAAATATAATCAATTTTTGTTTTTTATTTACTTCTTGCTTTCAATAATAAGAAGGCTCAACCCGACATGTTACATCTATGCTAAATTTTCTCTGAACCCTTTTTAGACCTATTAAGACACCAATGAAAAATGTCTTTGAAAAAATAGACTTTTGCGAATCATTATTCTTTTCTCGTCAAATGAAACAGTGCGTTCGGAGAGGCTGGTCCTCTGCCCTTGAACATATTCTTAGCTAGGTAGATTGTATAGAATGAATTAAAACTGATGTATGTATGTTTAGTCCTGTTTCTGCTTTTCAGAAAAAATCTGGTCCTTTATCAGCTTTAATTAATAATCTGACAAACTATTGCTACGCTGGTTATAAGTTCGCTGTGAAGACGATTATAATTTATCCCTAGAATGTAATTCTCTATCTGCTGGATCGTTATAAGCCTCCCAATTTTCAAATGCGGACCCGAACGTAGAAAATTAAGCATTTGCATGTTTATGTGTACCTTTTACACTTTCGTGCTAAACATAACAACATTTTGATAAATGATTTGCCGCGCATTGAGTCGCGCGGAAAATTCATATTGGTATACTTTATGCTTTGAAGCTCTCGATTAATGGCCGCATTCTACTTCTGTTTCATTAGACTTTAACTCAACTTTTTAACCTCGCCGTGAACGGGGTCTCATTTTTTATTACTCGCGCAATAAAATTTAGAAACAGCAGTCAGACACAAGCCATTTAGCAGAAAGAGCCAGCATATGGCGCAAATCCTATATAGAAACTATCATTTGGTTTTTCATAACAAATGCTCGAAAAGCTTTGTAATTACCGCTAAATCATATTTATGTAACAAAAAATGAGCTTAATTTTTTTGGTCGTTGTTGGGCATTATAAGCTGCTTTTCGTTTATTTGCTGGAATTTTAAGTTCGATTTTTCAGATCATTTTCGTCATAGTATCAGTCACTATATTGTACTAATTTATTCATCTTCATTTTCGTCATAGCCTATGATTTATCAATATCACAAACATATTAGGGTTTTTCTTCTCTTCTGCTAAAAAAATATTTTCTGCCGTCAGCCCTTTATATCTTCACACGTTGACTATACGGAAAAAAACATCTTAAATTAACTGCACTTGGTGGTTAAAAGTAGGTGCTTATGAGGTACGTGTAGGTGTAACGCTAATTTTGATTCTACAGTAGGCCGTTTGCGCCTTGGATTTACAAATCCCGGTAACACAATCATAGATCGTTTTCGATCTTTCGATTCTTTCACATTCTATTTTGCATACTCGAATCCTTGTGCTCAAAGAAAAAGCCTGATGCGCGTGTGAAGAGTCTACTCGGATACGCTTCTTTCATCGTAGACAATAATCTGCGAATTTTCGATGGAAAAAAGGCCAGCTTAATCCCGGTTGTTATGCACACATCGCCCGGGGCACGCGTTTACACGTTCAGATGCGAAGCACGGAGGCGGATTTATACACGTGTGTGTGTACAAGTAATATTAATTTAGTTCGAAAAAATCGTTGATAAGCGCTGATTTTAACATAAGTTTACCGCGCACATTTCTACGCGCTATTATGACGCGCTTGTTTTCATTTTGCCGCTTTGTTCAACTTTTTTTGCCGACTATTTTCCTAATTTTTCGGGCTTCGATGCTTTTATACGCGCGCTTACATCCCTGAGTGTATACGCGGTACTAGGCGCTCTTAAGATTCGTGTATCATTCGTGTAAATGGAACTTTTGGGATCTAGCTTCTGATCAACGATTTTGCGCCGCTCGCGTTCAAAAAAGAGGCCAAACGCTCAAGGATGATTCTCTTGGGGGCAATGGCATTTTTCGTCTATTAAATGTCATTCTGAGCTTCGTATATACGCATATTACCGGTATCTAGTGAGTTCTCTCCTTTTTTATTCCTTAATACGTCTCATGCATCTCCGGCCATTATATGTACGTCTGTAAATGACACGAGGTCTTCCGAATCGTTGTTCGTGCTTTTGGGATAAGAACAAAGAGAAAAAAACAGTTTTTTCGGATGCTTGGAGAGAGAGAGAGAGAGAGACGAAGGAAGGAAGAAGATGCAGTGAATGACTGCGATCTTGATTACATTTTTTGTTGATTTGAAGGTCTTTGATCCGACAGGCGATTGAAAAAACGATTCAGATTTTTGTACTAAATGTTTTTCCTTGTACTCACGCTGCGTGATAAGCGAAATGTTTATTCCTTTTTAGAATAAATGAGTGGTTCACAGCTGGATATTATGTACAAGAGCCAACTAATTAATACCTGCAATGTTGTTAATTTACTCTTTTTAAAAATAAATATCGAATCACGCTGTTGATATAGTAGTTGACGAGAAGTAAGGTTTCTGCTTTTTCATCCTGTTCCTAGCCTTGAGGAAGTTTTATGAATGTGGTGATTTTCTACATATTCCTCCGGTTTATCTTCGGCTGTTCGATTCATTCTTTGTCGATGTGGATTAACATATTTTGTACGCTGTTTTTAGATTTGTCAATTTTTGAGGCCATTTTGGCCCTCGAAAGCTCTCTGGATGACCCCATATCGGAAACTTTATTCCAAAAAATGACTAAGAGTCTGCATATATTGCTTAAATAGAATCTAACTCAAAATTTATGCCAATATTATGCTGATAAATTCGCGATGCAAGGCAATAGGTCTGAATCTTGATGGTCAGTCTAAGTTTTCGGCTTTCTTCTGATGGTATTAATAGTATGATTAATAATCAATGATTAATTGATAATTAATAATTAATAATTGATAAATAATATAATTTCAATAGCATGCGTAATAGTCGTATTACTATTAGGTAATGATACTAATAAACGAGAATATGCGCATAAAACTAACATCAAGCCCTAAATATAGAAAGGAAAAATCACGCTGGGAAATAAAAGGCGCGAGAGTACGAAACTAAAGAAGCGCATCTTACTTTGATAATAATTCAAGCTGTCTATGAGTACCTATACATATCAAAAAAGCTTAAAAAGATAAGCTTATGGAAAGGCAACTGAATGCCGAGATAGAAACGAATTAACATCGAAATTCATTTAAAAAAAGTTAGAGATCATGTTTCGGTTTATGTAGGTATCCTAGCTGCCTCCAGAAGGACTATGTTTGAGATTTCTAACTAATGCGAAGTTAGCATTACAGTAAATAAACATTCTTTTCTTAATACGACAGCATCGATTAATAGACTAATGAGATTGTTTGATTGATGACATTGTTTTACACAAGCTTTATATAACAATCGAAACAACGATGAACTGAATTTTCAAAGAAAACTTAAAGTCTTCTCAAACACCATTGGAATCACTGTTGATAGCTTTAATTTAATTAAAGCTCTATCTGTCGGTAATACTATTTTGGCTCTACAGTGCGGATTAATTCACTTAAATCTAAAGGAAATCCGAAATTTGGCTGAAAGTTGCAAAAGAACAATAAAACGACACTAATTGCTACTTTTTAATCTTTGATAATACGGACGAACTTCTATTTATCGAACGTACACACCCATAAGCGTGTAAACCAGACACATATAAACCTAGCATTTAAATTTTTACTGTTTTTACATTATCTGCTCATGATATTTTTCTGAATGAAGCGAGTGTCTCACATATGTAGCACACTTTTTCGTCTCATTCATATAACTTAAAATGTGCGGGCATTTATTTAACTAAGAAAACAAAGGCAAATGACAAATATGTAGCAATGTGACACATCATAAGCAATTGTCCTAAAACGAATATCAGAAGAAGTTCACAAAAGATTTTTATGGGCACATACTATGATTTATTGGGGTCTAGTTTAGGTGTTCCCTGATGTAAGCCAAGCTTAAACTCATGATTTATATAGGCAGCATTCGAGATTGTCGTACATATAAACGAAGGAGTTCGATTTAAGCCGGCTTGAAGCTACGTTATATCGTAACTGGCAAGCCAGACCTACTACTGATCTCATATATTTAAATAGTTATGTCAGAAAATGAAATAAATCAATGAATTTATTCGAGATATGACCGAGATTTTTTCTGATGTTTAAATTGCTCTGAAAACGCAATGGATGATTAGCCCAACGTTACGCTCTTAAATAATAGATAAACGCTGTTTTGCCATTGAAACGGAACTTGTATTACAGTGAATAATATCTATAGATTTGCTGTTCACAATTGTCTTTTTCATAGGCTTTTATTAATCCATATTGTCATTAGGTAAACGGTTTATATCGTGAATAGAGTTGTTTTTTATGAAACAAATGAGTCTGGTTACTTTCACCATTCAAAAAGTAATAGACGTGGTATTGTTGTATTGCTAGCTTGAAGCATTTGCACTGTCGCATGCAATTTTCCTGTTAGTGCCTATTTATCTGGTACAAATATTGCCTTTGTTACGAGCTCGTCAAGTGCTAATGTGAAATTGCTCCTATAATTTCTACTAGTTTAACATAAATAAAAGAACAGTGGTATTTATTAAATTTTTCAGACCAAAAATTACATAGAAATAATATGCCGCATTACAAACATTAATTTGTTTTTTATTCGATATTTGGATATTATGGGCGCAAAACAAATCAATAATCTTTTTTTGAACACTTTTTATTCCAAAAACTCCCATGAACAGGCATTCAAAGTAATTCTTTCGAATACACAGGGTGTGCCCAAAAAAGGCTACACTCAAAAGTAGCTGGCAATAAGTTCGGTAGCCTGAATATAAAATTTTAAGATTAATGTCATTGGTTTGATAAAAATGTCCTTGTTTAAATCGTGTAAAAAATTTTGGTCATCTGGCCAGCGGTTCAGACACAACAAGGGGCGGATTTAGGGGGAGAGGGCGGGGGCGGCCGCCCCTCCCCATTGGCCCAAAATAGTGCGCAAAATTAAGGATTTTGAGCGATTTCTAGCGATTTTCGGGTTAAAAGGGCCAATTTTTCCGCACAAGTCAGGGTCCCGCCCCCCCCCTTAGTGGTACCGCCCCCCCCTTTAAGAAAATCCTGGATCCGCCACCGGACAGAACAGCCAATCGTTTACAATCTACCTCGATTTTGTTAAAACTGCAAAAAGCTTTCGGTTATGTCATCAATTTGTTTACCCTTTTGACAATAGCCGTTTTTGCATTTAGTAGGAAGGAGTACCCAATCTAGAGTTCAGCTAATGTTCTAATACTTTTTTCGACTTAAGATATTGTGGTCAAATCGCCGTAAATGTTACTTAAGATAGAATTCTGGGGTCTACAGCATAATCTGTGGGGGTTTCAACTTCTGGGGGACAAACCCCTCCACACCCACTTCCCACGCCCATGTGTGGTATCAAGTACTCAGTAATAACACACAATGCAGAAACCATGGGTTTTAAAACGTATCAAAATAATGTGTCAGTTGAAGCAAGCATATTTTTATCTGTCGAATGCAACTATAGTCTGTTTCACAAAACTTCGTGCATAAATTCTAAGAATTTTAAAGACAGTAAGCTGAGGTTTACGATAATTATACATCAGATCAATTCTATAATCGCAATCTGTCAGCTTATTGTCGGAGATGGTTTTAAAATTTATGACCGAAGTTGTGTGAAACAGACTATAGTCTCAAAATTTTATGTTAAGATTATCTTAAGTTATAACACAATATTGGGGTGTTGCGTTTTTTGTCCTACCCTGTATAATATATGCATGCATTAATATATGTAGAGGAAAAATTAGGGAAAAATTGGTTTGGTACAATAAGTACATGGTACATGGTACAATAAGGTATCGTTCAGTATAAAAATCGGAACACAAATCCTCGAAGTATAATATAGTACGCACCCTTTTTCTTATACCTACTTGCATCGCTAATTCTTCTGTCTTGCCTAAAAGTGAGTGATTTGCACGGAAGAAGCAGATGAGTAAGCTCGTTCATAATTGATTGGTTCATCAATGTGCTTGGATTTTTCGTTCTTGTATGTAGGGTAAACGATTTTTTCCTCACTTTATAATCAGGCTTACCTCTTAAAAGATCTGCTTAAAATGGCGCGTAGACGATCCCGAGTAATCTACTTTTGGCAACATAACGTTTAAATAACATTAGCTGCTGCAATGATACTCAGCCCACCCACGCAGCTTACTCGTTCAATTAATTGAACTCGGATTTCGAAGTGCGGTTGAAATTTTTTTTTCAACTCAAATTGGCTTGAGTCAATTTTGGAAAACGGGTGATTGACCCAATCTGAATTCGTTGGCGTATTTGAGGTAATTTGTTTGGTTTATTGAAAAACTGTCGCGTATTATTACACTCGATGAGGATGATTCGGGGGGCTAATGCGTACTTTTCCTTATTTGGCTTAAAATTCGGTTAGTAGCTGCTACGCAATGCATACTGCGTACCTACTAATTTACAGATCTTCTTCATAGGGATGTGATAAGATTAGCATAACGAATGGTCGCTAATGCTTAATTCGCATCGCTTCAGGCTTCTTCATTCCTAATGAAATTTTCAGTGTAGTATATGCGTATAAATCGTAGGTAACCTACTTAGCTATACTAAGTTTCTCGGGATTACAAGTTAAGAAACGTGAGGTACGTTGATCATCACGTGGCGTGAATTATAGTCATGCGGCAAGCATACGGTACATCTGCATGTACGTTTTCTTACTGCAAAGATCTCGCTCTGGTTAAGCCGGAACACCTGCACGCAAGAAAAACATTTTAAAATTTTTAGGCGTAGTATTACTAAATTTTTAGCTTCTTTTAAGGTACCTATAAGCACACATGGGCGTGGGGGTTTGGGGGGTATGCACCCCGCAGAAATCAAATTACCCCCAGAAAATTTTTTTGCTTTTTTAGCAATTTTTTGATGCCATTGGATAGTGCTCGATGAGAAACGTCGAAAAATGTGTTTTTTCGCCATACGACCACTCTTAAGACTATTTTTTGACCTTTAAAAATTTTTTCAGCCCCTCCAGAAATTTTTTCAATCCCCCAAATTTTGGTGCTGCCCACCTATGCCTATAAGTAAACTTTTCTCATACTATGCTTATTTTCGAAGAGATATGACTTAGAAAGAAGTGTTCTTTTAAGATAAGAACGATCCACACATTTCGGCTTCAGTTTTTCATTCGTTTCTAATTGACGTTGGCAAATGATGGTTGCAGTGAACTGTTTATATATATATATATATATATATATATATATATATATATATATATATATATATATATATATATATATATATATATATATATATATATATATATATATATATATATATATATATATATATATATATATATATATATATATATATATATATATATATATATATATATATATATATATATTGAGAGAACCACACCTGGGCAGTAGCTTATCCTAGCCCGCCCGTGGAACAATTTGGCACCAGACATGCACGTGGGGAGTCCTAACCCCCCAGAAAAGAAAAATGGATGATTTTGTACAGGAAAATGTGGCGAAATGAAGGCCAAAAAGAGATGGAAATTGAAAGTTTTTCAAAAGTGCTTCAAATTGACCAGAAAATGTGTACTAATATAGTTTTAATGCTATTTTAGCGCTTATACCACTTTTTTAAGGTTATTTTGGCCCAAAAAACTCAATTATCGACTTCCCCAGACCGGCTGATCCCCTCCAGATCGGTCAGCTGTGTATCTATGGTTGGCACAAAAACACTACGGGCTGAAGAGTCCAATAGGACGGGCTGATTTTGAAAAAATGGAAGAAAATGGTCAAAAATCAAACAAAATTGCCTTTTTAACCCTGTTTTTGGCCCACCAAGTGAAACAACCAACCTTTGAAAGCCCAAAGTTGGACGAGCTATAGCTTTGGCTATTGCCCAGGTATGCTGAGAACTGCTGTAGAGGAAGGCGTCAAATCGCACGCTGATCTTTAGATTAGAAATCATTTCGATGACTTGGCTCGCAAAGCATGAGATTGATAGTTTTGAAGGCAAGAATCAAATTTGAGTCTTTTTTGAAAGGTCTGTGCCCTCAAATTTAGCGCGTGACCTGATTTCTACATGAATCATCATCTCGTCTTATATATTTATACAATTTACGAGCTTCGAAAGCGATTCTTCAAATTTTACTTTTAACTTTTGGTGACTTTCCGTTCCGCCAGTAAACACAACCTTAAGGAAAAACGTTCATGCGCAAGAAATATAACCGGCAACAAGTAAAAAACGATGATAAACTTTAAAAATTTATGATTGGTACTGCATTAACTCAGGGTTGACACTTATCACGATGCAGAATTCTCAAACAGCGGCTAGAATGTTTAAGAAACGCTGGTAAATGTTTAGAATTTTCTCAAACTTTTCTGCGAAAACCGTAGCTTTTTTTCGTTTTCTCTCCTCCTGTTAAAGCCATCCCATGTATTTTCCGGTCAAAGTTGCTAATCGTTTTGATTATGTGTCTAAATTACATAGTTTCACCAATGCTTTCTGAAGCGACCAACACGAATTGTTTTTCGAATTTCGCTTCTCGTCTTATGCTTACAATTCATATTTTACTAGCTTCAAGCATTAAAAATATACTTCTAACAATATTATTGCATCAAAGTGGTAGACTATCATTTTAGCGCAACATTCCTACTCCTGTTCTACCAGAATACTCGGCTTGAAATGGAAGATGCGTCTTCCAGATAGATTTTTTAAAGTTTCGACTTTAGAAGCAAATTATAAAAGCCAATTTGTACTTGTCAGTATAAGCGTAAGAAAAAACGAGAAGAGCTCGTTTCGTTTTTCGCAGATAGAATTTATTTAAATTTCGCATTAGCTCGAATTTTCATGAAAATGGAACGATGACTTTTTCGCGACACGCCGTTTGTTTCCGATGATGGGCGAACCAAGGGCGCCCACGCTACTGACCTTTTCATAAGAAAAAGTCGCGTTTCGAACTCTAGCTGGCATTAAGCAACAACTGAACGAGTTTTTTGCCATTTGTTTTTTCTTTTTCTGATTGATCTACGCGCGTGGTATATTCATGCTTGATATTTTTTCTCCTATATTGTTTACGTGTAGTTTTATTTGAGTCGTGTAGTAGAATTCTCTGACGTTCTCGCGTGGTAGGCAAATGGTGCTCGGACGCTTATGAAATAAAACATTCCTCGTAGTTTTTATTTCGCTCATGTGTGTTGTGTGTAATAGTCGGAAATATATGTAAGATTAGTGGGTAAAAGCCTTGAAATTCGTGCGTTTGTCGCGGATAAGAATTTAACGAATGCTGCCTATTTTTCGTGATTCTGGTCTTTTTTACAGAAAAAATTGGATTATTCTTAAGAATCCTAATGACTACTCCGATTCATTCCGGAACGTATGCAATCGGTTTACTGTATAGACATAAAATGCCCGACAGTAGGTCATTTCCCTGCATTGATACAGCCTGGCGACGATAAAAACTCCACTGATAACGTATCGGCGAATTTGCTGCCGTCGCCGTTCGTTCTTACGCTGTTAATTCGTCGAACGTCGTCTAATAGTAGGGCGACTTTTCCCGTCCGGTCGAACAAGCGAAGATTGAGCGATAGCGATCCGGATTGTCAAAGATATTTTCGCACACACAAACGTCGTCATTCAATTTCCTTCAGTTTCCATTATTATTATTGCTGCGGCACTTACGACTTATTGATGACCGATGGAAAAGAAGGAAAGTGTGTGGCAAACGAGCCGGCGAATTTCGGCAAAAATTCCGAGGCGGAAACTGGACTATCCGTCCGATGCGGCAATCACCGATCGACTGATCTCGTAATCGTGGATAAGAACACAAAAAAGGAGGACGCGATTATCAAAAACATGGAGAATAACTCTCATTTTTTCGAGATCGGCGGATCGTCTCCCAAAATTACGACGAGGATAGCGATCGTGCCCCCGCTTTCGCCGCAAGAAGACGATTGCATGGACGCTACTTCGCTTAAAAACCATTTCATCGATGTTTGCAATGGTAAAACTTTAAAAATGCGTCACATATGCTTATGTACACATTAGGGCAGATTTAGGGGGGAGAGGAGGCGCCCTCCCTGTCGTCAAAAAATACTTACGCGCAATAAAGCATAAGTGTGTGTTTTTTGATGATTTTAGCAATTTTTATCATGTTCAAATTTCTTTTGGCGCATCGCGACGGGATAGTGCTCATTAAGGACATTCGGGATAGTGCTCATTAATGACATTTACTGACTTTCTTGGCGCTCTAAAAGCCTTCATGGCTGAAAGAGTAGTTTTTGTACAAAACAATGATTTTGTAGTTCTTACAATGATTTTTCCTGTATTTTTCGGAAATTTATGTCGATTTTTGCAATGATTTTGCGAGTTTTTCATTGAAAACATTCTAAAATTTTGAATTTTGTAAATTTTCTTCGCATGAGAAATGATTCTGTTTATCAGAATACGGCAAAAAACCGCTACTTCAAGCATAATAGACGGATTTTCGGGACAATTGTAAACACATTCGAAAAATTAGAGTTCCTTCCCCATGCCAGAAATTCCTGGATCCTCCACTATGTATATATACATGAGATGGCGTTAATCCAGTACATTTCATGGCATTTATATTTTTAAGCAAAGTATTCTTCTCCTAAGTGTATTTTTGCAGTTTACGAAAAGTCATCAGTGTAAGAGTGTAAAAAATACTGTAATCTGATACACTAGTCCCTTAAGAAGTAACGTGCATAGTTAAGAACTATCGAATAACTTTCGTAAACATTTGTGATTTCGCTTTCAATCGCAGAGCGAATTACGGCTAGTTCGCCTCTGGAAATGTTTCTTGAAAACATCGTGTTTTTCTTGGAAATAAACGAATGCATAACTTGCATACGTGACGTAGCGCAAAACGCTTAAACCTCAGTGATTAAAGTTTAGAAGCACTACAAGTGTAAGGAAACTACCTACAACAGCTTCTACGGCTTAGCGATCTTGAAATTTTTCAGCGGGGCAAGGGTTGCCGTGTCATGTGTGCATACCTGGGAGTCAAATTTTGATTAATGGCTACCCCACGCGACGAACGTACCTACGTTCTAAGCGTGAAGTTTTACGCGCGTTTGGCAATTTTTCATTACTAACGCGTTTTACGGACGAATTTTATCGGAATTGGATTTTTCGAAGTTTAAAGCAGACAAATATGAGTAATATTGCACAGGTACGCGTAACGCGGCATGTTAGGAACTCCAAAAAATAGCAGTTGAAACGAAACTTTTTGAAACGAAATTTTTTTGACATTCTCGACTTCCTCCTTTCATTCTATATTTCCTGCTCCGACAGACAAAACGCGACTTCAGCTGGCCCGGGCGCTCAAGCTGCGTCTGACCACCGATCAACACTTGCTGAAAATTCCAAAGTTTCATATCGTCGATCGCATTTCGATCGTGGCGCGCAGCTATCAGCGGAGCCGCGCGCCTTCCAACGCCCAACACGTGCCCATCAAAACGGGAGTTCACATGAACGACGGTTTCCGCCAGGTCGACTTTGTGCTCGTCTACGAAGCGCCCCAAATTTCCACCAATAACGTTCTGGTGCCTCCGCCGATGACCGGCGCGCTGGGCATCACGGGCGTCGATGAAGCGGCCCGTCAACGCAACTATTTCTTGCGTAACTTGAGACGAGAAGGTCAGTAAATGTAAGGAGTTTGCGCGCATGCGATACATAATCTTTTTATATTTTTTAATTTAAAAAATTAACTTTCTTAAATTTTTATTTTAAAATTTATACAAGAAAATATTTTTATTGCTAAAAAATTTTTAAAATTTTTTTATATTCTTCAGATTTTTATGCATCATGTTTTACATCATACATTTTTTGTACAAGGTCCCTTTGTACTTGTGCAAAGACAGTATCCTAAAGTATTTGCACATTTTTTAATTAGTGATTTAGGTTTACTGAATTAAAGTATAGTAATGCGTTTTTAATGCTAACTGAGTTTTTACCTTTTCTAGTGTAATACAAGCGCTTTCTGGATATCTGACAATTAAAATAAATAAATTTATCAATATGGCGCACAGCACCGGAAAATTTTGACGTTTTTACCGTTTTTATGTCAAATTTGCAGCCTTTTCACGACAGAGACTTCAAGAATACTGAGTGAATTGGTATTAACTGCAAAAATTGTAAAAAGTGTGCCTTTTTAGACGTTTTTAGTTCATTTTTGGATCCAAAGTCTCAATTTTCGGCCCTTCGCGCCATATACACATTTTTTGACTATATTTTGTTCAATTTACTCGATTTTTTCGAGATTGATCCTGATGTTTTTATGTCCTAAAAGGAACGAGCATTGTCCGAAAAGCCAAAAAATTGTGTTTTTGACGCGTACCTATCGTTTTTTGCTAAAAAGAGACCTTTTTAAAAATTTTTTGGCCTGAACCCCCATAACCAACATTTTTTCATTTTGTCACCGTTTACTTGAGCAGATTTAATCAATTATTTGTTCCAACAGGCTCATTCAATCCTTGGGTTCTCTGTTCTTTTTACAGACAGAATGCCAGCTCTAAGATTTTTCGTATGTGGTTTGTAAGATGCAAAATATTCAGGAGTCTTAACGTTGACATTTTACGTATTTCTGATATCACAACATACGCACGTTCGCGAATGTACATATATGATAATCCGTAACATAATGTACAACTTGGAAATTTCGGGGAGTCCGACCTGGAAAAATTTTCAAAAAATGCCTTTTTTGATTAGAAAGGATGGTACACGTCAAAAAACTTTTTCTAACATTTCATGCAATGCTCGGTTTTTTTGAAACATGAACAATATAATATTAAGAAAAAATTTGAAAAATAAAAGTAGAGTTAATAAAATATAGTCAAAAAATGAGTAGGTAAAATACGCAAAATACTCGAAAATTTGACACTTCTGATCCAAAAAGTTACTTAAAAACGCCTACAATACCACTCTTTTTACGATCATTTTTTGAAAACTCGACAATTTTGTAGAGGGGCATTGCAGTCATTTTGTGGGGGAGGTCAGTGGCCATTCTGGGGTCTTAACCCTCGGGACTCTCCCAAGGATACGTATGATTCGGACTAAACAGCAACGCGATGCTTAAGGGCTCGTACTGGAAACCGATCCTCCCGAACACGATCCATCCTTTCCGCCGTCGTCTTATTTGCCGCGCATGCCGCCCACGTCTTCGTCGCCGGCTCCGCCGCACCCGCATCTTATTTTTATTAAAGTTTACGCCTCATGGGAGACGCTGTGCCGCGGGGCCGAAATGTTGCAGATGAAGATGCCGCTCAAGTACAGAAACGCCAGCGCCAACGTGCGGAGAACGTTTTTCGCCGCCGGCTACAATGGGAATAAATTCGCCGACGCGAACGCCAGTTCAATCAGCGTCGTCGCCAACGCGAGCCAGTCGTTCGACGAACCGCCGTCGGCGGCCAAGGCGACGACGGCTAAACTAACAAAGGCAAAGGGCACCGGGCTTTTTAACGCTTTGCTGTCTTTATTCCGCTTCAGCGACGTAGAAAGATCGCTGGTCACAGACGAAGCGGAATCCGCGTCCCGGGTGACTGCCCAATTTAACAGAGCGAGGTATGCGATGGGATTTTTAAGCACCGCCAATCACGGAATTTAGAATTTAAATATAATAATAGCCATATACATGATCTGAGAAGGGGTTCGGAGATATGGTTAACGCCTTTCAGAATTAACGATTTTACGAAGTCCCAAAAAATTCGTAGACGAGGTGCTGTTTTAAGCGTTTCGATCTTTTGACTTCATAAGTGTCGGATTTTCGGCGCTTCGCGCCATATTCTCATTATTTGATTATGTTTTGTTCAATTTATTCAAATTTTTAAGTATTTTTTAAATGTTCGAATATTATTACGCTCTGGAGGCATCGTCAGAAACGTCAAAAAATCATGTTTTTGACGCGTATCCACGAGTTTCTGAGTTTAAAAAAGACGCTTTAAATTTCACCCTACTTCTTAGGATTCGCAAGCTGCGCATGTCTGTTAATAGCTGAACTTGAATGTTCTTAATTAACATAGTTCGTCTCATGTAAAGGCGATATCAAAAGTTGTAGTCAAAATATAAGAACACGATAAACAAGGCTGATATTCACTGTTCATCAGTGGCACACTGGATGATGTTTCTTGGTCCAAAATTGCTTTATTGTAACGTAATTTTATGACAATTTTATTTCGAGATGTAGCCTTGCATTTTAAACAGGAGGAAAGTCAAAAAATACGTAAGAAACAATTAATAACTTAAATTTTTGTAGAAGTATTCTTACAGGAAAACATTTTCGTGAGGGTCGTGCTTGAAACAAAAGTCTGCGAGAAGTAAAAGCAAAGCCATTTAACTTTGTTCAGAAGTAATGAGAAATTAAATAAAATGATAGTTTTGCTCCAATGACTGGGGTTACAGCCAGACATGCACGTGAGAATAGAAAAAACCGTAAAATGTTTGGCGAAAAGGAGGCAAAATGAAGGCTATAATGAATGAAAATCAAAATTTCTTGAAAAGTGTTTGAAATTGACCGGAATCTGTGGAATAACGTGCTCTTTTTTCATTTATGTGTATTAGTGTTTAGAAAATTTTGGCCTTTATGATGTCTGGTCGATAAATAGGAAAAGAGTCGTCGACCTAAAGACTGGGAAATGGGTATTTAAAATGATTTGTCGAATAGGCGATGATTTCTAGCACTTCTGCCAGAAAAATTTATATTTTTGTCCGTTTTGACCGTATTTCTTCTAATTTAATACATAGAATTTCTTTGTT
Organism: Mermis nigrescens; assembly: GCA_036768485.1. Classification (NCBI taxonomy): domain Eukaryota; kingdom Metazoa; phylum Nematoda; class Enoplea; order Mermithida; family Mermithidae; genus Mermis; species Mermis nigrescens. The sequence goes on from JAVLUZ010000160.1 coordinate 5,355,357, forward strand.
TGCAGACTGCGAACTAGGTTAGTCCTTATTTGTGTCGAATTTATTTCACTGTGTCTTAACATTTCGAATGTCCCATCTCTTCGAATGTCCTCTTTGAACATCTAACTCTACGAACGTCGTACCTCATCGAATGCCCCACCTCTCCGAAATTACCACTTCTTCGAATGCCCCTGGTTATTGCACGTCCATTTGTTTGAATGTCGCTGCGGTCCATCTATGCTTTACACTCAAGTCAAGCATGAACTCCTTGCAAGCACAACTTTACGCTAAATTGAATACGGTTCCACTTCTTCTCCAAGGATAGCATAATACGATAATAATACTCGAGTCGTTCTTCTTTTCAAGATCTAAAATCGGGATTTCGTACAAACTGCAGATGTATATAGATCAAACACATATTCCTAAAAATATTTTTGACAAACAACATTTAGTAGTCAACGTTTATTGTTTGTTCAATTCTACAAAAATTAGTATTGTTTTAAGATGTGATCAATTCCTGATTGAAGACAGAGAAACATTCTTCTCTTCCACACAGCGGATCCAGGTGGTACACGACATAATGCAGCAGAGTAAATGCGACCCGAAAAACCCTAAAAAACGTGGACTTCAGTGGTTACTAAGACACGGCGTGTTCGTGGCTGCCTATCCACCGCACGACGGTGAAACTAGCGTGGATCACTTGAACCCCAGTCACAAAAGTTTATGGAGTAAAAGGCAAATTTTGCGTCTAACTTGGGCCAACTTCCATAAGATGTTCAAACCACAACCGCTTAATTTAGTTCGTCAATATTTTGGCGAAAAGATTGCATTTTACTTCGCATGGCTGGGCTTTTATACGAAAATGTTGATTTTCCCCAGTATAGTAAGTCTCAGATATTTAAATTTAGCATTCATACTTGTCTTCAACTCTTGCTTCTCGCATGTTCCAAACGGGAGCTTGTGTCAGTATAACAGGGACGGTAGGTAGGGCTTTGGGGGATCCCTTCACCAAAATTGAACGTCCTCCATTCCCTCCCTAAAGTCAGTAAATTTTTGATGGAAATATTTGCGTTCTCTGCCATTTTACGTGTTTTTTAGCCTTTTTTGCCCGAAAATTGAAAGTCAGTTATCCCTTCTCTAAAAATGGTCGGTGATCACCACCCAAAATTTCGAGCCGTTACATGCATGCTGGTGTCTATCATAGAGTAGCGCGATAGCGCTACCTGTCTGGTACCCTTTTTTCTTATATATTTTTCATTGAAACACGAAATTTGTCCCCTCACAGCTATAACGGCACACACGTCCGAAGTGCGGTTTTTTTCAAATGGTAGATAATAAAAAGCTTGGTGTATTTTTGCTTGTTACCATACCGAGCGCGTCGTGGGTGTATAAGATTCCTAAAAATTAAATAATTTGCGGAGAGCCAATTTTTTTAAAATGTTCCCCCTAATTAGTATGTTACAAATCTAGTCTTAAAAACTTCTTTACACTCATCAGTTGTTGCATGAAATTTTTTGTTGATGAACGGATTTTTACAGTTTTCATGTGTAGAAACATATCAACTCAGTTTTACATTCTATACAGTCTGATTGGTTTCAAAATGTAGACGGTTGAAAAAAATCTAGAGGAGACTTTTTTTAATTTTTTTCCTAAAAGTAATATTCTCCTTCAGAGTCAGTTTGTGTTAGCACGTACATATAATATGCCGGGTACCTCTAACACCTGTGCACCCCCACTACAGCTATAACGGGACACTTCTGGAAAGTGCAGTTTTTTTAAAGAAAAATAAAAAAATTCGCTGCCCTTGTCTTTGTTTTTCTTGAAACGCAAAACTGACTGTGTAAAGAAAGGTGTAAAGTTTTGGTGATGTATAGGACAAATTTTAGGACATTTATAATGCGGCATATGGACAACTGAGTATTGATGACTCGAAGAATTGAACGGCATAGGATAATAGAATAAGTTCTATTAGATGGCACTTCTTTTGTTTTAGGGACCGCATTAGTTATCGAATGGCAGTGTAAAGTGCGAAAATCTGTAAGTAAAAAGCACTTTTTGGTCAGTTTTCTAACCGCTATGTCCGATACTAAGTCCGGTTATGAGTTTTCAAGGACATGTTTTTAAACGAAATGTAGAGCAGATCAAGGACTGTTCATTCTGTATATGGCAAAATCTTCTATGCTTAATAGTGAGTTAGATCCTGGGGTTTAAAGTTACACTCTAGTGGATGGTGTAAAAAAGCAGATTTTAACTAAATTTCTCTGCCAGAACATTCCCGCGTATGAGTAAGGAACGGTGAATTGAATACTGCAGTATCGAAGGGGTACCTCTCAGAGCCTACATCGCAGCAAACCGCATTTAAAAAACGCAATATTGAGTTATTATAGAGGTGTAAATTCGAAAATTAGAGAGTGAAAATGAGCGAAAAAAAACGTTTTTCCGAATTTTGATTAATAATCTTTAATTTTTGCAAGAAAATTTTGGCACACCGGAATGTACTACGATTTAAAAGCTACAAATTTTACCAAACCGAATTTATTTAAACTCAATAGGAATTCAGTACGGAATTTTAAAGTTGCAGTGTTCTAAATGATGGAAAATACGTTTTTGTTGCGTTTTTTGTTCCACTTTCTCCGTCCAGAAGTGGGGATAAGTCTAATAGAATAAGAATAAAGTGCTTTATATCAGGTACGTATCAAAGCAAATTGTCTACACATTAATATTCAGCGAGTGTAAAGTCAAAATTTTGGTGTTTAAAATGCGTTTCTGTCTTGTTTTTTCTGCCTGCTTCTCTGGTTATGAGTCGAGACTTCGATTATCAAGTCTAGAAATGGACCGAGAACAAAATTTGATATGCCAGTCTGGCGCATATGTTTACACTCTACAGTGTTGTAAAGTAGTTTACACCAATTGTTAGTTTGCATAGAACATTATGGAGACTTAATTTTCATAAATATTAATCGTAAAATGGAACAATATCAAAATTACGAATCTGACCAAAATTTTCTTTTATTAGGTGTTTACATGAAGTTTACTACATATGTATTGTTTATCTTGGTTTTTTGAGCATTCCAGAAAACCTAATTTTTCCTGAGTCTAAAAATTTTCGAAGGATCAAATGTGAGACGTCACGTAGGCGCGTTTGTTTGCATCAACAGTGATGTAGTAGTTTACGATTCGTGTTTCTTCTCCTCGAACCTGTTGTAAAGGGGCATAATTTTTCATGAATGTTGATCATAATATCCGAGTAATTTTTATACTGCATGTTAGCCTTTGTTCACAGAGCATTTTGCAAAAAGCTGAAAATTTTTTCCTGAGATCTAAAATTTTACAGGGAATGAAATATATAAATCAGTTAAGCGCTCTTGCCCTCAGCAGTATTGCAAAATAGTTTTGACCTAATGTTGTTGTCTTCAAAACATTATGGAGACTCATTTTTCCATAAATATTGAAAATAATATCGGAGCAATATCAAAATTACGAATCCGACTAAAATATTCTTTACGCTATGTGTTTGTAAAGTTGCATTACGTCTTAGCGCCAATTCGATAGACTTGCAGGAACTATGTAACTGAAGTCAAGAAATTTTCAAGGATTCATATGTGAGACATCAATTAAGTGAGTTTGTTAACCCTCAAAAGTAATCTAAAGTGATTTAAAAATTATGTTCAAGTGTCCTTAGATCATTGAAGAGATGTAATTTTGTCTAAAATGGGATTGCATTAAAGTTAAATCTATGTAGCCGTGTTTATAATATGTTTCACCAAAATCATGGATAGCAATCGTTTAATCGATGTAAATTGCCAGCAAAAGTGGTTTAAAATGAACCAGCAATCACACTAATGTGCTGAAGTCGACAAAGATATGCGCTTTATTGTAATCATGCACATTAATAAGCCGTAAATCGGAAATACACCATTTGGAATGGAAAAGACTACAGTTAATGAATGCATATGTTAAACTCATTATAATAAGTAGCGCGATAGCGCTTGCCTATAATATGCCAACCATCCTTTTTCTTATATGTTATCTGGCGAGTGCGAACTTTGTGTCCCTCACAGCAACAACAGCACACCTGGGAGGTGCGGTTTTTTGATGGTGGATGATTTCGCGAAATTCGATGCCCGTGTTTTTTCTTTTTGTTACACTCAATACTGAGTTAGCAATGAGCGAGCAAAGTGTAAAGCAAAAAATTAAATAATCTGCGGAGGGCGATGTTTTTTAAAATGTTGCCCCCGTAGCTGTGAATTGCGAATCTGACCTTAGAATTGCTACACTCAATGGATTTGTGCACAAAGTGTAAAGTATACGCGTTTACTCTTTGCGTGTCCTTCAGCTTATCTAACTCAATTTTGGTTTCTGTGCAGTCCTATCGGTTCTATAATGTAGAGGGTTGCAAAATCTCAAATCAATTCTTTTTTCTTTCTTATAAAGCAATATTTCTTGATCTGTAGTCGTTTTAGTATAAAGGTTCGAGACGAAAAACGATATCTCTTCAACTACTCCGCTAAGTAGGCGGAACATACTGAGTATGCTTAAAAAAATGTACCCTGACCTTAGCGTTACGAATCCTGGTTATTTTCTTTTATACACCCAATATTGCGGTATTAGCACAAGTTTAAAGTTTACACCGAGGAAGAATTTTTTGCGTCAGGCGTCGTGGATGATGAATTTTTTAAATGTTCTCCGTAAGGTCAGAATAACGAATCTGATCTTTAAACTTTTCTACAGCCAGTGTTTGTTGAGGTAAAGAAAGTGAACTTTGAATTATGCCTGCATCTATTTTCTAATGCCGATAGATAACTCCGTATTGCATATTTTTGATCAGATTTTTCGTATTTCGGGGTTTTTGACTCGTCTTAAATAAATAATTATTTTTATCATCATAAATGCACTGTTGCTTGACTTCAGTAGAATGATGAATATCTTTCAAAATAGGATAATCAAGCTGAAATCTGCTGATATGTCGAGTTGGCGCAGTGATTAAACAACTCCCGTTCTCGGATGCGGTATTAAACAAAGAATGATAGGTTCGAATCTTCTGAATGCTGACTTTTTTCATTTTTTTCCAAATTCTTTTGGCAAAACCATTTACTTCATTTGACTCATATATCTATTTAGGTTCTGCAGATAACACTTTTTTCGTTTTTGAATTTCCGCTCGGTTCTCGAATGGAAGTGTAAAGTGCGAAAATCTGGGTGCGAAAGACGCATTTTAACCGAGTTTTCGACATGTTTATGTCTGCCAACAACTCCAGTTATAATTTTAGGAAATTTTTTCTGACAGAAATGTACTTCGGATCAAGGGCTATCTTGTGCTTGCTGTGAAGCTTTCTACAATCAATACGCAGTTAGTACCAGGGCTTTGAACTTTACTCTCTAGTGGATGAGTAAAAGAAACAGATTTTGTCAAGATTTCTGTGCCAAAGTTGGGGTTAATTAAATAAAATAGAAATAAAGTAACTTCTAATGGCTACACGTCGAAGCGAGCCGCGTTCTAAAAAACGTTATATTGAGTTGTTGCCGGTGTAAATTTCGAAATCTGAGGTATAAATGGCCGAAAAAACGAGTTTTTTCGTATTTGATTGATAAATCATATCAAATATTTTGCGGAACATAAATTTGGCACGCCGCAAGCCTACTACAATCAAAGGGGCAACAAACTGGCCCAGGCAAAGTATTACATTCAATGGGCGTTAGGTTCAGATTTTTTAAAGTTTGCAATGTATGGTGGACAGTGGAAAATGCGTGTTTGTACATTTTTTTGTTCGCCACTTTCTCTGTTCAGTCGGGCAAGGTCGAATAGGATAAAAATAAAAAGTAAAATTCTAGTTTTTTCACGTAAAATCAGAATTGAGAATCGACTATTAGTATTCTCTACATAGTAGTTTTGTAAAAGTTTGCACAATTCATTTGTTGATCAATCGCGTTTAGTTCGGAATTGGTGGACGGGCCTTATTTTATTACTCGGCTTAAATAATCCAAGTGACTGTCTTTTGATTATTTTCTTTATCGCAATTAAACACCCAAATTTCAATTTAAAAATCATAAAATTATTTCATAATTTTTATGTAAGATGACTGGCTAGTTTAGAGCTCTTTTTTGTTGTTTTCACTGTTCATTGTGCTCTTAGGAACCAGAAAAGAAATGATTTTTTCGCCATGAGTATTCTATGGCGAAAACAACAAAAAGCTTTTTACGTTAATTATTATTTTAGTCCAAAACAGTCCAGCTGACCTGAGGCAAAATTGAAGGTACAACAATTACTACCGTTAGGTTTTTAGGGCATAGCTGCCAATAGCTCCGTAGGCACGGACAATTAGGTCCGAGAGTTGAGACCGTAGTTATTGAGGGTCGTGTGGTTGAGTCAGCGTTTCGCCATAGCAGCGACCAGCGCTAAGTGTAGCCAATTGCCATTAAGTCCCTAGGTACGTTATATGTCGTTTCAAGTTAGTTTTAAATGTGGAACGACCTCTATAACTTACAGGACTGTTTAGAATGTAACATGTATTTGCTATAGCTGGCAAAATAGTAACTTTATACTTCCGACAATCAAGAGCATATCTAACTCAGTTTTAAATTCTATGCAGTCTGATTGATTTCAAAAGGTAGACAGTTATAAAATCTAGGGAGTCTCTTTTTTTAAAACAACATTTTAAATTCCGAAGGCAATTAATTTATGTTAAGAACAATGTTGTTTCCGCGTTCTTGGACTGCTGTCATTATTGTGGTATGTTACTGTATGTGTTTGCTGACTGATGCACTGAAATTATGCTAATTAAAAGTGGGGTATAGCAAAGAAAAATGCTCCGATGGAACAAAAGATGAATATACTTGGAATTGTGGATTATTAAGGATGTAAAAAGGAGGGGACTAGGAATAATCTACCTAAAGTCGCAAAATCTGCTAAAAATCACACCACTTTCTCTAAGCAACACCAAAAAATCAGAAGTATATTCTTTGCGTATAAAAAGTATCTTTTTTAAATAATGTTCAAAGTTTCAGATAAGAGTGTATAAACGAAATCTGTAATGTTTATTTTTTAAGTTAATGGCAAGTAGCAACGCTGACTAGCTTCGTATCCTGATCTATAGAAAATTAAGTGGTATTGTATTTAGTTGTTTATTTTGTTCACGAGCATTAAAGCAAGCAAAGCAGCGGCCGATTGATTGCAATTGCTGATCATGGCACGCTAGTGTACCTACATCTAGTCTGTTTCAAGTCAACTTAAGTGTTTCCTACTGTTTTAAACCATTCATTCAATTGGCTTGGAAAGACAGTTAGTTTACTCAACATCATTTCCCATAGCTATTGCGTAGCTAATGTGCTGCTTTTTCAATCATTTTATGGTTAAATATTTATTTTAATCTGTTGGCCGCAGAATATACTTCGATTTTTTGCGTTGCTTAGAGAAAGTGTGATTTTTAGCAGATTTTGCGACTTTAGGTAGATTATTCCTAGTCCCCTCCTTTTACATCCTTAATAATCCACAATTCCAAGTATATTCATCTTTTTTGTTCCATCGGAGCATTTTTCTTTGCTAGTAAGATATAATTGACAGCGTCAAAATTTTCGGGCTTTGGTCCACATTGCTTTAGAAGTCAATTAAGTAGGGCAAAAGGACACCATTCCTCGATTTTTTCATTTAACTTTGTTCGCTGGCATCAGAAAATCGAGGAAAACGAACATGGTTTTAAAAATTTTATTAAAAGCGTTGTAGGAATTTTTTCAATTCTGCTGATCCGAGCCTCCAACTTCCCCTTCGCAATCATCTGTGGTCTAGACCTTCCTAGAAAATAAAAATGGAATTTTTTTGTGGAAAGTAAGTCAAGAGTGAGGTAAAAAACAGATGAAATAAAAAATTATTTGCACAAATGTTTGAATCGACCAACTATTAGTTAGATATTTTTTACACCATTTCAACGTTTACATTACTTTTCAAAGCCGTTTTTATTTAAAAAAGCTTTCCGGCCGCTTCGTCAGATCATTTATGTTAGCAACTAACAGTGACGGATCCAGGATTTCGTAAGGGTAGCAGCACTCCAATTTTCCACCGAATAGTCGATAAAGTCATAAAATTCCGTAATTAATGCGCAAAAAAATTAGGTTTTTTTAATTTATGTGAGTCTAGTTTTATTTAGAATCGCTTCATTCACAGTGATTTGACCGAAAAATTTAGAGCTATCTATGGACTTTCATGTGAAAAAATACTAATTCAGTGAAAAAATTTCGGTAAAGATGATTTCTGAGCGGAAGTCGCGCAGGAAAGTTTTTCGAACAAGCTGAGGATGGTCATAGATGACCAAATATTTGATTAATTCCTTACAATTAATGTACACCTGCAGTACAAAATAAAATGTACAAAATAAAAAAAAGTTTTTTTAGACTTCAAAAATTTTATAGAATTTTCGCTGAAAAAGCAGATAGACTATGTTGAAATCAGCATTTTGCTACAGATATCGCCGTATTGACCAGCAAGTAGAACCTAAAAATGTGAGGAATCATAATAATCGATGGCTAAAAGTCATTGAAACAAATATATAATATGAGTATGACTAAGTATAACTATTGTATATCTTGTCTGTTAATATTTATTAAAGACAAATCCGTCTTGGAAACTGATACGGGCATGTTTGAATTTTACTGGCAGCAAATTATGTCTTCTCTGTTCTCGTATATGTTTTTTCTTTTATCTGTTTTCATTGACTTTGTAATAAAATATTCATTCATTATTCTGTGGAATTTCAGGCGGGCTCGAAAAGTGCCGCACATAATTTAAGTCTTAGTCACCGTAGTAAAATCTTAACTTAGATATATCAACGAAGTGCCTTGAGTTGCTGGTTATTTGCCGTTGAGAAATGCAAAACAAACTTTGACTATAATCGTAGGTACATAGGTATCTTCAACGCTTCTAGATGCATTTCTCGTAATAAAATAAATTTTTTTGATAACCCTATAATTCCCAAAATTGCTCTTTATTTATGATAAAATATAATTTTATTCAATTTAGGAAACCCTAACATTTAAAACTTACTTGTATCTTTTTATTAGAAGAATTTTTACAGCTCTTTTTATTGATAATTTAGCTTAGACATTTATTAACATTGTCTAAAGTTTCGTTGTATTATTTGCTTAGTTTGAGAGACTCCATAGAATCTTGAATATTTTTAAACGTTCTTCCAGTGACTTCCAGTGTTTTGAACGCTCTCGTGTTATCTGCAATGAATGATATATATTAAAGGATTCTATTTTCCTTCATGAATGACTTCATTCTGTTTGAATCGTTTACGTTTGACTTACGAGTGAATCCACTACGTAAAATAAAGTCATTATATGGAAAAGAGTTTTTGTTCTAACTTTGATTGTTGTTTATCTTCAGGTCGGTATAGTTTCGTTCTTTTATGGGATTTTTTCGCTGCCTAGTAATCCAATCCGCAATGAAATATGCAATAATGATTCGGAACCAGGAAATTTGACTATGTGCCCAGTTTGTCGCGTTCCAAACTGTGATCCTTGGATATTAGCAAGTCATTGTGACAGTGCAGAGTGGAACTACAGGTGAGAAATGCTAGGCATAACAAAAGTAGAATTATAGTTGAACAAATTGAAAATAATTCAGAAGCTTTTGCTGTAAGATCTAGTAATCAAATTATTTGCATTTTCAAACGTAGTTATACCTGATTTTTTCTATCATGGCTAAATTTTTCGGTCCATCCAAAATTTCAGGACCAACCCGAAAAAAATAGTGAACTCGATATTTTCTGACGTATGTTTAATTGACTTAACTTACTGTTTAAGGTTTGATCACGAATCTCATATTTTTGTCGCAATTTTCACTTTACTCTGGGCTACAACATTCCTTGAGCTATGGAAACGACGCGAGACTGAGCTGGCCTGCGAATGGAACTGCTTTGATAGCCGTCAGGTAGACTTGATTCCTTAGTAAGAAATTGAAAATTTTCCGGATGTTCGATTCACTTGATTGTCACAACGACAAAATAAATTTAATTCCATTATAAGCAAAGTGAGTATTCTCAGGAAACAGTTTTAAAGTAAAGATAAGTCCCACCACTAAAGTCTGATTTACTACATAATTGGCACTGGAATCAATTCTGAATTCTCAAAAAATGATTAACTACACAATCATTTCGGTTAATAAAATCCTTGAGCGCATTAGTCGCTAAATAAATTAGCATAAGCCCTGTTGTATAAAAAGTTTGAAAAATTACATGCAGGCACAGATGCGTGTTATTGATAATACAGGCGACACACATAGAACTTGAGTTTTACGCTTTTAGAGGGCAAATCATGATGGTTCCGATGCGAGTTTCATTGTTCTTAGTTTTTTGTACCCGTATAAGCAATCTACTATGAATGTAGAAACACCAAAAACTTACATTGCAGCTTTTGGGTTAATCGCGGAATGTTAAATGTCTTAAAGATGAAAGGAGTCAACATTATCCAAATTTATTTTTTACGACTCGAGCTATGTGTGAAGTTTTATATTCAATATTTCCCTACTGCTTTTTACGCATGGCTAAATCAATGTTCAGAACAATTAATATAAAAAATATGAAGCTAGGCCAAGTTGTTCGGTGCAGTTTGAATCATTCGAAAATACCTCTATGAGGTCGAGCTTAAATTGTGATGTTTTATTAGGATGAAGGTGGCATGAGACCCGAATTCGAAGCTCGCAGCCAACTGTTGCGCGTGAGCCCGATAACAAACGAAGAGGAGCCGTACGCGTCAAAAATCCGGCGTTGCTTTTGGCTGGCCCAAAGTCTGTCGGGCATGTTGTTTTTGATCATGCTGGTCATAGCTGCTGTGATCAGCCTTATTGCTGCTCGCATTTGGTTCTACAGCCTATTGAAGGGTCTCGGCGGCATATGGCAAAAAATGCAGTTCGAGTTCGCTAGTTTAGCTGTGCACGTGCTCACATTTCTGGTGGTCATGACCTTAGCTTGGATTTACGAAAAGGTCGCACATAGGTAATTTATTTTTGGACAACTAAGTGTAATACTAAACTTTTTAATTTATTCTTTGGAGGGGGTCCCAAACCCCTTCCTATATTCTGAAGGGGGACCCCAACTTCCATCATCATTCGGCCGCTTCCCATTTATGCTGTAACGATGCCCACCCTATAGCACATACACGAATCTGGTCAATTCCCATCTTATTTACTGCTGTACTCGCTAATTGATCCTAGTGAGCACAGCCAATCCACGCCGCCTATCTTATAAGACAGGGGTATCTTAAAGCGTAGTGGGCGTGGCCAATCATCGCCGTTTATCTTGTAACACATGGGTATGTTAAAATCATTTTTTCAGTACGTATATAAGCAATGAAATTTCACACACTTATTGCTCAAACATTAATTTGCCGTTAAAACTTTCATTTTAATGAAAATCACTGAATTTTAATTATGTAAGTGGATTAAAAAATGTCAAAATTTTATTATATGAGGATACCTAGCAATCTCTTTTGTATCTATACTTCCTTTAGCACAGAATCGTTTTCCACGCAAATAGCTTCGTGAAAAAATAGCGATTTTTTCATGAAAATGGCAGCTAACAATCAAGATCAGAACGAGCATCAATTTATTTGAAAGCGTATACACATAAACATTTCAGAGTAATAAATAAATTGTACTGTTCTAGCACGAATTCATAGAATGTGCCACTCGCTCATTATGGCTCATGTAAGGTGAAGAAATTTACATGTTTAATATGCAGATTAGTGTACGGTGCGCCTCTAAAGCAACGAGGACAATACAAAGCAAGCGGAGTTAGTGTCAAAAGAACGAAATTATTCTGACTTTGTCTTTAATGTATTTTCCTACTTATGTCCATTACTTAATGCCTTAATTTATAAGTAAGAAGTAAAAGAATTGCGATAAGATAATGTTCATTAAAAACCGATTTAAGTGCTTGTGAGTCATTTATCTGGTTTGCTTTATAGGTTAACGGAAGTTGAATGCCCACGAACTCAAGCCGACTATTTGACTAGTTATATCTGGAAGGTCTTCATTTTCGAAATTCTAAATAACTTTGCTCCTATTTTCTACGCTGCTATGATTCGTGGCCGAAACTTGGATGGTCCAAGTCAACAAAGTTATATACAGGTACTTTTATTGTGTTAATTAGTGAAGCGCGTTACAGTTCACTTATGCTCATACGTGTAACAGGGAGATTGAGAGATCCCTCACCCAGACTTGGTCGTCCCCCTTTACCCCAAATATAGTTTCTCAAGGTCGAAAGTTCAGAGGAGGTGAAATCCCAGTATTTAGGACCATTAAATTTAGAGTTCTAGCCTTTTTGTAGGTCAAAATGAAACATGGTTAGAACATCCTACGTAAAATGTTTCAATGTAGAGACTGCATTTTTGTAGTGCTTTTTATACAATTCTGACTCCTTTCGTCACCTTTGGATATAAGTAAAAATCATAAGAAATCATCGAAAATTTTGACTTTTCGGATATTTAAACTTTATTATAGGCATGTTATGGGTAAACAAAAACAGAAATACACTAGTCGACGCGAGGCGCTGGAAAAATTTTAACATCTTTGCTACTTTCGTTCCCGAAAATTATGCAGAAAATGTTTGATAGTTAAAAATCGTCTGACAGTGACTCGAGTCTTGACCATGAGGTAGAGGTAATACCACCCTCACCACCCTCTTTCTATGGGAACTCCAAAGCCAGGGAGTTTTTGACCCTCTCCCGATGTTTGGAAAAAACTTGCGTTTTTTAGTTATTTTTATTTGTTTTTTGGCTGTCTTTGACTAAAACTTGCAAGTAATTCCCCTCCTGCTATAATAAGCCGGGAAGCCTCTATCAAAATTTCGAGTAATTACATCTATTTTTGACGTAAAGATCATCTGCGGGCAAAAAATTTGATTTTAATTTTATTGAACTGACTTTCCAACATGCACAAATTATGCACATTTAACTTCCCAAGTGCACGTGTTGTTCAAAACATAAGTGAACTATTCAAATTCCATTTAATTCATTTCAATCAATTATTATATTTTTCCAGTAAGATTTCCGCAATATTCTAGAGTATATAGCGTGATTCGAGGCTGCGCGGGGCTTTGGGAAGTCCTGACATCGCAGAACAGAAGACAAGTCCTGATGGGCCATTAGACAAAGTTAAGCTAAAAACATCAGGATAGTGTTATTCACAGCAATGAGAATATTACCTTAATCGTGAATTGTATTAGTTTAGACTTTACTTTCATGTTAAGAGAGCTGCTGCGGTGATTCAGGAAGGCTAGGAAAACGATTATTCGATATCATGGATATTGAGCACCACAAGACATGGTGGCTTAAAATTTGATTAGTATCTAATCTATCAAGGCGATGTCATAGGCTGTTAAAGCTAAGACAATAGTCCCGTAAGCTAGTCATCTCCAAAGCAGTCATAAACATTGGTGCACAATATGGATGGTATGAGGGAATTCAGACCAATTGAAAAGGGCAGCTGGAGAGCTTTTTCAATCCTAAATAACCTTCAAAATTAATGTTAGTGTTAAAATAGCGTACAAACTGCGTTAATTCACACTTTCTAATCGACTTCAAAGACATTTGCAAAAAATGCTGATTTTTGCCTATTTTTTGACGTTAATTGTACCTTATTTTTCTTAAAAAATATTTCTTTTAATCCTTACATGGAATCTAGACTTCCGAATCTCCCACATACGTGCATGGACATAAAGAACTGCAATAAGTACCTACAGGGGCGGATTTAAGAGGGGCGGACGCCCCTATTGGGCCGAAACAGTTGGCGATTTGTAATTTGCAATCTTTGGTTGTCAGTGACTATTATTTCTCAAATTTTTCCGGCGCTTGGCGCCGGATAATATCTATTAATGATATTTATTTACTTTTTTGGCGACCTGGGGAAGCCATTTTTCGCTTATGGAAAAGGTTTGAAAACAATTTCAACAGCAGAAACAGCTATTCCGGCATAGTTCTCTTCTATTTTCAAGCAAAAATTTTCGACGTTTCGCGCCAAATGCTACAAATACAGGAAATCAATGAGTAAATCAAGGTTCTAAACGTCTTCCGCCTGAATTTCACGCATTTTCTGGCGCTTGCGCCAAATTTTCGCCAAATTTTTCAAAATTGTCAAAAACCTCAAAATTTTTGGAAAAAATGATGCGTCCAAAGTGATTTTAAGGGGCAATTTTTGGACCTAAATTTGACTGTTTGACTGTTTTTGGAAAAGTTGGGTACCGCCCCCTCTTAGGATAATCCTAGATCTACCACTGAGCGTCTATGTACTCGTACCATTTATGTGCTCGAAATGTAAATAAATGATACGAAAAGGAGTTAATTCCAGAAAATCGCTTGCCGATATGGACAACGAAAAATCAGAGAATGAGTGTTGAAATTTTTCTTCCAATCAATTTTGGTAAAACTCAAATTTCAGGAAATGTGCGATCCCGGTGGCTGCTTAAACGAAGTTGTGCAAGCCATTTCCATTCTGTTACTGGCTCGATTGTTGATCAGCAACGCTGCTGAACTTGGTTTCCCTTTTTTACGTTCCCTGTGGAGAGATATGCGACTAAATGCCGCTAGTTTGAGCGGCCAAGAAACTGAAGCCGGTGTCTTGAACATACCTTGGTGGCATAAAGATTATGTTCTTAATGAACCGAAATTAGACGGCGTGTATGCAGAATATCTGGGTGAGATAGAATGGAGCACTAAAATTGGGTTTTAGCTTTTACCTCCAGTTTGGAAACAAATAAATAGGATGCCAATTGCTAATGCTTAATTTTGGAGTCACTCTCACATCGGTGAAATTCACTGACAATTCGCACTCTTTTTGAGAAAAAATCAAAAATTACTCTTGATCTAAGATGCATTAGATAAGATGACTGAAACTTCAAACTATAAAAATCACTTCGATTATCGGTTTAAAATTCAGTTTCAAGTTGTTTTTTGGATTCTTTAGTTTATCTTATCTCTTAAAATGTTTTTATTTTCTTCCTGAGTTTAGGATCCTGACATTTTCTTCAAATCTAACGATATCGTTAAATATATAACACTTACATAATCTTTTAACATCATTGCATAATTGAAAAATACAGGATGTCCTACGTATCCATAAACAGTTTTACTCGAGCGTCATGCGTGCAATTTCCTTCAAATTATAGGAAATTTAATAAAAAGGTAGCTTATAAAGATGTGTGTTTTCAGCGGCCAAATTTTATTCCGCTAGTTACATTATATTGCAAGCAGTAGGTCTAAACATGATTATTTTATTCGATTTCTAATAGATTTTTGAGACATTTAAAAAACAACACATTTTATATTTAAAATATCTCAAGTTTAAAAAAAGCTAGAGGCATGCAATTTACATTGTTGTGTAGAATAACCACTCTTCTAATAACAATTAGAATTTTTTTAGATTTCATAAGAATTGAGCAATATATTGCCTAATTTCGAAAGGTTTGTCCTAAAGTTAGTGGACATGAAATTTTGTGCTTAAAATTTACGATAATTATGCAAACACTCTAGAATTATTTTGTCATCATAAATGCTCAAATTATTTTTTGCTCAATTATTACATGTGATATGAAATAGTTAAAAAGAAATGTTCCTCTATCAACTTGACATTTGATGAAAAATATTTTCCAAAAAATTAAGTGCAGGGAGCAGCCGTCAAATCGCAGAAAATCAAATATTTATTTTATTGACTATAATCAAGAGTTGATAACAGCAAATATATCCAAATATCATGGAATTCACTAAAAATTGCTCGTCAGAATTGTGTGTGATTAAATTATTGTCTCATCACATTTCTGTGCCATTTCTCATGCTTCAGAATTTTCCGTTTCATGGTCGAAAGAAAATTGCCCATTTTTCTTGAAAACTAAGAAATGGTCACTATTTCACTCGATCTCCCTTTGGTGCATTACTAAGTCTGCAATACGCTTCAGCAGAAAGAATTAGTTAACCAGCATGTTTTCAAGCATAGAATAACATTTTGATGGAACCAAGGATTGAATAAATTTGACTCCACAAAATTTTGTCGCCAATTCACGCTTGTAATAATGCCTTCAAGTCGACCTTGCAAAAACTTTTCCCAGCATGCAAGATTTTAATTGTATGATCGCAAGTTATACGCTGTTCGATGCACAATCAAATTTGCTTTCTTTTGATACATTTGTTCATGCTTCACATACAATATTTCATTAAATATTTATCAACAACAAATGTATTGTTTTTTTATGGAACACCCTGTATTATTAGTTTTTTGTTTTTTCGCCAAGTGGATAGGAAATGACCTTTGAGGCCACTCTGGCCTCAGTAAGCGCCTGCAAAAAGAAATCACGTGGCATTACAGCGTTCTTCTCGGTATCTCACTCATAGACTTCTTATGCAGATTGTTCAGATTCAGAATCTAGTAAACATGGTGGTCATTCTAAGTGCTTAACGATTATATAGCCTAAGAGTGAAAACTGTTAAAAAATCACCACCCTTCGTCTGAACCGAGGAGAATAATACTAATCATTTTCAGACCCGCTGCTGGCAAACCGCTGTATCTGACGGAGCGAAATTTATTAGCCAAAATCCTCTAGTATGGATTACTTTTTGGCTAAGTTTTATCATATTTGAACCAAAATCGTGAGCATAGCAATCGAGTTAAAGTCTATAGATACGTGGGTTAACCCTGCAAATACCCATTCAAGCTTGTATAGTTTTCTCTTTATAAATCTCTTTATAAAATTTTATTACACTTTTTTTAGAAATGCTGGTTCAGTTTGGATACGTAACGCTGTTCGTGGCCGCTTTTCCTCTCGCTCCGCTGATTTGTTTACTGAATAATTTAGTGGAGATTCGATTGGATGCTACCAATTACGTCATGTGCTTCAGGAGACCGCTGCCCGTCAGGGATCCGGGTATACGCATTTGGCGGCGTTGTATGGGAATCATTGTCAAATTGGCAGTTTTATGCAACGGTGGCTTCCTGGCATTCACAAGTGAACTTGTACCCCAGATGATTTACAGGAATTATTATTCGAAGGTATGTGTACTGTATCCAACCAGCTTTCTAGATGCAATCTGTGATTTTTGAGCTTTAATATCAATTTAATCGATATATAAAGAAATTTTCCTGTTTTCGGAAAAAAGTTTTTCAATATTAAAAAAATTTGAAAATTTAAAAAATTTCTACACTGGACTTGGTTAAAAATTTTTTGTGATGAATCGAATTCTCTCAACAGCTTACTGTCGGCTGATTAGAAAAGCACGAATTACTCATTTCGATGTTTGTCGCCTTTCGTATTTCAATTGACAATTGCGAGGTTTAAAGCGTAACGTGGTCTCAGAAATCATTTACTCTTATGTCAATTTGATTCGATCATAAGCTCTGAGCGGTTCTCAAACAGAAGGATACTTTTTGCGTTCATTTACCAAAACTTGAATGATCGGTTACCCTCTATAATCACGTGCTATTTTGAACTTGGGTTATTATATATAATCTACTCGTAATGTACAGTGATTTTTCTTATAGCATGATAACTTTATACAGTATCGAACCAAATTTTTAGTTTATTTATGTGAAGTAAAAAGCAGCAGCCAATAATTTTCATTTTATCAATCACAGAACTTAGTATGCTTAAATTCTTTCGTTTGCTAATCTTCTTATCTTAACGATTCTCATATTTTCTCAGGACGGGTCACTAAACGGTTATGTCGAATTTACACTAGCTAAATTCAACACATCCCAGTGGAAAGATTTCAAGGAATTGCATCCACAATATGATCATTGCTACTTTCGAGACTTCAGGTAGAAAACTTTTATTATAGACTTGCAGATAGTTGTTTCAGTTCTGAATGTTAGTAAACTTTGATAACGCTTTATAAATATTACTTTGTACCTGGCGCAGAAGGTGAGGTTCAATTCTTAGTTGATCAATATACTTATCTTTTCTAAAACTATGATAAGGTATTCAGACATTTTACTGAAAATGTGTGGTAATTATTCCTGCTTTTAGCAATTTTATTCAAATTATAGCTGGCTGAATGTAATAACAACATTAGGATATTGGTAAAGAGCATCAGATATGAGTTTAAATAATTATTCAAGCAATATCAATACAATCAATGTGGCATTTTCACTTAAGAGTGAGGCATTAGATGACTTCCGTTTATAATTCTTTAGCTGCGTCTCTTTAAGATCTGAGGTAAAAAATTTCTTTTATCACTCTTTTTTGCAATTTATTTACTCAAGTAAATGAATTTTTCGTTTTATATGAATTTCAAGCCAGTTTATACTTTCACATTAAGACATACGACGTTATTGATCATTGCATTTCGAAATTAGCAAGTCCGATCGTCATGTGTGATTAAAGCCATTTCCAACAAAAGTGTCGATTAATTTAGGCTCAAGTTCAGCTTAAGCCAGGCTCAAGCAAGGCTTAAATTTGGCTTAGCTTCAATTTAAGCCTGACTTAGGCCACACCTAAGCCATGCTCTTGCTCTTTCTCAATGTTTGAGAGTTAACCAAGCTTATGTTCATTAGCTATAAGCTTGGTTTGAGCAGACTTAAGTCGGGGTCGTTGATCGCAGTATTATCTAAATTTTAATAAGTAAAAATACAAACTCGTAAACTTTTTTTGTTATATTCCTAATCACTCGTAGAAAACATTGAAGTATGAAAATTTTATCAAAGCATGATCATGGATTAAGAATCCCTAGAACGTTTCGGGAAAGGTTGTCGTTGTAAGCGCGTTTATTTTACGCAGGGACAAGGACAACCCGAACGCGTATTCAATCATTTGGTGGCAGATAATGGTGGCTCGCCTGAGTTTCTTCACGATATTTATATTATTTTTCTATTTTTTCCAATGGATTTGCGAATTTTTAATCGCCGACGTGCCCGAGGCGGTTCAGGTGCGCCTCGAGCGCGAAAACTTTACGGCACGGCAGGCGTTTTACGGCAGCGAATGTCGGTCGATTGACCCCAACAGCGCAACGCCCACTCGACGCACGTCTCGCGCCACAGTCGAATTAACGATGGACGACGAACGCTCGGAACAGCAGGCTCCTTCATCAATGATGTCCACGGTGGTGGCCGAGTCTGCTCGTTCTTTACAGCCGACCAATCAGACGAGCGACCATCCGGCCGCCGACCAATCGGATCGTCGCGCTCAGTGGATCAGCCAATCGATTTGCGACCAATCGGGATCGGCCGGACAATCGAACGATTTCGCGAGTGAGGACGACGCTTTGGAGTTCATTGACCAATCGGATACGACGACGGATCAGACGGAACTGATCGATAATTTTGACTTTCATTCGAAATGGTCGAATCGACAGGACGACCGTGATTCTAAATCGACCGATCACGCCAATAATGAACTGGAATTATTCGATCAATCGCGCGATTCCTCGCGTCCTATGTAAGTAAGGCATAAGAAGCTACGAAACTTTTAAATTATCACGCTGACATTTTTTTATTCTAGTGCATGTAGAATTGGCCGGTTAGTGTCGCAGTTAACCGAAAAATAATTAACATTGCTTCTTTCATTATTTTTTTAACCCTATGGACGTGACAGATTCAGGACCGCTGAAAGTTGGTAGGTAACAAACACACATGGGCATGGGGTTTAGGTTTGTACCCCGCCCCGAGACTTTGAAACACCCCCGCAGATTACTGTAGACCCACAGTATTCTATTTTTAGTAAGAAAGATTTTTAGCAATTTGACCCATCCTGCCCCCTTCCCCCAGAAATTTGGTGCTGCCCATGTATGAGAGGGAACCCAATTTTTTCTACAACATTCAGAAGTTGCGCTGAAATTTTGCTGTTCTGCGCAGAATTGTCAGAATTTTGTATTCAAAAGGACTTTAACAGTCAAAATGCGGAAATCCGGCCGTAAAGCGCTGAAAGACTTAAAAGAAAAGTGCGAAAGACTAAAATCGGTAATAGTAATGCTCATTTTCGTTTTTCTAGCGCTTAATTGAAGACATATAACTATAAAATAATTTTTTCGAAAGACCTATTATTTTTTAAATGTGTCATCAAAAACTGGACAAAGCGTGCCAAAATTGCAGTGTCTTTGCCCCAGGAAACTTTATCCAAGTTCGCACAAAAAGCTATATTCTTGGCAATGCTAATAAAATTATTTTCTTGATTATTTACGCTCGTTATGTTTATATGTACCTGCAGACCCAAAAAATAGCTTTTATTTCAGATACAATCATTCCGAACGTTAAGACATTTTAAAAAATAAATTAATAAATTGGCTAGAACGGTACCAGCATCGATTCCGAATTTTAGAGGGCCTTCGAGTTGGTCATGTAAACGATATGATTTCAATAAAACAACTAACGTTAAGCTTGCAACAAGAATGATTTTGCACATAAATGGACACCGGGAACGGCTGAAACGGTATTTTGCGCATGACACACAGTTTTTTTGATTGCTTCTGACTCCACTAACAAGATTTAAGGTAGCACTTTTTACGGGAATGCCAGATATCCTATTGTTAGCAAGTGGGCGATTAACTACCTTAAATGGTGTTATTCAAAATGATACTAGCTTATAATCCGTTTCGGACTCATAGTCACAGTCGTCGAATTGCATGTCACTTTAGCCAGGTGACCGCTAGATGGCTCAGGTCATTTTGGATAACTAATATGTTGCTGATTCTAAAAAAATTCGTACTTAAGGCTGATGTCAGATTCGGTAGTCCTTATATCGTTCCCGTCGAGTGCTGGTTGCATAATAGGCACCCTTTCTGTTTTTGTGCTGCAATTTTCAACTAAGAAGGAATTAAGCTAACGAAACTTTAACTTCAGCATTAGTGTACTGCAGTTTAGCTTTTAAATACACTGGAATTATTTTGTGTGTCGTGATAAATGACTACTCTTAGAATTTTATGAAGTTAATAGATCAATACCTACATCTGTAATTCATAAGTGCTGTTCTTAAGAGATTAGGCTGGTGAGTTTGGACGGGTTACGTTTTTTCTTTTTTGATCGACGTGCGATTATTCTGGCGAGTCTGTCAAGAAAATGGACCTACTTTGCAAATCTTTACGTTTTAATCAAGTTTAAAATTTGAGATCTTAAGTTTCAATCAGTATCCATTGAATTAATTCAAATCCTAAGTTATAATTATAACATATGGATTTAAATAAATTAAATCCATTATATTAATGTACTGAATTTTAAAAATTTTATTCAAACATAAAAAGGACCCTAGAAAACTTATCGCGCATCTTATAACACCAACTAATAAGCCTTGTGTCATGATTAATAGTTTCCGTTACTGGCAGGCTCAGAATTTTCTGACGTGGGAGACGGAATAAAAATTTTTCAATTGTGTCAGAAACTGTCCAAAAAATTCGTTCATTATGCTTAAACTATCTGTGTTTTCATTGGTAGACAGAATCTTTGGTGATCCGAAAAAATTAGAAAAATTTTTGAAGTTTTTAAAGAAAAAGGCGTTCAATTAGTGCCAAAATCGTCACAAAACACCGAAAAATTACCCGAGAAATCATTTGCAAGGACTAAAAAAATCCTAAATCCTTGTTCTGCACATAAACTACTCTGCTGATGTAGCAGACAACGTTTCTAGAAGGCCAAAAAAGTAGATTACTACCCGGAAAAATTTTGAAAAATCGTGAAAAAAATGGCTAAAATTATAAAAAGATAGACATTATTCACTGTTGCGTCCAACTATTCCTTAACGACGGGGGAGGGAAGCGGCCGCCTCCTCTTAATGCGCGCTTAATTCCCGATTTCCGCATTAGGCACAGGCTTTTTAACGAAGATACTTGATTGAAATGTAGCCAGCTAAGTTGCTAAAGATTTATGAGACGCTTTAATTCGTTTTACTCGCAAAATTTTGCGATTTTTTTTATTCCCAGTGATCCCACTTCAAAAACTCGTAGATTAGTATAAAAACTTGAAGGGCTCTAATTTAAAAAGGCTGCAATCGTCTGAAATTCGCGAGTCGGACGGCGGCGGGTCAGAAACGGCCGAACAGTTCGCGCATCGCAGCGACTCTTCGCTAATCAGCCAGGGACACGGCTTAAGGGCCGAACCGCGGGTCTTCCAATCGAATCGTATTTTAAAATCGTTGGTCCAACTACATCGCGAAGCATTTTCGGCCGACCAGGCCAAAAGTCGCCGGTCGCGCAACGGCGACCTTTTATTGCGCAGAATGGGTCGCAGTTTCGACCGGTCCACGTCGTCCGACGATTCGAACGCCAGGCTCAAAATCGACGAGTCCGCCGCCTTCGCGATCGAGGCCACTGAAGTCGACGTCATGAAATTGCCGGTCGATAATATCGTCTGACGAGCGCGCTCAGGCGGGCTGGATTACTGTAGGCGTCGGCGGTTACTGTATTTACTATGTACTGTAACGGGTTTCGCCGTAATCGATTCTTCGAAGCTACTATTTGCTACGGTTGAAATGGTGCTTGATCAAATTTTACGCTGCTGATTGGTTGATAGTGTTCGGGAAAAATTTGCGTCACGACCATAGGTGCACGGCATGGCCGATCTGGAGGGGAGCCGGTCTGGGGGGTCAGGAATTGAGCTTTTCTGGGCCAAGATGACCTCAAAAACTGCTACATGCCCTAAAATAGCGTTAAAACTACGTTATTACTCGGCTACTGCTCAATTTAAAGCACTTTTGGAAAAATTCTTAAATTTTCATCGGATGTTTGCCTTCCCTTTGCCTCATTTTGCTAAGAAAATTTGCCATTTTCGCATTCTGGGGGAACCCAAACCCCACGTGCATGTCGGGCCGCGACGCGACTACCGCGCTTTGTTCGCTTTGCGATAATATTTTTGGGATTCAGAAATTATCGTAAAATTTCTTATGAATCTAGATTACTCTGCCGTATGTAGATGCGTAGTATGGCCGGTATGGAGGGGTCAGTCGAAGAGCTTTTTTGAGCCAAAATGATATCGAAAAATGGTATATATGCTAAAATAACGTAAACATTATGGTAATCTGCAGTTTCAGGTCAATTTCGAGCAATTTTGCAGAAAATGTATTATTTTCATACATTTTCGATTTGTTTTATTTCCTACAAGGAAATTTTCCGTTTTTCAATCCTTTTTCGCATGCTTGCCTGTACTCCGTTTTTATTGTAAGTGTTCCTAAGAGCGATTGCATGACTAGGCGAATGAATTGGTAATATTCTTCAAAAGTGACGATTAGCGTTGCGCTACATTTGGGTCGAAAACGTTTCAATTTAATTCACTTAGTCAAATACTTGACAGATGTCTCAAATTACGCAATTTTTCGTACACGGAATTGACACATATTTTCCTTCTTTACTTTGTGTTTTATCTGTCTCGAAAAGCATATATTCATCTAATATTTGGTGTACGGTATAGCTTTCTTTAAAAAGATATGTATCTAGAAACGCGTAGGTACTCAAAATTATTATTTAGCGAATCCACGTGGTGTTTGAACTTCTCATTTATTTTTTCAATCTCTTGCTGTGATCTTCGACTGCGATTTCACTTTTTTATGCAAAACTATTTTTGGGACAAAATTTCATTCTTTCAGTGAACCTTCGAGTGCAATTTTGCTTTCGTATTTGCAAGTTTGTTCGATGTCAAATCCTTCATGAATTGTTAGGTTTCAACGAATGAAATAGGAATTTTTAAGATGTGTTTCGGTGTTACGTACTTATTCATTTTGTCGGAAGATATTACGTGTATTGCTCTCGTAAATGTTCTGCGAGTAAACTGTAAAAAGGAAATATTATTTGTTAAATCATCATGTGCATCATAAATTTATTTGTATTTGTATGTATTACCGCTTAGTGATTACTCGAAATCACGACATATATTTGTTTTGACCATGCGTTTCATTGATAAAATGGATGCATTTATTTGACGGCGACTTTTTTAATTGAGATCAATGCATGCAATAGCAGCATAACATGAGAAAACCGCTGACGACTTAAAGAAATGCATGGACAGCGCGAGCAACACGTGGTAAAAACCTGACGCGACTAATTAGTTGGTTTATTTCACTTTTGGAAGAAAGCTAATTTTCGTTATTTTCAATCTTAATCTTTTCAAAGTCTACTATCGGTGCAAGACGGCTTATTTGTAACAACACGAATACGAATTTGTAAATATCTTGAGATGATGGCAAGATTCCGCATAAGCAACTCGCCTAAAACACTGACTTCCAAAATGACATCATCGACCAAAAAGATAGTTCTTGAGATTGGGGTAGAAGAGCTTTAACCCCATCACAATATTGCTTGACCTACGACAAAAGTTCAAAATTTATTATATCAATAAACCGAGCTTTTTTGTTTGTGAAACTGTCAATATGCACTGAAATGTAATGCGAAACGTCAATAGTGGTAAAAAACAAATTGAATTTTTTCTATGAATGAACCCCAGCATCTGTGCAGTGGTGGCTATCGAGTATCGCATAGGAAAAACGAAATTTTCTTTGCACGATCTGAGCATTGCATATGTTTTGGAATCAATAATCGGGTAAGGCTACTGTTTCGGTTTTGATTGTTCCACGATCAGCTTCAGCAGCATGTTGTTCAATGGTCACACATGACACGGCTACATCCTCATGATCCTCCCTAAAACCACTGCATTCCGAGTCAAAACGCAGCACCTTAATCGACACGTAGACCGGTTCGCACTCGTAATTTTTGTGTAGTTTTAGCCGAAAATGCCGGTCAGCCGTTGCTCCAAAGTCATCGTCACTGGACAGCTGAAAAAAGAAAAAGCACTCTCACATTTCGCGATTTTCGTAAGCTTCACAAATTGACATGAACTCATGCTGTTTTTGATTTCTCGAACGTAACTGTGGGATATTTATTGTCGGCTGACCGTCTCGAGCTGATGAGCACGCATGAGTTTGGGGAGCTTTGGTCCCAGAATCCTGAGTTTTCCTTGCAACCTCAGAATATAATTTTGAAATTTTTGTTTTTTTTTTCTCAAAATTTTTCAGTTCTCTGGATAGAGCTTAATGAGAAACGTCGGAAACATTCATAACCGTGATTAGCCAGTCAGGTTCCGGAATACTATATTTTTTAACTGTGCCAAGTCGTTGGATAATATGGATAATGTGTCTAAGTTCGCATTACTGTGAATGCGCTTAGCAAAGAAGGTCGACTTATTTCTTTTTCGACATTTGTTCTAAGCTTGTTCACCGTGGGATTCTTTCCCTTCTGAGAGCAACAGGAGCATACTCGATGGAGTCACTTCATTGGCCTCGGTAAAAAAGATAAGTAAGACATTATGGCAAAAACAAATCTGAATTTCTTCGTATAAAAATCATATCAGACCTTGTTGATAGGTAAATTGTACATACATGGTTCTTATGTTATGCATGCTGAATCTTATTTTGACTTTAAATTTATCATTTTCAAAGTTTTTAGGAGAATTTTAGCTTAAGCGTATCATATACTGCTATTCCCACTGCCTCGTTAATGCTGTCGTTATGTAGATGCACCGAAATATTCGTATTTAATTGAAAATATAGAACTTTTTGTCTATAAACAGCGGATTTTTGATAGTAGTGATCAGCAAAAGGTAACGAAATGCGATAGCGCTGATTTACTAAAGATTCAAGACATAAAAACGCTTAACCTTCTCCATTGACCACCATGTTTTTGCAGTCGAAGTACACCATTATAGCAAAAACTCCTATTCCATATTAAGATACACCGTCTTTACATATTGTGACAGTTATTACTTTTATTTAGTACAATTTTTTATGTTCTTTCTAAATATGTATGTTATTTTCTGTGAAAATTATTTTTGAAAGAGGTACAAGTAAAAAACTATTACAATGCATAAGAATAGGCGCTGGTGGATATCCATGCAGAAAAAACAAGAAAAAATAGATTTCTGTTGCGTTAAACACAACCAGAGGTTCCATTTGATATCTAGAAAGGAATAAACCACTAAATTTTTTATTAGAACTTCATTTTCCCATTTTGAGTTTTTGTGATATCACTGTCTTCTCATCAAGCTAAACCATTAAACATGATGTAAGTGAAGCCAAAACAAGGCTAGACAACGTTTTGGACACGTGGATAATGAAGAACAGAAAAATGCCAATAAAATGATTCATTATGCCTCCGGCATAGGGCACGATTAATGGAGGGTTAATCGCAGTTAAATCAGACTCAATATGATATTAATTCAGTTGAATTTAATGAAGCCTGCTGAGCAAATATGACAGCAACAAAATTCTGGGAGTTCGATGGGGCTGAATTGTCAAAAATAGCATCGAAAATTAATTCTGGAGGGAGTTCATCGATTTTTGGAAGGATTTTTCAGATTTTCAGGGGTCTTTAGGACCCTCAACGCCCATGCGTGCTGCTGAGTGCCACCATCATGACGAAATTTTTTGCATGCGCAATCCTAGAAATTCAAACGGCATTCATTTCTAAAATCGCAAGTCCGACTCGCAGTGACTAACGCTTTCACGCTTTAAAACAAAACATTGACATGAAGGTCAGGGTTTCGATTCGGCCCCTGAAAATCCAAAAAGTCCACAGACCCTCAGAATCATATTTTCAAAAACATTTCTCATTATTACTGTTATTTTTGATTCCAGCGGAAGCTTGTTAAAAAGCGTCCAAAAAATTATGTTTTTGCTCATTTCATCAATTTTTCGTTATCTACTCATCTACCATTGTAAATTTTTGAACCCCCAGAATTCAGTCTCTGCCGATGTACGTACGCATATAAATACCTGTCCAGTCGACACCCGTTCCGTAACTTGATCGCACAGACAACGCGCTTCTATGACATTCGAGGGCCATCGGCGAGGGTCGTAGTTGACTCGCCATTCCCACGGGCACAAAGCGCGTTCCCGAACTGGTCTTTCGCGGTACGACACGGAATTTTGCACCGACGGCTCCACTTGCGGATCAGCAACAGTCGTCGACGGAACGCCGGCGGCTAGGGCGAAAAAGCGACGGCGCCTGGCGTCGCACACATCGTTGGGCGTTGCGGGCACGGCTCCGACTGTGTGATCGTCGATTTGCTCGAATACGGCGCGGTCCAGCTGGCGGACTGGGTGGAACACTTTGAATGGAACGGTCAAATTTGAGTGATGGAATAAATGAGCCCCCATTCGTTTGTAAAGATCGTCGTTGAGCAAACACGACGACGACGTCAGCATTCTAGAAGGGAAAAACGAAATGACTAAAAGCGACTGGACACCACACCATAAGTGGGCGTGAGTGGGGGAAAGTTAGGGGTTTAAATCCTCAGAATCTGAAAAACCTCTGCAAAAATCGATAAATCTTCCGTAATTGAATTTCTGGCATGTTTTTTTGGGATTTTTGCCGGTTTTGACCCCTAGAATTTGGCTGCTGCCCATGTATGTATGCTGGACATCAAACGTACAAAAGCGCGAACAAAATTACGTGGGTCTGCTGAGATGGATTAAGAAATTTATAAAGCGACGTCTATCAATCAAAATAAACGAATCGCAGAAAATAAAAAAAAATTCTAAAATTTAATGTTGGGTCTGCAAACGCTATACTAAAAAGACATGGATCGTTGATCGTTGAAAAAAATGGTTTATATAAAGCGCCCGGATTATTAGGTGCACTTTGAGTTACGCACAACGGTGAGATTATTTCTCAGGATTCCAGTAGATTTTTTCTTTCACTTTTGAACTTCAATATATACTAGCAAATGGGGCGCTTCGCTGCCCCATCTAGAGTGTTTGTAAACAAATAATATCTTAACCAGTAATTAGTATAAAAAATTGAATGACTCTGCAATGGATCGGCGAGCGGTTTTTATATTTTTTATATCTAGCTGAGCTGCCCGGCGTTGCCCTGGCTGAACTTAGGCCTGATAGCTGTATGGGATTGAGATGTCTGTTGTATTTTTTTATTATTCGGGACTTTTGATGTTTTTGGGATATTTCTAAAAAAATTGTCGGTAAAAACATATTGTATTTTTTAAATTTTTTAAAACTGTCTTTTGTCAACCATTTCTTTGATTAAATCCATATTTCTGACGTTATAGAATGGTTCTGAGAATTCTTTATCCTAAATCATATTTTTGATGTTCTGGGATGTTCTGGAAATTTTACCATTAGATGGTTTGGGATGTTTAGAAATTTTGTTCGATCATAACCATATTTTTAACGGTTTGGAATATTAAAAAACTTTTTGGTCCAAAACCATACTTTTGATGTTTTTGGAGGTTTAAAAATTTTTTTGGTCAAAACCATTTTTTTGATGTTTTGAAATGTTTAAAGATTTTTTTGGTGCAAACCATATTTTTGATGTTTTGGGACACCAATCTTACAGCACAGGATATGTTATAGCACTGGGTATGGTATATCACGTCCTATCTTGTAGCATGGGGTATGTTATATCACGTCCTATCCTGTAACACTGGGTATGTTATATCACGTCCTATCTTATAGCATGGGGCATGTTATATCACGTCCTATTGTATAGCATGGGGTATGTTACATCACGTCCTATTGTATAGCATTGATTATATTGTATCACGTCCTACCTTATAGCGTCGGGTTCAACTTTGTACAATATTCAACTTTGCCCTCATTGTAAACAAATGCAAAAAGTTGCATATTAAATTAGCCGCTAGAAGCAAAACATTTGGATTTGAATGTTCGAAAGCCGCATGTTTGCTGCTTTCTTCGAAAGCCGCATGTTGCTGCTTTCTTCCGAAAGCCGATCTTGCTGCTTTCGATTGCTTCGCATTAAATTTCACGCGCGCTAGTTTACAAGGTCAAAAATTTTGACTTGGTGCAAGCTCTTTTCAGTGATTAATTATGTTTATAAGTACCCGTACGTGATTTCCTTTCAGCCCGTCTCATACATGTTTTATGATGCTAGATCGTATATTTAAAGTAGCGAATATGGTATCAGCGGTCCCAGAAACCCCAGGGGCCAAATTTTGGAAGCAACAGTCAATCTGTGCTTCTGCAAAAAGACAAAAACCTAAATTTTATGCAATGCATAGGGTACCTTTGGGCTCCCGTCCCGTATCTCAGAAACCAATCCGTGAATTTTCTTCAAATTTACAGTAAGGTCAGTCATAAGATATCCAATAAATGGTGTAAACTTTAAAAAAATTTATCCGTTGCGATTTGAGATATTTGATAAAATACACTTGTAAATCACGTTTTTCTTACGACATCACATCAGTTTACACTGTAGTGTAAAGTGGTTCACACCAGTCGATAGCGCATAAAAAGTTGATCTAGGGTGGCTTTGAAATTGTACCCTGCGGCAATTGCATAAGCGGCTAGAGCTACCAAAACCTTTTACATAAATCCGTAGTTTCCGGGTTTCAGGAGTCCGATCGAGCCATTTTAATCAAAAAATTGTAATTAGCGCCCAAGAATACCCATTGAGTGAAAATACAAGTATCACAAAATTATCCAGTAAAAACTTTTTTGCCTCACACACACACACACACACTTACACACAACTCGAAATTAATATTATAGATGCTCACATATGGGCTTTTTTTGCGTCCACTTCGTATTGCATATTTTATTTCCAATGTGATACCAGCTAAAGCATTTTTGCGCGAACACTTCGCGCGAGTCCAAAATCTTCATTGTGCCGACAAGAATATGGTTCCGGTTCTATAAAGCGTGGCTCAAGACAGGCTTAATCCTGTACATAATGAACATAGGTGTTCAATTTTGATGTCGTATGTTTAAACATTGTCGTTTGTTTTAGCTTCGGCGCTAAACCAGAGCTAAACCTGACCGCATATCTTTAAACATTGAAGTCTGGCTTAAGCCTGATTATAATAGAAATCGGGTCCTGTACCTATCTCCACTTTTTCTTTGATCTACTTAAACATAGAATAAATTGTCCAGCATGAAGCGTGAAATAGAACGAAAGGGAATAGGAAGAATGATTTGTAACACATCAAAAGTGCTACTGCAATCATCGGATGCGAAATAAATTGGCAATAAATGCCCTAACCTTTTAAAATTTCGCTATAAAATCTTGAGAAAAATTGATAGATGCAAAATGTATATTTGTTTAGGTTGATTGCGCGGCTTTTAAATCGCGTTTATAAATTTGACAGTTTTTATTAGTTAAAATTCTGGGAATTCTCGCTAAAACAGCACAGAAAACTTAAAATTACTGCGTTTTCGCTCCAAGTCTTTGTTTAGCGTAATAATCGGCTCAAAATTTTTTTATACCAGACTCGAAGTCTTTCTTCCATAACTGGCAGATTCCGCTCGATTGAGGATTCTAAGCAGAAAACCGCGTTTATATGCCCTCCAAGTCATTATGAAATTAATGTTATGCTGGTACAAAAATAAACATAAAGTGCAAAACAAAACATGACACAACAATATGACGTAGAAATTTTTTCTCGTTTCACCAACGTTCAAAGCTTTATGATCATCTTTTCTGAGTCAAAATTTTTCAAAACAGTATTAGTCCTTTTTTCGAAAACGCTGCATAATTATTTATTTAAAAACCGAAGAAGTTTTGTCGAAGGTCATTTGTTTTGAATGATAAAGAAAATTATGAAGCTTATTTTATCCTTTCCTCAGCTCTAATCTTATGTAGTGTTCAGTGAAATTTTAATTCGTAAAAAAGCATTGAATATCTGAATTGAGACCAAAAACTTACATCATTTATTTCAGCACCAACTGGTGGCGGCAACCTGATTGTGTTTAGGCAAATCTGTTTATAATCTGAGATCAAATGAGAATAGTGGTAGGTAGTAGGATTTTATTTACCTCCTTATAGAGTTATAAATATTCTCAACCTTGAAAATTGTTTTTATGATTCAATAAATTGGTATGAAGCTTTGGAGTTGTTTTTGAGATGTCAAACCAATATCGCGGTCAAGTTTATTTTTAGCCTCAAACACACACAATGTGAGGGTGTTGAATTATTCATTTACACCTCGCATTTTGTGATACACGTTGACATTTTAACGGATTTAAATGTTCGTTAAGTTAAGCTTAATTTTACGTTTCAAGGCGATGTTTTCGAATAGACGTGTAAGCACTATGTTGGTTGGATGCCCAAGATTTTAGCATGTGGAAAAGAGGCATATTTACAGATCGCTTAATCTCTGATCAAATAGAATGTTGTTGGACTATGGATGTCACCTTGAAGAAAAAATATTGAAGAGGCGAAAACAAAAACAGTTCAGAAATAGAACTGCAAAATATTTTTTAACGCATAAACGCTACTTATCCGACTTCAGATGGAAACAAATCATAAGGCAAATGAAAAACAATGCAAGCCTACATAAAATCTGGTCTCTCCTAATATTGGACCTAGAGATAGCCTTACTTGCTTGCAAGAAAATCATATAATGACATACAATTTCGGGGTCAACGATCTGATTATTCATAACTGAATATAAAATGATCTTAAGTAGAAGAAAAACTTAGATTACTCTCGCAAAATTCCACATAAATCTGTCACATAATTTTATGTTATTTTTTCTCTTTATTTTTACTAGGAACGTCAACAAAAATCATTCTCGGTAAAACACGGACGTCTATCGCTGGATATAAGTCAATGAATAATTCGGGTGAGAAATGGTTTCAATTTGTAAAAAATCACCCTCGACATTTAAAAAAATGTAATTTATCTGAAAATTCTTATGTATAGCTTTTTGCATTGAAATTGCAATTTGAAAAATACTTTCAGTGAAAGATCATTAAGACCTGTAGTCTGTTTCACATAAGTTTGGGCACAAATTGTAAGAATTTTTTTCGAAAGTAAGCCGACGGAATACGATAATTATAATCGCAATCTGTCGGCTTATTGTCGGACATACTTTTAAAA
The DNA here is from genome assembly GCA_036768485.1 of Mermis nigrescens. NCBI lineage: Eukaryota > Metazoa > Nematoda > Enoplea > Mermithida > Mermithidae > Mermis > Mermis nigrescens. The sequence goes on from JAVLUZ010000160.1 coordinate 5,387,132, forward strand.
TTTATGCCCAAACTTGTGTGAAACAGACTATGAATGTCTGTCATCGCCTGATTTTTTACATCGCTTGTAATGCTCTTTCAAATTTTTGTCATTTCTTTTTTCTTGTTACAATTCACAAATATGTACTTGTGGTTAAAGATAATTGCTTTGAAAAAAACCTAAAAAATCTCATATTTTGATGTTCTAGAGGTAAATAACATGAAGTTGCTATTTTTCGCAATTTTTCTAACAATTTCAAGCTAAAAAAGGGAGGATCCAGACGTAACAACATTTTTTAATCAAAGTTTCGTATTATGCATTTGTTGGGTTGACAAAGCAAGTTCCGCAATGAATCAAAGAACATTATTGCGGGAAAAATCCTAATCGATTTTTAGTTGCAAAGACAACATAGAGTCAATTTCAGATTTTTCCGGCGCTTAGCGCCGAATCAGTACCCTTTAATGGCGCTTATTGCCCTTCAATGCAGTCTAAAAGCCTAAATTTTGCGCCAGAAACGTAATTTTCGATCATGCGGTGAAGATTTTTAAGACTCGTAAAATGATTTTTTAACACCTAATAACAAAATGATTAAAACAATTTTATTCCATTTTTAGCGAAAATTTAAAAAATCTGTGCGCTTTCGTTTCCCTTAGCAGCATTGTTCTATGGAAGTGAGCTGCAATAACATTAGTTTGGTTATGCTTTAGTCTGAATTTCCTGTAGATTCCTTGTTTAAAAACTTTCAGGAATTTCGAAATCTTTTGAAAAACTTTCTGCATCACTAGCAATCAATTTATGTTACCTATAAAAAAGAGCAAAAAAGACGGTATTTCGATGCATTATGGACGGATGTTTGGGTCTAACTTGACAATTTTGTCAGAGTTGAGGTACCGCCCCTGCCCAGAAATCTCGGATCCGCCAATGTTCAGGTCGATAGAGCCGTGCTACGCTGCTTGGGAAAGTTTACAGTAGACCTTAGTGGGAATAACATACTCAGCGTGGTTCCGAGTTGACCTCTTTTGATTCCAACGCCGATCCACATCTGTCAAATAAAAGCCGCGACACAGTGAGGTACAGTATAGTGATAATGCAGCAAAAAACAGCAAATGGTGTAACATTTTTGCACTTGAAATGATGGCAGTTGCCTGAAGAGTGGATAATAAAAGCTGAAGCAGACAAAAATTTAGGTTTGATTAGATGGGGTTTCTTGGCCTTCGCATAACCAACACAAGGCTAGTCGAGTGACCAGCGAAATTCTACAATGACACACTTCTCAATGTCCTCGAGGAAATATATACGCCGCTAGTCACGTACTTAGAGCGGCCTACGCAACCAAGGTGCCATTTAAGTTATCGGAATGGAGACGGAACGTGACCCACGGATTGCGACATGGCTAATCAACGAATCGATTACGCAGTGGAGCCGGTTTTTACTAAATGAGCACCGTCTAAATTTTAAATCCCGTCTCTTAGAGGCAAATTACTTGTTTCTGCCTATATGATCACGATCTCTTCGCTTTGTGTATTATTAGTAGTCTAATCCACTAAATTCAAAACTATAGCATTTTGTTAAGAAAACAAAGTCTTCGTTCATTCACTTTGTATGCTAATCATAGCGCACTAAGCGCTCTTTCATAAATGTATTATTTACTAGTGATTCGTAACCTTTCCAGGCTGATCTGTAATAATTATTGTGTTGTGTGTGACTCGAAACACGAAATACCAGCTAATTTTGGCTTAGAAGCTGTCTAATGTCTGCTGACGCGTCGCAGAAAGTTTGTGGTAAAAGTGGGCGAATGAATAATACGCGTACATGCCTACCTGAGCAGTTATTCGCGGCTTGCTTGTTCAGAATGCTAGCTACTCTTTGGAAATTGGAATAATCGTACATTTCGACGAAAAAACTATTTCAAGCATTTGCGCAAACGCCTGCTAAAATTTACTCATTTTGTTTTTTAGAGCGTAGATATATTTATCTAATTATTAAGCCATAACATTTATGCTTGACTCATTAGTCATTACACGCGAGTTAAAGGTGAGATTACAGTCTGCTCGGTAAGGTTACCGTATTTCGATCAAATTTCCTTGTCTACTTTACAGGAACTGTTCATTTATCATCGCAGTATGTCTTGAAATGCTTTTGTATTAACGATGCATAGTTATGCTTGAAAGTTCAAAGTCAACTCGATTGTAGATATGCAACATATGCCGCCTTCTGCTGTCTTTTATCATTAAATGATATTGCTTAGGTGATTGCTTTTAATTGAATAACCTATCATGCTGGCAACAAACACAGATTAGTTACAGCAAAAACAGACAGCCAAACTTATTTTCTCTTCACCGCCGAACTTTAGTGAAAGCCTAAGAAAATAGATCGATCAGACGTATTTCCGGTGAAAAAATTTTTCTCACACAGTGGCATACAAACAACTCGACATAAATATTAGAGACCGCTAAGTTTTCGGATGATTTTAGAGTCACTTTATCACTAAATATAAATATTAATGATAATATAAATATGTAATAATAATAATAACAAAAATAATAATAATAATAATAATAATAATAATAATAATAATAATAATAATAATAATAATAATAACAATAATAATAATAATAATAATAATAATAATAATAATAATAATAATAATAATAATAATAATAACAATAATAATAATAATAATATTAATCATAATAATAATAATAATAATAATAATAATAATAATAATAATAATAATAATAATAATAATCATAATAATAATAATAATAATAATAATAATTCAATTAATCAGTTTCCTTAGTCATATCACTCATCTTTACAGTAATTCTAATAGAGTTGCTAAGGCCAGAGGTCACTAAAATTTGGATACCGAATGAAGTGATTTTGCTGCTCAAGATGCTCTCTGTTAAGAAACACAAAAATGGGTCAAAAACATCGAAAAACGACAGGCTTTTTGCACAAAGTAGAGTTTGATTTCAATTCTATCTCAAAAAAAACTTCCAGCTTCCTGGCATACATTTTCAGCTTGGGAATTGTGTAAAGTCAGCCCTTATAAATTTTTAAAAAGTGCCCTTTTTGGGCTAAAAATTATGGGTACTCGTCAAAAACACTTATTTTTGCGTAAGACGGAGCTCGTTCTTTCTGAAACATGAAAACATTGAAAAAATTCCAAAAAAGTTTGAGTAAATTGAACAAATTGGACAAAATATAGCCACAAAATGAGAATATGGTGCAAAGCGCCGAAAATTATCACTTTTGAGCCAAAATATAACTAAAATCGCTTTGCAAAAGTACACTTTCTACGATTTTTGCGGAAAATAGACAATTCTGTGGGTCAGGAGCTGTTTTGCAGGAGGGTCAGCAGTAGCGAATCCTGGATTTTCAGACAAGGGTAGGCGAACCCCCAATTTTTCCATTAGTGTGAAATATTATTAAAAAAACCGTTCATTATGCTTAAAGTGTCAGTTTTTGGTTTTTGAGTCTTTTGGTAGACATAATATTTTGTGATTCGGAAAAAAGTTAGGAAATATTGGAAGTTTTCTACGGAAAAGGCGCAACATTAGTGCCAAAATCGGCACAAATCACCAAAAAATAGACACGAGATCATTGTAAGAAGTAAAAAATCCTTGTTCTGTACAAAAACTTATCTGCTGACGTGAAAATAAAGTTTTTGTAGAACGCCTAAAAGTCCGTGAATGTCATTTAGGCGACGAATTAAGCCTTCTGGCATGCACCCCAAAATACACGAATTTCCTAGCGCTGAATATATCTGGTCAACATGACTTGTGACAATGAGTGAAAAGTTACGCAGTGTCATGAATCATGTGCAATCAAGATCATCTTTGTGCTGCATGCCGCTACATTTACATTTCTATGCTGCCCGTGTATTGTTTACACGCACTCGTTTAGCACACGTCAGAGTCAGGTGCAGATTTTGAGGGGGAGGGGGTGGCCGCCCCTGTCATCAAAAAATAGTTGGGCGCAATTTGATGATTTCAGCCATTTTTTATGACGATTTTTCAAATTTTAGATAGTACTCATTAATGATATTCACTGACTTTCTTGGCGCTCTAAAAACTTTCACGTCAGAAGATTACTTATGCACAGAATGGGTATTTTTTATTTCTCACAATAATTTTCCGAGTATTTTTTCGATGCTTTGTGCCGATTTATACACTAATTTTGAGCGTTTTTCTTTAGAAACTTTCCAAAAGTTTCAATGATTTTGTCTATATTAAACTTTCTGACCGTTCAGCGACCACTTACTTGCTAAACTTGTATCTTTGTTCCTGTGCGGTGTGGTGTACCTCACCGCAGCAATGATTTTTGCACACGGACCATTTGTGTATGCAGGGAGACGGTCACAAAGTCAATGTACATTTTGTACATCAAAATTTTCGGGTAATGTAATAGTACAGTAATGCTTTCTCGAAAGGGAAAATTAATTTTTTCACCTAATTTATAGGCTTCTGCAGATAAAAAGTACATAAATATATCAAGACGGCGTAAAGCGCCAAAAAAACTCCATATTTTTATCATATTCGAGTGAAATCTGAGCTCTTCCTACTAAGAAATAGTCCAGAAAAGTTAAATGGCATGAAGCGCCAAAAAATTAGTCATTTTACAGTCATAAACACCATTTTGAAGCGTTCTAAACATTTTTTTTGCATTTTTACTTTACATTTTTTGCTTGGGTACTAAGGTCTAACAGTGTGCGGAATTCCCTCAGTTTCTGAGGAATGCGATCGGGACCATCCATGTACTATAGTCTGTTTCACATAAGTTTGGGCATAAATTTTAAGAGTTTTTCGAAAGTAAGTCGAGGGATTACGATCATTATATATCAAATCAATGCTATAATCGCGATCCATCGGCTTATTGTCGGACAGAGCTTTTAAATTTATGCCCAAACTTGTGCGAAACAGACTATAAGTGTGCGAAATTTAAGCGCAACTGCTTCACTTAGTTTTTGGTGCAAACTTCACACATCCACAAAGTGTAAAAAAGTTTAGAGTTGAATTCGTAGCCCTGCTTTCACGGAGAATAGTTTAAAACAACTAAACTTCCACTACAACGTTCTGAAACTAAAGTTCCTAAAGTAAGCTTTGCACAACCACTGAATGTACAGAAGATTCAGGACCAGATTCGTAATCCTGTTTTACACTTAATATTTTTTTAAATGAAGCTTCTGCGACGTTCTTGGATCTAAAAAACTTTCAGCGTAAACTTTACAAAAGTAATGGGTTTAAAGAAAGCTTTCTGTCAGATTTGTGATCCTCACGTTACCGAGAACATTTCAAAAAAATTAAGCCTTTTCAACGCGCTATCACTACATTTAATTTTAGAGTAAACTTTACACAAATACTGGGTGTTAAGAAAATTAGCAGTCAGTCTTGTAATCCTGACGATATGGAGAAAATTTTGAAAAAAGAAATAAATTTCTGCAACGCTCTGGAACTATAGTCTGTTTCACGAAACCTTGTGCATGGATCACATTTCTTGAAACGATGTAAATCTATTACAAAAGCGGTTTAAACTGAAGCAACAATCATAATACTGTGCATAGCAATTGATAGGCATATGAAATTTTGTAAAGCAAAATTCTATTACAGTAAACCGACTAGAGATTACTTTTGTAGCTGCTCTCTATATTGCAAAAATTGACTTTCATGCACAAGGTTTCGTGAAATAGACTGCATATAGGGAAAGATAATTTTTAGTATAGACTGTACACAACTACTGGGTGTTAATAGGACTTACAGTCTGGTTAGCACTTAATTCTGACGTCACGGTAAATATTTTGAAAAAAATAAGCTTCTGCAACGCTCTCGACCGGAACTGAACTTTATTCTCAGTGTTAACTTAATTATAAATACTGGATGTAAATTAAAATTATAGTTAGATTTGTAATCCTGAACATAGGTGGGCTGCACCAAAATTCTGGGGGGTATGCAAGATTTTTCAGAGGTCAAAAATGTTTTTAAAAATGGTGGTATGGCGAAAAAAGCACCATTTTTCAACGTTTCTCATATAGTACTATCCATTGGCATTAAAAACTTGCGAAAAAAACATTAAATTTCAAAAATTGAATTCCGGTGGTATTTTGGTCTCTGAGGGGTATTCGGCCCTCTGTGGGTTGCATGCCCCAAACCCCCTCCCCACGTCCATGTGTGATCCTGACGTAATAGAGAACACCTTGAAAAGAAATTAAGTCTCTGCAACGTTCTAGAACTAAAGATAATTTTCAGTGTAAACCTTACATAACTACTGGGCGTAAAGAGAACTTACAATCAGATTCGTAATCCTGACGTTAAGGAAAACAGAAGCTTCTGCAATGCTCTGGAAATGATCCTAATTTTATGTGTATGTACATATTAAAGAATTATTGGATACCCTCCTATTACCAAGGGGTCACGCACCCTAGTCTTACCAAGGTCTAGATCGAAAATCTAGTCATTGGGGAGATAACAAAAATGAATATAAATACATATTTCTGGTAGCCAAGAGAATGAGAAATTCAAAAATGTCATTAACTTTGCACAAAACTGAAAACCAATTGAAAAAAACGTATTTGAACTTGCAAAAATGTGTAAGAAATACGATCTGCAACACAGGTAACACATGTTATAAAATCATGAAATCCAGCTTTTCTTATAAAATATAGGTCGATACGTTTTCTTATGCTCAATAAAACATGTGTTGCAGTAAAAAAAGAGGGTACTGAGAAGCTTGCCACATAAGAATTTATGGCCTTACAGTAAACTGCAAAAAACAGGCAACTAGATCACGGATCTAGAGCTTGGTAAAAGTAGGGTTAAGGATACTTTAAATTAGATTATGATCCTGACGGAGAACATTTTGGAGAAATTTACGTTTTGCAACGCTCTGGAAGTAAGATGGAATTTCAGTGCAAACTTATACCTCTACAGTAACTCAACATCTGGTGTAAATCAAACGCGCCTATGTGCATTTATGATCCTCGATGTTTGGTACATTTTATAATCAGGATCATGTCCTGATTAATGTGCAATAGACGATAGCCAATCGAATGAAAGGCCTTAGGCCCTACGCCGATAGGCTGAATTTTCACTGATTTTGAATCACCCTACTGCGAGAAAGTCCGAAGAACTTTTGAAGAGATTATGGATTAAAGAATACACAATACACACATACTCGTACATAAATGTCCACTTCAGAATATATGACCACAAAGATATTTTGTGAGGAAGTAAGAACATATTGCTTCGCATTTTTAATTAAATAAATTTTACTATATCTCGCATTTCTGCACTTTGAAGAAGAAAGAAGAAAGAAATTTTATCACTGATATACCCACCGTTTTTTTCAACTTTTTGGTCTATTTCTAAAACCAAAATTTTGGGAAAAAGAAAAAATTTTGGGCTTGGTTGGCATTCGTTGAAAATTTTTGTAATCTTAAAAATGCGTTTTAGAGAGTTAAAAGTTCAAAACTTTTTCGGCGCTTCGCGCCCAATTGATTTAATTCTTACTTGTTATTAATGTTTAAGTCGCGCGGCGCCAATTGCAGCATTTTTATCGATAATCTGGTCCTAGAACTCTGCTACGATTGAAAATTCTTACCTTCTGCACAGTTTTTGTAATCCTGCGTTTTGTAAACTAAAATTGCTGAAACCAAAATTTCTTTGGCTACGGCGCTTCATGGCTGATCAGTACTAGTTTTGTTGCTCAAAACCGCTGAATTCTTGTTAAATGTTTCACTGAAAGGAGAATGAGATTATGTTAGAATCGGTGACCGCAAAAATTATTTAGAGAGCTAAAATTTCAACATTTTCTGGCGCTTCGCGCCATTTGATAAATTATAGTTTTAATTGTCAAAAACCACTTCAGAATTGGCTAAAATGCTTCACTGAAGGAAGGAAATTCGGAGTATATTGAGAATAAGGTGACCTTGTCAAATATTCAAAAAAACGTGATTTTATGCCTTTTCAAACAATAATCTTTAACTTAGAGGTCGAAAAAACTGTCGGAAAACCATGTGAGTGAAAAAAAAATTTTGAAAAAAAATTTTTGTCAAAGATTTTTTTCACTCTCATGTTTGACAGATCGTGTTTTCAACATCTACATTATAGATTATTACTTGAAAAGGCATAAAATCACGTTTTTTTGAAAATTTGTACTGAAGTATTAGCATCGAAACATTGACCTGAGCGGGAGCGACCTCGACCTAAGCAGCTTTAAACACCTTTTGAGATATACTAAGACCTAAGCATCTATACATCGACCTGAGCGGGAGCGAACTCGACCTAAGCAGCTTTAAACACCTTTTCAGATATACTAAGCCTAAGCCTAAGTATAATAGAAGTAAAAACGGCAATATTGAGAGTAGCCCAGTTCGTCTCAATTAATTCGTTATCCTTAAACACATGAAGTTTAACAGCCTGTAACTCGGTCAATAATGCCGACCGACACATAATTCTTCCAGATTTGAATTCCATGACGCTTAATTAGATTAAATCATCCATGCAAAGTTAATTTATAGGAGGTCACCTTATTCTCAATATTAGCCAGAAATTCAAGTTTCAACATAAATAACGTATACTGATCGTGATATTTCTTGTAGAGCCAGTGTTTTTTTTGCACGGGCCTCTTTGCACCGTGCAAAAAACCTCCCAAAATCCTTTTGCACGACCGAAAATTTTTTTTACAATGTATTTTATATACAAAAATTTTTCGCGCTTCGCGCGGTAGGATACTGTAGGTTTAACCGTTATATCTTTCACACTATGTTTAACCTGAGAAGAACGACAGATTTGCGATTTCTGTAACAAATTTTCAGCACATTTAATACTTTCTGCAGGAATTTATATAATGCTTAAAAAATAAAATGACATATTTTCCTAGCGATTCATGTTATAAGTGGATAAATATAATAAGTCGCGCGAAGCGCGAAAACTTTTTCCTATTTTCGAGCCAGAAAATCTTAAAAATGATCAAATGTAAAATTTTATTTGAAATGTTTATGCTGAAAATATCTATAAAAGTGAAGAAATCGCGGGAAGCGCGAAACTTTATTGGGATTTTCTTCAAAAAAGCACTTCAGATTTTTCACTTTCTAGCACTGAAAAATGTGTACAAAACAACACTGTAATGCTAAAATTAAAATAGGGCTTCAATCGTCATAATTATCGAAATCCTATTTAAAAACATGAAAGCTCTGAAAATGGCATGAGCAAAAAATGAAAAAAATAGCGTAATTACCTATTAACATGACGCAGAAAACTTAATTAAAAAAAACTTAATTGGGTGACCTTTGAAAAAAGTAAAACAAGCTAAAACAAGATCCACGTCTTGCTAATTCGGTAATGGAATACGCAAAGTAGAATAAGCATGTCTGCATCAGAAATGAAAATAGGATGAAAAATTGAACTCAGTGGGCGCGCTGGAAAGAAAATAAGATACTTTGGTGTTATCCGGCACGGAGCGCTGGAAATTTTTTGAAAATTTGATTTTAAAGTGACTGGGCGTTCAAAAATCGACATATTTTACATTATTTCTGCCCAAATTTTTCTTTGCAACGTGCAAAAATCACCAAATTTTTCTTTGCACGGGCCCAAGAAAGTTTGCACTGTGCAAAAAAAAACTGTGCAGAGCGCGAAATTTTTATACAAAAAGTGCATCAAACACCGCTATTGCATGTGTACATATGTAAAATTTTCTACTTAAAAAACACTGATTTTTTAACACAGGCGCTCTATTTTTAACGTTTTTAGACCTCCAAAAAATGTGGAAAAAGGTCGGAAACAGTGGAAAAAAATTTTGGGTCTGGTCTGGTCTATAATGTCAACAAAAAATCGCTGGGGAAAAACGGTGGATATACCAATTACCAAGTGATAAAATACAGAATGACAAGTTACATAATAGATACAAACAAATTAGTAATGGGGCATGCGAGTCAATGGAATGATAATTTTTACGCGCGCCCCATAAGATGTCTAGATAAATCAAAGTTTGAAAACACTTGGTGGAAATGAGTAAAAAAAAACAAAACAAATTTATGTTACGGCATGCAGGGCCGTGCTTAGGGTTACAGCGACCCTGGGCGACAGTGATTTTTTGCAGTCAACTGCAAATAATTTAGCATACAGTGGAATATTATTTGCAGTCAAAAACCAGCGACATAGACTGCAAATAATATCACACAGTTATATATTATCGGTATTGGTGTAGCTGGTTCACATATGTATTAAGTAGAGATGTGCCGGGGCCGCCATTTCTGCTGGGGCCGGGGCCTAGCCGGTGCCTAAAGTTGTGCATTAAAATATGTCATTGAGATACTGAGTCGTGCCAATATGATGCACTACTTAATGAACAATTGTCTGATTTTCTAAATACCTATTCCACTGTTTCTACATCCATATTTTGAATGTATTTTACTCTACAATTGAGTGCTTCTTATCTTTAAAACATGACTTATTCGGTTTGTCATAGGTAAAAACACAATGGAACAACTGTTGGTATCACTGTTTTTTTGTACGAGACAAAGATTTTGAGGCTCGTACAAAGATTTTCGGAGCCATCTTTGTACAATGTACAAAGACTTTTTGGGGCAAAGTAATGGTAATTTTAACGTTTTTTGGAGTATTTTTTAGCAAAATTTCTAGAAATTTTCGGCGCTTTGCGCCGAGTATCATAATTACATTCTATTTAGCTCCAAGAGCGGGCTTTTAACACTCCAAAATCTATCTGTAAGCATCTTTGTACAGATTGAAGCATCTTTTACATCTATTTCTACTGTTTTATAAAGATTTTATGCAGAAAAAGAAGTATTATACAACTTTGCGCTGTTTTCTGCCGTTTGAAGATAAAATTGACTCTTTGCGTTGCATTAAATTGATAAGCAAATTGGGTGTATATTATGAGATTCAGTCAGCATATTGCAATTGCTTATTATTTTTAATTGTGTAACACAAGTCATTTTAACTTACTGAGTCGAATTTTATGTGTAATTTCAACGTAAGACTCAGAAAATTTTGGCGTTCCGGGCCAAACTAATATAACCAGCTGAATTTAGGACAAAGTTACACCTTTTGCGAAACGTGCGGGTCACGGATAACAATCTAGTAGTATGTTAAAATGTGTAGTGTACATTCAATTGCATATCTATACATTATATGTACAAAAAAATTTTGCTCGTACAAAGACTTTACCGGAGATCTTTGTACATGTACAAAGAGGCTCATACAAAAAAAACAACAGTGGTTGGTATTCCGGTGGCACGTGAGACTACCGTGGCATGTGTTTTTTAGTTGAGCTTTTAACCTACATAGTGTAGGTTGCACAGTTTTGTTTGATTTCTTGCTTTACCTTTATTATTCTGCTGATTACTTAATGAATTGTTGCATGGTTGGTCTGACCGTTCCCAAAAACTAATCCTAGCCCATTTACACCTTCTCAACTTAGTGCACTCACCTGCTTGTCGCAATTAATAAGTCGTTTCGTAAAAGTATGAAAAAACTTTCTTTAAGGTCCGTTCTCTCTTTTTTCACAACTTTTATCTGTTTACTCGGTGATTTTTATTCCCCATATTTCTCCTCCACCAGTCAGGTTTTAATCAGAGAGGATATATTACTGAAATTGATTACAAAATCAGACCATACTTAAGATATTTTTCGAAAAAATTATCAGCAAGAAGTTTACAACAAAATTCGAGTACTTTTTCTTTGTCACAATGTGTTCCTAATTTATTACCTCGATTCGAATTCGATCTGTCTGACGTACTTATTTGTCACTGGATTTCTTATATACGAGTATGCATTACCTAAAAATAACAGATAAATTACTATCCATGCTCTTTGGGAATAATTATTCATCTGCTAGCTTGTAAATTGCTAATGCTTTGAAACGAATAAATATTTTTCTGCTTACTGACTGATAAAACTTATCTTTTCACAGTTATTGCATATATTTTAATTGTTTTTTGCAGGCCCCGGCCCCAGCACTGGGGCCGGGGCTGGGGCCAAGGTTGCAGGGCCGGATCCGGCCGGATCCGGGGCCAAGGCGGCCGGGGCCAGGGCCAGTGCCAGGGCTGGGGCCGGGGTTGGGGCCTGGCACATCTCTAGTATCAAGATAGCCACATTATGAGTACGTATACAGCAAGTAGTATTCAGTGAAAGCTGCCACCTAATTGTTTCAAATCGAATTAAGTCATAAACAAATAGACAGTGCTCGGATTGGGCATCTGTGTAGCAGGTTCACAAGATAAGCAAATGTAAGGAGTGTTTAGCATCCGATTGAAGATAGTCGCTGCCAACCAGATTAGAAACGTAAACCTCTTGCTAGTCTTTTTATTGACTAACGCTGATTCATTTTGATAAAGAACGTTAGGTATTTGTAATGTTTTGCATTAATTTACCTGCTTATTAGGCTTGAGCTTAGTATCATGGACTGATCAAAGGGCTGGTGCCAGCATTTAAATTGAGCCTGAGTAATGGGATGCGACGAATTGAGTGAGCGAAGCGAGTGACGCCAGTTGCGTCCCATTACTCGGGCTTATTTTAAACGCTGGCACCAATATTCTGGTCAGTCACAAATTACAAATTTACAAATTTTATTCGCTGATCCGACAACAAACCAAGTAACATTAATACATTGATAAGTAACGAGAAAAAAGATGAAATGTAAACATAAACAGAAAGATACGTGAATAAAATACATAAATAGTCGAGGAAAGCGGGATAACGTAAAGGCAGTACATAAACTGCGCTTATTTACGCCCCTGAATTGAATGATTTAATCAACCCTTTTCAATCTATTAAGAAAAACAAGTCTATTTGGAACACTTATAACCTTTGCAGGTAGAGAATTCCAAACAGAAATTACACGAGTACAAAATTCAAATTTTCTGCAGTTTTTGTTTGCCCAATTAACAAAAAGCTTATAAGAATTCATTGCTCAATTTGAATTAGTATTAAATGTAAAGAAATCCTCAAAAGGCAGAATATTAAATCTAATAATAGAAAATACTTAAGTGAGGTCATTGTATAAACGCCTTAATTCAAGTCTTTCTAATCCAAGTTGAACCAATCTCTGATCATATGAAAGACTTTTATCATTGAAAAGTCGTTTTGTAAACCTACATTGGACACCCTCAACAGAATCTATGTCGCAATGTAGCAAAGGGTTCCAAACAACCAATCCGTTTTCTAGTACAGGTCTCACATAAGTATCAAAGGCTTTACGAAGTAAAAATTTATCTTTAGAAACAAAACTGCGTAAGATTAAATGGCATGAGTGCAACCCATTTTTCACAATATTTTAACAGTGTGATCTAGAAGTAAGGTCAGAGTTCAGAAAGACACCCAAATCTTTAACGCAGGTCCTATTGAGGGGCAAGATGAAATCACTGAAGTAATGAGAATGCTTAGAATTTGATTTACCTAAATATAAGACTGCACATTTATTAATTGAAATTCGTAGTTGCCAAGTATAGTCATGGCCTTTAAAAATCCTGTTTCATGTTTTTTGCATATATTCATTGTGCAAGCACCCCAGTCCAGAAACTTATATAATCAGAGCAATGTCCAGTCGATGCTCCATCTTTCGCTATTTAGTTGATTTCATAGATCTCTTCAGTCTTGGAGAAAAAATCGATCAAAGTCAAAACTAAAAAAACCAGCAAATTCCATCTGGGAATTTAAAAAAACCATGGGAAATAAAAAAAACCACCCCAAAATGTTATGCGAAGTGCATGGTTTGCAGCGTAAAACAGTTAGTTGACCTTAAATGATCACATTTTTGAAAAAAAATTCATTTTTTACGATATTTCCGTTCATTTTATCACATTTATATAAAAATCAATAATTTTTTTAAAATTTCATTAAAAGTTATATAAATTTCACAAATAAAGTCTTCAAGTGATAAAAACGACTATAGGTAAGTCTCTTCTACATCCTCTGCAAGAAATCAGTGCAAAATTATGCAACTTGATGAAAAGTAATTTCGTTGCCATGGCAACGTATACTTAGCATTGGTCTTTTTTTAAGTTACAGTGGTTTTTTAGGTTACAATCGAACTTTTTTGGCAGTTTTTGGGGTGATTCTTATTTTTTGTTAAAAATAAATATCATTTTTTTAAGTTTTGTAAAAATTAGCGCTGGTTTTTTAGGTCAAAACTGGTGTTTTTTTAGGTTTGACTTTGAAGGTATACTGTAGCTATGTGGATGACATAGGAGAACTAAATTTTTTTCTGACATTAGTCTGCAAGGGAGCCTAACGTGAAAACATAAAAGATTCCAGGAAATATGAATACGGGTAGAAATGCTGACCCTCAAAAATGCTTTAAAAAAATCTTAAAAATGGCAATTTTTATTATTATTTAGCAATTTATATCTCAACTTTCTGAATGATCCGGAAAGCGACCAGGGGTCAGTTGTAATCCTCACGGCATAGCTTGTTCGCCAGTATAATATCATCAGTCATATCCATTTTGTTATGGAAAAAGGGTGGTTTTCTTCAGGTTACAAATCGTCTGGTTTTTTTAGAGGCCAGCACTATATTGGCCCATTCCTGAATATAACTTAAGTCTGCCTGAAGAGTCAAAAAATTTGAGGAAAGATTCCAGACTTTCACATCATCAGCAAAAAAAGCAAAATTACTACGTCGTTGGATATCACCCAGATCATTAACAAAAATTAAAAAAGAGGATAGGACCTAAAATACTACCCTGTGGAACCCCGCTAATATGTAACAGGAAGTGATTGAGAGAAAGAATTTCCAATTTTTACCTGTTGAGATCTATTACTAACAAAATTATGAATGCATTTATAACATAGCTTATTAATGCCGTAGGAAGCAAGCTTGACAAGTAGTTTACTATGTGAAACTGTGTCAAAAGCCTTACAAAAATCAATATAAGCAATATCAATAGTAGAGCCTTCATCTAAATATTTTGACCACTTATTTTTACAGTTTAATAATTGTAATGTGCATGATTTATTTTTCCTAAAGCCAAACTGTGGCTCTGTTAATAAATTATATTTATCCAAGAATCTACAGAAAAAATCCGAGCATTGCCTTATTTATTTTCGACTTGACTTAATTCGAACCATTAGGTGGCAGCTTTCACTGAATACTACTTGCTGTTTACGTACTTATAATGTGGCTATCTTAATACATATGCGAACCAGCCACATTGATGCCGCATATTTGTTTATTATAATTAGAAACAAATTTGATTTTTGTAAATTTTTTTCTTCTCCAATGTATAGATCTCGTTGTGAAAAGCTTAAAAACACCATTATTTTTTGCCTATCCATAAGTATTTGTTGAAATATATAAATTCAAAATTTTCGTCCTCCCAAAATCAGAAGTCGAGCTACGCCACTGCAGAGGAAAAAACAAATGCTACATAGTTGAACCCTATTCCAGTTTCTTCATGGCTGGAAATTTTTAGAAAATTACTGGAAATTTCATAAGTTCTTCTAGAAAATTCAATGAATTCCTACAAAATCAGAATAATAAATGGGATGTAATAGTAATGATCATGAATGTTTTACATTGTTTGACCGTAGCACCAAAGTTCATAAATAATCTAATTTGCTTATTCTATGCATTGATCGAGAGTTCTGATATATCCACAAGGTTAAATGTATTTTAAACGTTTTCTTAAAAAGTTAATAATTGTATCTGAATGCCAAATTTCTGTTTTTTGTGAAGATCTAAGACCCCAAATCTAAAATCTGGGTCATTAAATAACAGGTTTACCCGGCATGAGGGCCGTAAACATGCATTTTCCCGCTTTCTCTGTATTTTTTAGTGGCCCTCAGTTTTAACAGCTCTGGCGACCGCCCGGCTCGCCCCCTGGAAGCATGGCTATGACAGTAGGTATATAGATGTTTTCTAGGTACTTCTACTGAATAGTAACAATTATGACATCAGACAAACTAATGCCTGCATCTCGACCTAAGCGGGAGTGATACCGACCTAAGCAGGAGCGATACCGACCTATGTAGGAGTACTACCACCACCCACACAAATCTAAGCCTAAGCCTAGGAAAAATCAGGAAGTTTGAAAAAATCAATAACTGTTGCGACTATACTTTGCACAACAGCAGTTACAATTCTGTATAAGTGCCGTTTCCTATATATACCGGATGCTGTCCTTAGACGCTCTTATTAGCATGGCCTAGGTCAGGTGGTTGAATTGGTTGATGGACAAAGCAAATCATCATTGGCTAGCCGAGTTGCAACCGCATGCTTCTATTTACCTTGAATTTTGAGTTTTTCAAGGAATTTTTGATTTTTTAGAATTTTTGAGGTTTATGATTTTTTTGCGAAATTGGAAATTGGCACTCTTTTGTTGGCTAGAAATTTTTTTTAAAAAGACCTATTTCAGTCATATTGATAAGCTGCCTACCTATTCGTTTTGGAGTGAATGCAGAATATGGGTTCCGTTAGAAATCCGTAAAACGGATTTAGAAAGTCTAGATTTTTTGCAAAACGTGCTGAAATCGTTAAAGCAAAGTGCGGAAGAGAAGTTTGATTCGATTTTTTCCATAGTTCCCCAAATATTCCGGGTTTTACTGTTAGATTTGTGTTTTCCGTGATTTAACACTATATACATAACATATGTATATATATTTAACATATATTTAACACTAATACAAAACACTAATACTAATACATGATTTAACACTAATCATGGTTTTATTGTTTTTTTCGTCAGAAAAATAATTTTTTATGTCATTTCCGATATGCTGATGACAAATATACCAATCTTTTTGCTTGTAAATCTTTTTTTACGCGTGCTATGTGCATATTTAAGCAAAATTTCGTTCAAACGTGTATGAGTCGACCTAAGCAGCTATAGGTCGACCTAAGCAGTCTAAAATTCTCCTTGTTGTATAAACCAAGCCTAAGCCCATGAAAAATCAAGAGAAAACCGACTTACAGGATAAATGTCTAAACGGCATAGTCTTAAGCACTGTTGAATTGTGAACTTCAGAGCCCTACAGATCCCGCAATATTGGACGAATTTTCACGGAACTATTTTTCTGCGCCTTATTTTAACCATTTCTGCAAGTTTTGTGGAAAACCCGAACTTCCAAAATTGATTTTTAACAATTTCTGACGGGACCCATGTTCTGCACTTCAGCCTTCGTTTTTAACGCTAAGGGATACCAACGTAAATTTATGTGAATTTCAGGAATATGGTTAAGCAGTTTCACCCGTAGCAAGAATCAATTAAAACGGAACTGGTTGCACCAGTCAGTAGTCACTCATTCTAATTTGCAGAACTTTGACTTCCATTATAAAAATACATTTCTATCTGGAACGATTTGTCTTATTTCGTTGTTTCTTTCCCTGACTTAAATATGTCAGGTATAGCACAGGTACATGCACATAGGGATGAGAGGGTATTACCCTACCCTTCGCTGAAGGGTCATCCAGACAGGTACTGTCCAGGGATTTTGAGCTGACGAAACGTTTTTTGTACCTTTTTTAAGGACAAAAGCAGTGATAATGTCAAAATTTTTTCGGTTTCTCACTCAAAAAGCGCCCAAAATCGATCAGCTTTTACAAACATTTTCAAGTGTTTTCAAATTGCATTCAAAATTTGTTTAAAATGCTATAAAAATGCGTTCTTACTGCAAAAAACGTATTATAGGCTATTTTGACTAGTCGTTTGAATAACAAAAAAATTGTCAACTGAATTTACTGATTGGATATCTGAAATTTACCCTTCCCCTGCCGGTGCTGACCGTGTATCTTTGAGATTAAATTTGCATTGATTTATCTAGAGATAGCCATAAAAATTGTCATTCATTTGATTTGCATATTCCTTTGCTGATTATTTGTTTGCTTTATGCTTTATCGAATTCGTTTTCTTTATTAGATTTCTCTGTTGTATTCGCCTTGTGTTTTTCAACACCCCTATATGACTTGAAAAAAGTGGCAGGATTTGCTGAAACATGCTGTCAGTTTGCTTAGTTTATGCACTGGCATCAAAGTAAAAGCACACACACATAAATCATAGCTGAGTCCACGCGTAATCCTCGTTAGAAGACCTAACTGCTTCTGAATTTTAACCAGGCTTAGGCTTAGGCTTACTTCTGCCCTCACTTTTGTGACAGAGCAGAAAGTAAGCCTGATATTAACGGGAAAAAATTTGCTTCGGGACACTAATGCACACTGAGAGGGGTGTGAGGGGTATCCTTCCTACCACAACTTTTGAGAGACATACCCCCCCTCAGGCTATTTGCGGAAAGAGCGCCAAACGATGCCTGGCATTATAATCTAAAGTATTTTCCGAGTGAGTAGTACTCAGTCCACTCATTGATTCAGACACTTTTTTGTTCATTATTTTGTGCATATTTGATGGTCCAAGTCATTTCATCATTCTTATTATCATTTGTTTCCATGCATGCTCAATCACGAACATTCAATAAGACTAAAATATGACGAATCAAAGTATTTTTATGGGTTTTGACGGAGGGGGGGGTAAGGAACGACAGAAATATTCAAAAAATCAATGTGAACTCATGATTTTAGCGCCATAAATAGCCGTAAAAATTGATCGTTTACCCTCCCTCTAAGGAAACTTGGTTTACTCCCCTCCCAGAACTTTTGACCATGTGCATCTATGTCTGGGACATCCTTAATTCTTATGTTGTAAAAAGAAAGAGCATCGTCAGAAACGCCTAAAAATAGTTTATTTGACAAACTCTCATTGTTTTTAAGCCTAAAAAAGCCACTTTAAAACGAATTATGGTTTCACCCCCGCAGAGTTCTCATGCTTTACGTGTCTGGGTAATACATAAAAAATTGGGTAATTCGGCATAAAATTTTGGCATTTTTCTATTTTAAACTCGAGGAATAAAGAGTTAAAAAACGAAAATAAAAATATGTTAAAGTTGACTATATTTAATGATTAGGTATGAATATTTAACACACTCATAATGATATTTTACCTTCTAACAATTTTTATCAAATTTATGGATACTTGCTTAGGCACTAGAAATTCCTTCGCAGATCAGATTTATTGGAATAAATTTTGACTTGTTTGTGAAATGTGCGAGAAGAGTTTTGCATATATGTAGATCGGTGGTAATTCGGAATCATCTCGATAGCTTTGGAGGTTTCCATCTAATTGCTGAAACTTTTAAAGGGAATTGGAAAAAAAGGTTGATTTCAACAATTTTTCGATGTGACCAGTGGTTTTTGTACAAGCTCCCTCTGTATATAAACAAAGATGGTCCCAAAAAGTCTTTGTACATTTTGTACATGCAAACTTTTCGGTACTAAAATATGGTACACTAGCGCTTTCAGCGCGGTAAAACAGGGTTTTTCGACCTTTGGTAGTGTCTTAGCTGATTTCTGAGTTTCTGAAGGCACAAAATACTAAAAATTGTCTCAAAACGGCGCCGAAAAATTTGACATTTTTCTTTCTAAATGCAATTTGCGCCATTATGAAGATATATAGAACGCACAATTTCTCATTTCGTCGCTAAGCGCTTAAAACTTTTGGGAATTTGTGACCTTTTTACAGTTTTTGTCATCCCAAAAATCTTTGTACATATACAAAGACGGTCTCGAAAAGTGTTTGTATATCGGGAAAAATCTTTGCGAAAACAAAAAACCCTAGATGAGCACATGCGAACTCAATCAATGATTTGCCTTTGTGTCCTTGAATCGCTTGTGTCTTTTGAATAAGTTATTATATTATTAGAATCCATATTGGAACTCATGTACATAGTTATATATAACTAAAACTCAATCGATTTCGATCAAATCGCTTCTCCGCGCTCTCCTTCTAGGAACCCTACGCTCTATAAGCAATTCAAGCTGAATTCACAAAGAAATGCGGATTTTTTGTTAGAATCATGTTCTATAATTTAGTCGTCAGCGATTGAACAAGTTATGTTCGATGGATGGATAATGTATTCAGTTGCATATACAAAGCGGTTTATGATTTTCGAACAGACATTCATGGAGAACTAGCCCTAAATGTCGGCGACATAATCAAATGCGAGCGGATTATCGATGCTCACTGGTGCGTACATATTTTATACAATTTCATTAAGCTATCATGTGCTAATTTTGTGCGGTGAAGGTATCTTAAAAGTATATGCGTATTCGTACGTACATCCCCGTATCCAGGATTTTATTTCAAGTAAAATCGCCCAAATTTCGAAAATGCTTATATTTAATGCGTTCATACGCGATTTTACGTGCTAGCTAACACGACATTTTTTGCCGTGCTTTGCGTTTTTGGATCACATCAATAGCTTATGGTGATTAAAAAAACAACAAAAATTAAGGCCCGTATTCACAATCGCGTGTTAACGGCGTGTTAGCCTGACACGGTGCTAAATTTGGACTTAACACGGTGTTAACTTTTAACTCGGTATTCACAATTGCGTGTTTACGACGTGTTAAGTCAAGACAAGCAAATGTTAACACGACGTTTTAACCCTTCCCCCATCAGGTTTAACGGCGTGTTTGTAATTGTTGGTCGTTATTTTTCAAATTCTGATGGATATTCTTGACCTTTTGGATCATATTGACGAAAATGAAGAAGTTCACCATATTCGCCATTTTCGAGATAGGAGCAACCCATTTGAGGAAAATATCTTACTGATTTCAAACTTTACATTTGTCAATAAGTTGCTCCCTGCCATACGTGGGCAGCAAGAAAATTCTGGGGGGGGGTGCAAGATTTGTCAAAGGTCAAAAAATGGCCTTAAAAATGGTTGTATGACGAAAAAACACCATTTTTCGACGTTTCTCATCGAGCACTATCCATTGGCATCAAAAAATTGCAACAAAAAAACAAAAAAATTTTCAAAAATTGAATTCTGGGGGGTATTTTGGTTTCTGGGGATGCATACCCCAAAACCCTCACGCCCAGGTGTGCTCCCGGGAACGATTCTTGGCGCATGGATTTTCCAAAAAACCTTCTTCAATATCGTTCCACGCCCTTTTTATAATGCTAAACGATTTAGCGTCCGTTTTCTTCGATTCGTAGTAGTAAGCCGTTCAAAAACGCTTTGAATCAAAAATTAGATTCCTTCTTTAGAAAAGTTCTGCTCCTGAGACTTCTTATCATTTTCCATTGAATACTTATTAAAAATTGTAACAAGAAATTATGTCAAATATACTGAATCAAATGTAGCCCAGTCCGACAAAACAATCCGCAAGCATAATAGCCGAATTGCATGTATGATCTCATTTTCCTCTTAACCAATCGATTTTGTAGTTTACAACGCATGCATGACACTGTGTTTATTTTACGTAACACGGTGTTAGTTAACACACATTTAACACGCCATTGTGAATACGGGGTTAGACTTAACACGGTGTCTGTCCAAACACCGTGTTAGCCAACACCGTGTCAAGTCTTAACACGGCATTAGGTTAACACTCGATTGTGAATACGGGCCTAAGCGATTTGGAAAACAATTCAGCATTATTAGGAACACGTTTAAACTCAGCTTTGTAGTTATTTTTGATGGCAAACGGTGTAAATACGTACATATTATAAAAATTCGCGCCGGAAATTTTCGACATTTTTATTCCTTTTAGTTCAATTTTGTAGCTTTCTGAAGATGAGCAACACATGAAAATTTAATACATTTTTATCCTTTCAGTTCCAATTTTGCAGGCTTCTGACTGATTGTATGCAGTGCAGTAAGTACATAATTATGCCTGGCGCGAAGCTCCAGAAACTTTTGACGTTTCTTCTTCCAAGCTGAATTTCACGTGAAAATCTCGACGTCTCTATTCTCGTGAGCTCAATTTGCATTTTTCAGGAGATAAGAAACGCAGAAACTTTTTATTTGGCGAAAAGTTTACCAGAAAAAAATTGAAACATGTTTTAAATATTAATTTGGACGAATCAATGGCACGATGCGCTGAAATTCTGAACATTTTTGCGCTGGGGAGCATCGAAAACATGTATAGTTTCATAGCCGAAAATCCTGAAAAAAATTTCAGGGGTAATTGAACTTCCATTTGTACTACATACTTTTGGATACGGGCGTACGTACGTGTCTATCTTCACAAACCTGCAAAGCATGGGGATTCTGGGGGAGGGGATGAAATTTTAAAGTGCATTTTTAGGGCCCAAAACAGGGGGTACGCGTCAATAACATCATTTTTCGTTATTTCTGACGATGTTCTATCTTTCTAGAGTATAAAAACAAAAAACTTTTGAGAAAATCAAAAAAAGTCGAACAAATTGAAGAAAATAAAGTCACTGTCAAAAGATGCGTATATGACATGAAACGCCGAAAATTTGACACTTTTAAGCAAATAGATAGCTAAAAACGTCTACGAAATTTCCATAAAAAATTTCGGAAATTTTTGAAAAGTTGCGCATTCTGGGGGGGGGGGTGAGAAATTTTTTTGGGGGGTGACTATTTTTCTGGGAAACCCCAAAGATCATGTATGTTTAAAACTTAATACTGATTGAGTTTCTAAATGGCATCCGGTCCGTGCAAGGCTGGCACCGGCGCGTTACCAATCAATAAATGCACGAGTAGATCTTACTTTGACACACTTCAAGTAAATGCTTCATCCCACTTTGGAATTACTCAGGTACGTGCGCAGAAGCGAAATTTATTTAATACATTTCTACCAGTTGTTGCCCCGAGCTTATGTATAACTTATACATGTAACAGTTCAAAATTTTGAATGAGGGTCTCCGGTTATTTTCAGGGAGTTTAATGACTCCAACTTTTGGCTAAAAATGATAAAAATACCTAAGAATAGCCAAAAAACGCAAGTTTTCGCCAAAAATCTTCGGAGGACATAAATGGGTAAGGGCAAGGTAAGGATGGCCATAGAGGGGTAAGTCGAGGAAAACGGTCGCACAGCAGATAGTGGTCCTAAATTGTGTGTCTTTTACAATTTTTAATATCAATACGACGACTTTTTTAAGTCTCCTAAAGAGTCATTTAAGACGAAAAATATGATTAGTTCTATTTTAAACTGCATCCTGTCGGATAAAATGCCTATTTTTCGACAATGTTCATACAAATAACGTACATGATCTTTAGGGGGTGGTTGGGGGTTTTCACCCGCCAAAAAAATATTTTACCTCCCCCAGAAATGTTTTACCTCCCTCCCCAGAGTTCGCAATTTATCGCAATTTCCCATAAAATTTACTGAAAATTCGTAGAAAAGATGCTTTTTAAGCGTTCTTAGCTATCTATTTGTTCAGAATTGTCTAATTTTTAACGCTTCGCGCCATATACTCATGTTTTGACTATATTTTGTTCAACTTGTTCTACTTTTTAGATTTTCTTTCAAAATTTTCAATGTTTTTATGCTCTTGAAAGATACAGCATCGTCAGAAAGGCCGAAAAACGATGTTTTTAACGCGTATCTACCATTTTTTACCCAAAAACATTTTTAAATCTCCCCCATAATTCCCATGCTGTGCATGTCTGCAAATAACTCAGAGTGGTGTAGCTAAGAGATTCCTAGTAAAACATGCTGTGATTAATATTTTTGCGAAAAACTGACCAAGTTGATTCAAAATCCAAATGAATGAGTCAGATTTCCTCCAATGAAGTCGGAAATTTTTCTGCAATATCATATGTTATTCCAAAATCAGCTAACGGTACCTGAAATTTAAAAGTCTTAGGTAGGGGCAAAACCTCTCCCTCACCCCTCATTATGCACTTTTGTGGCGTAGGAAGTCAGAAATTTTCAAACTGGGGGATTTGGGACGTCCAACTTTGGGTGGGGGATCCTCCGTTACATGTATGGCCAGAAGTTGGCGAATTGTCGAATAGAATATTATCTATTTTATAATAAAGTTCCGTAAACAAAGACTAGGTTCTTACGAGCTTCTGAAAACCTAGACATCGGGAACGTATGTATGGAATCGATAAAATGCTAATACGCATACAACAGGCTTTCATGTTCGTGGGAGATGCTTTGAAGAATTTTAGTTTACTTCCGGAGAATGGCGGCTGCACTCCTACAAAAATCGATTGACCTTCGTATAATATTCGAGTTTTTTGAAAAACGAAGAAAATGTCTAAATGGCCGCTCTATCTAGCGTTATTGATGAGCGCTTAGCTGAAAAGTATCATTTGATTTCATTTAGTCTCGTTAAGTTTTTCGAAAAATGTTGTTTTTATGTATCGCAAGAAATGGCATGTTCAGAAACGTCAAGATTATTATAAGCTCAGGAAAGTCAGTGTATAAAAATTTTTTCGTGGCAGTCCAGCTCCAGAATTACAATGCAGTGCATCCGCATACAAGTCTCCTTATTAGGTCGCATGACACGTTTACGAAAACAAAAGTTCTGGTTTGTTTTACGTTTCAATTTTTTCTTGCCTTAGCCTACAATGCATTATTTTTAGGTGGTATGGAATAAAAATCAGCGACCAGAGGTCACAATCGGGCAGTTTTCCCGCTTCGTATGTTTCCAAGATAAACGTTCCTGCCTTTGTGACTTCTGCTCAAAATTGGTACGTAGCCGTCGAAGATTTTGTAGCCGAACGCCCGGGCGACTTGAGTTTTTTGAAAGGTCCGTTAGGTTGTGATTGCATCGATTTGTAGTATGTTTAGATTTGGGAAAATGTTCTATGAAAAAGTTAACGAATTTCGAACGGTATATAGCAACCGAAATAGTAATGAACGTTTAGCAATTCTGATAGTCGTGTCACGCAACTTGATCTCATATTTATTACAGCGTAATCGATTATATTCAAGAAATTAGTATAATTGTTTTGTTTACATAAGTTTAAATTTTATTATCATGAGTAATTTGAAATAATATAGGACTTGCTGGAGTCTTTAAAGGTTAGTCAAATGGTAAAATAACACACACCAAAATAAAAGCATCCTAAATTGTATATTAAATTTGTAAAAGGGGAATGGATTTTCTCTGCTCCGTCTTAATACGCTTTCCACAATACTTACAATTTTAAATCTATTTCCAGTGTCAGCCGAAAATCCGTTTTTTTACTTTCTGAGTTATTTTTGTGATTTTTCCACTAGTTACCAGACGTGCTCAATATGAGGATTCTGCGGGGTGAGACTAAAAAATTTTTAAACGCCCTTTTAGGGCTCAAAAACGATACATAGGTAGGCGTCGAAAATTCAATTTTTTGACTTGTGATGCATTTTGAAAAAATTGAAAAAACTTCGTAAAAAATTTGAAAAAATTGATTAAATTGAATAACATACGTATAGTCAAAAAATGTGTATATGACGCGAAGCGCCGAGAAATCGACACTTTTGAGTCAAAAGATCCCCCAACTCATGTATATGTATGTATACGCCAGTCACCAGTGGCGGATCTAGGATTTTCCTAAGGGGGGCGGTATCCCAACTTTTCCAAAAACAGTCAAAAATAAGTCCAAAAATTTGCCCTTAACGCGCGAAATAGCGTTTTTTTCGGTGTTTTACATTGTATAGTTTTACATGAAATAACTTTTGACGCAATATTTTTTCTAAGAATTTTAAAATCTTAGACAATTTTGTGCGAAAAAATCATAAAATTTCTTTGACTTTAACAAAAATCTGGCGCGAAGCGCCGGAAAATTTGTGAAATCAAGGCGGATAGACGTTTAGAAGCATGATTTACTGCTTGATATCCTGTATTTATAGCATTTGATGGGAAACATCGAAATTTTTAATCAAAAATAGAAGAAAACTATGCGAAAATAGCTGTTTCTGCTGTTAAAATTGTTTTGAAACCTACATGAACAGAAAATGGCTTCCAGGCACGGTTTTTTTTGTATTCGGCAAAGATTTTTCGCGATGTACAAAGACTTTTGGGGACCGTCTTTGTACATGTACAAAGATTTTTTGGAAGACAAAAACTGCAAAAAAGTTTCGAAATTCGCGAAAATTCTCGGCTCTCCGCGCCGAAATGAGCAATTGTGTGTTTTATATAT
This sequence comes from Mermis nigrescens, assembly GCA_036768485.1. Lineage (NCBI taxonomy): Eukaryota > Metazoa > Nematoda > Enoplea > Mermithida > Mermithidae > Mermis > Mermis nigrescens. Next base: position 5,413,005 of record JAVLUZ010000160.1, read on the forward strand.
CTTTATAATTTCAGAAATTGCATTTTGAAAGGAAAAATGCCAAATTTTTTGGCGCTTCGCGCCGTTTTGAGACGATTATTACTGATTTTTGCCCTCAGAAACATAGAAATTGCTAAAATACGTAACCAAAGGTCGAACAACTCTGTTTTTGCCACACTAAAATCGCTACTGTACCATATTATAGTACCCAAAAATTTGTGTGTACGAAATGTACAAAGACTCTTAGGGACCATCTTTGTACATGTACAAACGGACCTTGTACAAAAAAAAGACTGAGGCAGTGTTTTATTCTGTACAAGGTCCGTTTGTACATGTACAAAGATAGTCCCTAAAAGTCTTTGTACATTTTGTACACACAAATTTTTGGGTACTATAATTTGGTATGGTAGTGATTTTAGTGTGGTAAAAACAGAGTTGCTTGACCTTTGGTAGTGTATTTTTAGCAAATTTCTGGATTTCTGAGGGCAAAATGCACTAAGAATCGTTTTAAAATAGCGCAAAGCGCCGAAAAATTTGACATTTTTATTTTACAAATGCAATTTCTGCCATTATAAAGATATATAGAACACACCATTACTCATTTCGGCGCGAAGCGCCGAAAATTTCTGCGAATTTTAGACCTTTTTTGCAATTTTTGTCTTCCCTAAAATCTTTGTACATGTACAAAGATGGTCCCGAAAAGTCTTTGTACATCGGGAAAAATCTTTGCCGAATACAAAAAAGTCGGGGTCATCGTACTATTTTTTGTGAGCAAAAATGGGCTCTTGAACTTGTCAATTTGCGGAAATCAAACTTTTTCCTTATTTAAATGTGTGACTGTCCTCAAAACAAAATTTTGATCTGCTATCTATTTAAAATTACGTCATATAAGCTCGCAATAAACAAAAGAGATAACTGCGCCCGGTCAAATTTGTATACTGTTACGCTAATGCCTATGTTCAAGTTGATCCAGCAACTACATAAATAATGTGCAACTTCTTTATAATTAGATTTCTTTTCAAAAGATAGGCACCTGCTTAAGATATGTTCGATTTGGATATGGGCACTAAGCTTATGTGGATAAGTTAGCTTGAAAATGTATGCATATATAGGTAATCGTTTACAATCTATAGATTACAATATGCTGCTGTCCCCTCAAGTTCTATTTAAATTATCCATTTAATCCAGCAGAACATGTTGCCTTTTTTGACGCTGATTTCACCAAGTACGTGTATCCAAAGAACTATATTTATATGTCTATTCTTCAATTCATGAATGTCCAGTATATTGTGGAAAGCCGATTAAATCAGATTAGAAATTTTCTCTCAATCTCAAAGATATGTTTTATCGTGAAAATATTTCGCAATAACATTTTTCAAATCATTTATCGTCGCATTTATGTACATAAATGCATACCTACAACCCTAATAAAAAGGACTTTGCATAGAAGAATGAAACACTTCGATTATATAGTGTAAACTAATTGTGAAAACACTCGTTGACAAATCGACGAAGAGCGCACGCCTCATTCGTCATCCTAGCATACCGACCGAAGTTTTTTTACTTGATTGTGACCATCGTAAGCATGAAAAAATTTAGATTCTGCATTCATTTTTCTTCATGCCTAGATTAAGATTTAGTAGGCATACCTGGGCGTGGGGGTTGGGGTATGCACCCCAGAAACCACAATACCCTCCCAGAAACCAAAATAACCCCTTCCCCCAGAATTCAATTTTGAATTTTTTGGATTTTTTTCGCAATTTATGATGCCAATGGATAGTGCTCGATGAGAAACGTTGAAAAGTGTTTTTTTCGCCATACCACCATTTTTAAGGTCATTTTTTGACCTTTGAAAAAATCTTGAACCCCCCAGAACTTTGGTGCTGCCCACTTATGTTAGTAGGTCGTCGGATGAAAACGTAAGGTATTCGCATGCTAAACTTAGTAGGTTTTCTTTTAAACTAACTTTTTTTGGTTTTTTAATGACAATGTGAGGGAAGCAAGGCATTTACGCATATACATATTTACTGAGTGAATTTTGAGTATTCAATAATTTAGTTAAGGATCTCTTAATCACATAAAGTGATAAGACGATAGATTAGAGGATGACGAAGTAATGAAATTATCTGCCTTAGAAGTCCTTTTCTCATTTTTAATCTTAGGTGTCTTTGCAGCTCATTCAGATCAGAGTAGCTCGCCTCAATTTCACACCATTTTCTTGAGAAATTTTCAAAACTCCTTTTCTCGCATTTCAAGGAGATTTAATAATTGACGTGCGCCAAATCTGTGTCGACTGGCTTGAAGGTACATCGGGTATCGGCTTTAAGAATCGTGGCGTTTTTCCGGCCAATTTCGCAAAGCGAATAAATTTTCCGGGTATTTCTCCTGAAACTTCCAACAAATATACAAGTTCGCAAAGAACGTGCCTCCCGGTAAACCAGAACCACGCAGAGGCAATCAATGTTCGGGCTCGGGTGACGAAAAAATTGGACGCTAAGCTGCCTGAGGAAATTTCTTTGGATGTCGGCGAAGTGGTCATTATTGAAAAGTTTTTGGATAAGCTTTGGTGCGAGGGGCGGACTGAGAATAATAAAAAGCGAGGCATATTTCCTATTGGATTTGTCGAAATTCTAGAACACGATGGTCACAGTATTGCTAATGATACAACCGCCCGGCTGTTTTCGACCAGTACTTCCGAGGCCAGTAAATTTACCGATCTACCGTCTTTCTCTGCCAGTGCCATATCTGCTCAAGAATCTCAGAAGGACGAGAATTTTGTTGAAAAACTCAATAACGAACGCCTTTTCAAAACAGCGGAGGCCCAGGGTTCATCGTCTTTTTGCTGTAAGCAAATCTGTAACATGGGGAAATAACTTTTGATTTTGATTGAATGAGTTGTTTTTATATTCATTATAAAAGACGTATTATGCCACCAAATTTTCATAAACAAACTGTTTTTATAAATATAATAAAGTTTCGCGGAGTAAACGTGATATTTTCATTTTGAAGAATCGTAACTACAGATCATTTTCTTTCGTGTTAACGCTTTACAATACAAGTTATGGAAGGATTATGCAAGTGTTTGAAAAATATATAAATGCTATAAATACATATTAATAGAATTTTCAGCCAAAATGTTAAGAATGTACTATTCGCTAGTGAATGCGAGCAAATGACATATGTCTTGTAACTTCGATCAAAGTTTGACGACAATCGACTGAATTATCATTTTTATCCTCTTTCATGATTATATTTTTCATTTATAAGTAAACTTGATCAGATGCTTTAAAATGAAACATTCATAACGACCAGTAGAAATTATGCATCGTGGGATTTCGATTTCGTCAAGCATGTAATTTACACTACAGATATACATGTATCATAGATGCACAAGATCAGAGTCGGCGGGTGGAGGAGTGATTTCATATATGTAACGACTCAAAATTTTGGTTGAAGTCGCCACCAGCCATTTTTACGGGGGCTGACCTCCAATTTTGGCCAAAAACGACTAAAAAACACCTAAAAACGGCCAAAAAATTCATTTTTTACCAAAAATCGTGGAGGAGTGATCAAAAATTTTCTGGTTTTAGGGGATGGGGACAACCAACTTTGAGTTGGGGATCCCATATCCAGTAAATTCAGTGTTGGCGATTTTTTGCTATTCAAACAATGAAAATGGTAAAAGTAGCCTACAAAACGCTTTTTCGCGATAATATCGCATTATAACGCATTTGTAGCCCATTTTGACTGCATTATATTTAAACAATGTAGAAATTGAATTTTGGACGTTTTTTGAATAGAAAACCCGTCAAAGAACGGTCCGTCAGCTCAAAATCTGGCTGACCCTTCAGCGGGGTGATATCCCTCACGTAATGCAGATTTTTATTTTGAATTACGATTACCTACTTTAAATTACACTTTGTTTTGAATTAAGCGGGAAAATCGTCTGTTCCTAGTTCGATCAACGGATCTTACGGTAGGACTATTTACGAATTTCGCGCCGAATATCCGGAAGAGCTAAGTTTTCCGGCTAATCAGACTATACGCCTGATTAAGCACGTCGATGAGGATTGGACCTTGGGTGAGTACAAAGGACGAAAGGGCATTTTTCCCACTAGCTACATTGATTTAATAGTCGACAGGACGTTATGTACGAGTAAAGAAGTCGATGCGGATAAAATAAATGGCCCTTTTGAGCAGACGACAAGGCGAGTCGTATACAATTTTAGCAGTGCGGTTGAAGGAGATTTGGAAGCAAGAGTCGGCGATGTTTTGAAAGTTATGCGCAACGTTGACTCGAATTGGATTCAAGCACTAAACACCAGGACAAATCGAATAGGACTTATTCCACTTAGTTTTTTGGCAGAAGATTATGTTTCTTCAGCTTGTCATACAAGTGAGTTTACGCCGTCGTTTTTTCTTTTCGTTTTCTTCTTTTTTCAATTTTTCCTCTTGGAAAGAGAAAATTTCCTTCCGTTTTTAGTGCTATTATGTTCATTGCAGTTTATGAAACGATGATGTCTTAATAACCTTTTATTTGCTTGACATTGCTCGTTAAGTCAAAATCCTGTTCCTATTGGCTCTGAAGTCGAATACGAAAAAGTACAGTCTTCGACATTTTTAAATCAATTTTGACGCTGATTTTCCACGATGAAAGTCTCAACCGTTCTTTCAATCTTTGCAAGTAAAAAATGAAAGTTTAGAAATTATTTTTCCACTCAGCGCATTGTTGATTTGATTCTCTTCTACAATCGAAGATAAATCCTTTCATGGAATGATCAATAATGGACCATGTCAGCAATTCAGCAACCTAAGATGTCTTATTGCCGAAGGCACAGAGCCCAACACCGTTTACAAAACTGCCAGCACCAGTGAATTAAGGACCGCATTTGCTGATTCTAGTCAGATCAATCAAGTGAGAAGAACAGGTAGGTTTGCGATTCAGCTGCAAGAGACATGTGGAATGGATGCAAATAGATGATGATTATGAGCGTAGTATGATTATTTATTAGCATTTAAATTTTCAAGACTCTAATATCGTGGTTTACTTTTAATGAGTGAATAATCAGGCTTATCAATCACCAGATGCACAGCGCTGCATACCGCTTCGGGGAGTCAGCCAGAGTTTGTTGAGTCAAAATAGCTACAAAAACAGGTGTGTATATAAGTGCAAAAAATAGCATAAAAACTATGCGAATTCACAGTTTGTGATCATTTTCAAGCACTTTTGCAGAATTAGTTGATTTTCACCATTTTTGGTCTTTATTTCGTAGTATTTTCCTTTTTGAGAAAATCTCCGGTTTTTCCTTTTTAGGGATCTCTAAACCCCTAAACCCTCACGTACATACATATCTGGTTGCAAAATGGCTTTCTGGGCTCAAAAACGATGGGCATGCGTAACAAACACAAATTTTATGGCGTTTCCGCTTATGGTCTTTTCTTTAAAGTAAAAAATTTAAAAATTTCGAAAAATTAAAAAAATAGAGTGATTTGAACAAAATGTAGTAAAAATTTGTGTATCTGGCTCTAAACGCCGAAAATGTGACACTTTTGAGTCGAAAGATTGCCAAAAAGGCTTATAGCAACACCTTTTCTACAATTTTTACCAAAGATAAATTTCCCGGGGGGTTGAACTTTTTTGGGGGAATCGAGGGTAAAACCGCCCATGGTCAGGAAAGATTAGTATAGTACATACAAGCTCGTAATGCACATGGTCGTGTGTGTATTGCTGTTTGTACGCTCATTGACTAATGATCTGCTGATTTTTCCTGTCGCTTTCTGCAGACGTTTACATTTATATTTTATATTTGTATTCAAGCATAATCCCTCTTTCTGAAAAAAGTAATTCATTTATTAGCTTTTTTGTTTACTTTCAATTTTCGCGAGTATTTGTTGTTGAATTCCGCATAAGTCTTTTGCATAAAATATTAGATTCATTCGTATTGAAGGCCGCATAAGCCAGACCTTGCCGAAGCAAGCACCGTCAAGACCATCGTCGCAGCCAGTTACAACCGCAGGAAATCAGAACTTGTTATTAGAGCAGAAACGCTTACTAAAACAAATTGAAGAGAAGAAATTGGAAAATCGGGCTCAGAAAATAAGGATTTCTAACGAGATTCTGCAGAGCGAACAAGACTATGTGAAAGATTTGTCAATTTTTTGTCAGGAGGTTCAAAATTCCGAAGAATCGTTAAATTTAGACAACTTAATGACCGGCTTCGACAAAATACAGCTGGTGGGTCACAAGCTTGTGAAAAATCTGGAAGAAGAAATCGGTACGAATGCAGTTATTAGAGAAAGCTTGATGAATTAATTAATCGCGCCTAAAACTAATTTTATGCACGCTGCAAAATGTGTGACTAAAAAGTCGGCTAGATTTCAGAAAAATGAGCGCAGAATTTCCGAATTCAAGGAGTCAATATTTTAGGCCTACATGTAACAGGGAGATGGGGGCATCTTCAGCGCCAAGTCGGTCGTCCCAAATCCCCCCAAAGTCAGAAGATTTTTACCCCTCCTCGATTTTCGGCAAAAATTTGCTTTCCTGGGCCATTTTACATAGGAGCTTTTTGGCATTCTCAGTCAAAAGTCGAGGGTCATTTACCCCTTTCCGCTAAAAACGGTCAGGGACCCTCCAAAAATTTTTAGCCGTTATACACATGCATGATTTAAGGAGTTCACTAATTTTTGAAATAAAGGACCAGATTTATGGCAGTTGACTGGTACTGATTGAACATGCACAGCTTGGGAATCCAGGAGGGAGGATGGTGAAATTTTAAAGTGCTTTTTTGGGCTAAAAAATGCTGGATACACGTCAAAAACATCGTTTTTCGGCTTTCTGTCGATGTTCTATCTTTCTAGAGCATAAGCACGCGGAAAAATTTCGAAAAAAAGAAAAAATTCAAATAAATTCAAACAGAATATATTCCAAAAATGAGTGTATGGCGCGAAAAATTGCTGCAATTTTTTTGTAGACGGCTTTTAATGATATATTGACATAAAACACCTAAAATTTTGGCAGGCCGATCATTTATCTGACCTGAAAGTTTTAGTTATGTCTTGAACTGTGTTTTTACTTGCTTCTTGTCGGACAACAAGTATTTTTCTAAGCGTATGATTGTACTGTAAGGCGCGCTATTAAGAATAACCAATTAAAAACCTTTAAACTTTAGGCTGTAATTCGAATTAGACTTTTGAATGTACGTATCTACGTCCGAATATCTGTCGTAACTAATTTCTTTTTGATCTCACTTAAAGATCTTCCTACAATGAAAGAATGTATGCTATTAAGAAAGATTTTGTGATTTTTTTCTAATTTTCGGTATTGTCAGAAAACATCTTAATTTTATAACATCATGTGTGCTATGTGTTTATATGGCAAAGTGTTGTTTCTATTTTTATTTAACAGATATTATATATCCGCTTGTATCACAATGCTTTTCATTTGGTATCGTCTCCTTACTAATCAAATACAACGATTTTTGATAGTTTATAATGATGTAGAAATTTTTGACGCGTTGTGTCAATTTTAGTAATTTTTCTTATTTTTATTTCCGAAAGTTGCACAATTGAATATAAAATGCGAAAAATTTCGAAATTATCTGGCGCTCTGCACCATCTTAGATATCAGTTGTCTGGTGTCGAAGCCCTGAAAGCAGACTTATTGTAGCAATAATTTTAAAGTCTTTTTATGTCTGTTGACGATTTTTTTAGTTTTTCTAAGTGCGAGACATCACAGAAATGAAACGAGCACAATGGAAAAGTCGGGTAACGCTTCATTCAGCGATATTTTACCTACGCATACATATACATACAGTCCCAATTAATGGTATTAAGAGGGCCAAAATTTCAACTTTTACAAGTTTCTAGATCAGCTTTTGCCGCTGACTTCTAAAAAATTAGTTATTTTTGATTTTGTTTATTGCTACACAAGTGATATATTGAGCTTTAATTTTGGTCCATGTTACTGGTCTTTCGATAAAAATCGTATCTGTGTTTAAGAATACCAAATTATTCCAAAGAGGGATAGCCGGATGTCTCAATATACATAACTTAATGTGTTTTGCACAACACATTTACTAAATACAAATAGTTTGATTCCTTCACTGATCTTCCTCGACCCAGACAATCGTAAGAATTGCTTACTAAAGAACTTCGATTTGAAGCGAATTTCCTTAAAACATTGACGACTGATCTCTCCTGTCATATAGGGTGAATTGTCTATGGATTGTAGACTGTTGGTTTCGAGGCAGAAAATTAGTCGGTATCTTTGTAGTTATGATAGAATGCCATGAAAAGTTTGTTAGTTACGAGATGAACAAAAACATGTATTGATTTTGCTCTAAATTTTGCTTGTTAGACTTTTTCGATCGTTCAAAAGTTTTCTTTTCCGATTAGTTAAAAAACCCTGATATTTTAATTTTAAATTGAGGATTTTTGTCTGCAAACGTTCAAACAAAAAATATAATTTCAACTGCATGGCCGAAAGCGTCAACACAGAGAAGGATGCAGTGTTTTGGTCTGGAGTTCATTTGGCGCTTACGGTGTCGTGATTTGGTTTTCTTTCCTTCTAACTAAAAATTTACAACCGCTCCATATGATTGCTTAATTGACGAGCACTTGGTTCCTTTTTAATGACTGCCTCAGAAAACTCATTTAAGAAATTTTTTCTAGCAGGATGATGATTCAAAACAAGGCAAAAAGTACTGTGGCTTATTTTGTGGAATACGGAGCGCCTTTTTTACTGTGACATACAAAACAAGAACTTCATTCCAATGGAAAATTTTTAGCGAGTAACGAAAGAGGAACTTCGGGAACAGATCTGCATTCTACGAGCAAAAATGACAAAAAAGTGAAGAGTATCTGGGTTTAAGCTAAAGGAAAAATGGCTTTTATTGGCCAGTTCGAAGACACTTCCGTTTACAAGCTTTAATTCAAACTAAAGACTATTGGATTTTCTTTTATTCGATTATTTTTTCTTGACTGTTGATTGCTGATCCTTGTTGTTGTTACTTCTGTCCAATTTTGAAACTTGATCAATAATTATTTAAGAATGTGCGATTTAAACAGTCACTGCTTTCTAATCTGAGTGACCTTAAACTTTTGAGCGGCACTGTATGTATGTACATGCCTACTTACATACTTCATGTCCGTACATCAATTCGAGAACATATGTACACAATGTGTACCTAACCTATAAGGGTTTTTGATCACATTCGTACACGTTCAAAAGTTCTTGTGAAAATGAAAAGAAACAGAACGGCAAATCCTCGTTTATGTATCGTTAAAAGTCTTTATTTCATTATGTTTTTTTATTTCCTTTATTTTGCAGCTAAAGACTTCGTGTATCAAGAGATCGGCAACGCTTTCCTTAAATTAGAGGCTGATTTTAAAGAAGTTTACGGTTCTTTCTGCCAGTCGTACGAAAACGTTCATGTATTATTACATCAGGTGCGCACATTCATAATATTGTTTGCAGGTAAAATTATGAATATGGTACCCAACAAACAATTGAGTTGAAATTAAAATTGTTATTTTGTTTAGTATTGATATATTTTTTATTAAATTTTCAGTTCATCACATCTGCGTTACTGTCAGTGATTTTGTTTTCAGTATGAAGCAGATTCATTGAAAACGAAGATTCTGAACGAACTTCTGCAGAAGATAAATATGCGAACAAGGTGCGTTGACCTAAACTCTGCTCTTAGTCGGCCCATTCAGCGAGTCCTAAAATACCCGCTTTTCATTTCGGAACTTTTAAAGGTAAGTGGGTACCACAGTTTCCCAAGGTCGAAAATTAAGGGGGGTGTGATATCCCAAAATTGAGGACCACTAAATTTAAAGTCTAGCCTTTTTCGCAGGTCAAATATGAAAAATGGCTAAAACATCCTATATAGCATGTTTTAATGTTAAAAGCTGCATTTTTAACTACTTTTTGTCCCATTCTCACTAGTTTCGTCACTCTTGTAAGTAAACAATATTAGAATTCATCGAAAATTTTGACTTTCAAGATCATTTTAAGTTCATTCTAGGTATTTTATGGGTAAACAAAACAAATGTATTAGTCGGCGCGAAGCGTCGAAAAAAATTTAATATCTTCGCTGTTTTTTTTGTACCCAAAAATCATACAGAAAATGTTTGATAGCTCAAAATCGTCCGACAGTGATTCAAGTCTCGGACTCTGAGGTGGGGGGTAATACCCTCCCCTCACCCCCCTATGGGAATGTGTGGTAGGTACAGTATATCGTGACGCGCTTTGTTGTGTGAGAGCTGGTTTAGCCTGAGATACCACCTTCGCGTGCAAAATTATTCTACCTTCAAAACTGAGTAAATTACAATTCTTTTAGCTATGTTAGGCAGGGCTTTATGGGTGCCTGTTAGATGAGGAATCCTTCATGGATTAATCCTAAAAGGAATAACTTCAACTAATACGAGAATTTTCAGACTCAATCAAAGAAAATGTGAAGGCAGGAGTTATAGGGAGATATGTACACACAGAGCCGTATTTAAGGGGACAGGGGCTCGCCGCCCCTCCCCCCCCTTTGGTCGAAACAAAAGTCTGGTTTGGTAAGATAATGCACGAAAAGATTGAGAAATTGCATGCCTTTGACGCGAAATCCTCGAATTTTCTCCGCTTCGCGCCAAGTATGAAGTATTTTCCGTAATTTGGCACAAGCGCGACCAAAAACCAACAATTTTTATAGCTTTATAAGTGAGAAAAAGTTTTTGTTGTTGAAAAGTTTCAATTTTATGATCTTAATGGTTAGAGCATGACTAAAGAACGTGGAATAACGCAGTATTTTACAAGCTATCCCGACGAATTTTTTCGAGAAATGGACCAATTTATGTTAGGTTTGTCCCCCTTAGCCGAACCCTGGATACAAGCCTGTCACAATATTAGCAGTCAGTCACCAACAGTGTTTTTCTTGCACGGGCCTCTTTGCACCGTGCGAAAAACCTCACAAAATCCTCTTGCACGACTGAAAATTTTTTTGTACAGTGTATTTTATATACAAAAATTTTCTGCGCTTCGCGCGGTAGGATACTGTAGGTTTAGCCCTTATATCTTTCACACTATGTTTACCCTGAGAAAAACGACAGATTTGCGATTTCTGTAACAAATTTTCAGCACATTTAATGGTTTCTGCAGGAATTTAATGCTCAAAAAATATAATGGCATATTTTTCTAGCGATTTATGTTATTAGTGGAAGTCGCACGAAGCGCGAAAATTTTTTTCTCATTTTCGAGTTAGAAAATCTTAGAAATGAATCAAATGTAAAATTTTATTTGAAATGTTTATGCTGAAAATATCTATAAAAGTGAAGAAATCGCACGAAGCGCGAAACTTTATTGGAATTTTCCAAAAAAGCACTTCAGATTTTTCACTTTCTAGCACTGAAAAATGTGTAAAAAACAACACTGTAATGCTAAAATTAAAATAGGGCTTCAATCGTCATAATTATCGAAATCCTGTTTAAAAACATATGAAAGCTCTGAAAATGGCATAAGTAAAAAATGAAAAAATAGCGTAATTACCTATTAACATGACGCAGAAAACTTAATTAACAATTTGTAGGCACTGTAAAGTAAAACAAAAACCTAATGATTCGTTTAACCTGGTCTAGAAATTTACTACATTAGGGAAAAGTGTCGAAAAAAGGCATGGGACATCAAGCACTAGTACCGAAAATCTTTGCATTTTTTCCAAAAAATGCTCATTTGAAACTTTTTGCACTTTTAGAATTGGGTGACCTTTGAAAAAAGTAAAACAAGCTAAAACAAGATCCACTTCTTGCTAATTTGGTAATGGAATACGCAAAGTAGAATAAGCCTGTCTGCATCAGAAATGAAAATAGGATGAAAAATTGAACTCAGTGGGCGTGCTAGAAAGACAATAAGATATTTTGGTGTTATCCGGCGCGAAGCGCCGAAAATTTTTGAAAATTTGATTTTAAAGTGACCTGGGCGTTCAAAAATCGACATATTTTACATTATTTTTGCCCAAATTTTTCTTTGCACCGTGCAAAGATCACCAAATTTTTTCTTTGCACGGGCTCAAAAAAGTTTGCACTGTGCAAATAAAAAAACACTGGTCACCAACAAGATGACAGATCAACTAACTAACCAAACAACCAATGCTCAACCAATTAAAACCAATTAAACCAATTAAAGAGTCAGCCAATTGAAAAAAGCGACCAGCTAGTTAGTTCAGCTGACTACTGATTGACCAATGAATGAATTAATCATCCTACCACTTGCATACTTAGTTGCGTCAACAACGGTGGCCTTGAATTCTGTAAAATTGGATTTTATTAGTCGATTATATTAGTGATTAATTCACTTAAATTGAAAAGATAATCTTTAGTTTTAAACGGTTAAAACAAAGATTATCAAATGCCTCCCGTCTTTCGATTCTCTTCGAAGATTGCAAAAAAATATCAAGTGTTCATCTTTTTAAAGCGCTTAGTTATTTATTTTACTTTGATGATAAGACTTCCGAAGAGCAGATATTCAAATGCGTAGAAGTGATCATGAAAAATTACAAGGATAATTTAAATAAGGTTTAACGGAACGCATGACGATACGTATGTACGTTCGTCAGTTTGTGAATTGTATTTCCCCTTATCGAATCGTTGATGAAGAAGAGGTAGTGCTTTTCTTATGCATAGGTGCGAAAAATTTTGGGACGCAGAAGCAAGAAAAAACTGAGCTTCTGTGTATTCTTTTTCTTCTTCCAACCTCGTTTTAGTTTCATGGCTCAGTTTATATATTTATTAGGGCATCGACGTCACATCCGAACATAGTTATGTGCTTTTATTATGTCAGTTGCCTCATATTAGCTATTTTCTTGCTAATAAAAGCCAAAAGCATATTGACGATACCTACTTCATATTTCATAGTGTACGGAAGATAATACCAGCGACAAAGTCAAGTTAATAATGGCTCTAAAAGTTATGACTGACGTGGCGCGCTGTATCAACGAATCAAAACGACGAAAGGAGCTCGGTAAAAAATTTTGATGCAAAAGTTGAAGCTTTATGAAAATTAATTTGAATTTTTTGGAATAAATTTTTGTACTCACTCGCTACCTATGTATTTGTTACTAATGCATCACTATTCTTATCGTGATTTTTAGTTTATTATACTCTGTAAATCATAATGTCACTGTTGCTACATTACAAGCGTGTGACTGCGAAGCATACATGTACAGCATGGGAATTCTGGGGGAGGGGAGTCAGGCCCGAAAATTTTTTAAAAAGTGCCTTTTTTGGGTTAAAAACGATGGGTACACGTCGAAAACACAGTTTTTCGACGTTTCAGAACAATGCTCGCTCTTTCTAGAACATAAAAACTTAAAAGAAATCTCAAAAAATTTGGAAAAATTGAGTAAATTGAACCTAAATAGTCAAAAAATGTGCATGTAGCGCGAAGCGTCGAAAATTTGAGATTTTTAAGCCAAAAATGAGCTAAAAACGCCTAAAAAGGCACACTTTTTACAACTTTTACAAAAAATCGACAATTCTGAGTGGGGAGGCACGGAGTCGCTGCTATTTTTCGGGGGGATCAGTTGCCATTCTGGGGCGGTCAAACCCTCCCCAAACCCCCCAAGAACACGTCTGCTGCGAACCTCCTTATAATTGTCGATTTTATAGAAAAATCTAAGATAGTGTGTTGTTTTAAGCATTTTTAGCTAATTTAAAGTGTCACATTTTCGGCGCTATATACTCATTTTTTGTTACAATTTGTTTAATTGTACTCGAATTTTTACAAATTTTTGTCGAAAATGCTGAGCGCAATTTACTATTTGCCTGTGTGTCCAGGACATTTCGCATTTTACACTATGCTATCTTATTTTCCTTGCGACTTTTTTTATCCTCTTGTTTTTTCCGAATAAAGTATTAGTATTAGTATCATCTGGTGCAGTATGATAAATTTAAACATGAATAAGTCTGGAATTAAATTAATTATCAACTATGTACTTACATAATTAGTTACTTACTGAATTGCGCTACCTTTAGACGTAAAGTTTTATGAATACGCCTAATGCTGAGCTATCACACACCATTCCGGCTCAGAATGCTAAAGCACTTTTAGATAAGGGACGGCTAGCGAACAATGACTCATCTGTATGTAATGTTCCTGAAAAAATTAGGAAGATAATAATATATTTATCTACAAATAAATTATATCTTAGATGCTTAGGTCAGTTATCTCGAGAACCATTAGAAGAGAGAACCATTAAAAGAAAATAAAGGTAGTTTTGAGCATATCTCGGCGAGCTCCATACAATGGTGAAAAGAATTTTAAAATAAAATTTCAAACATTGTCAGCTTTATTAAATATTGATTTGCAGCAAATTTATCATTTACACTATCAGCATAACCTATTTTTCATCATCCGATTCATGAATAATTTATTATCTCGTGTCTTTATATTTAATCGTGCTTTACAGAGAAAAAATACAGATAAAAATAATTCAATGCGAAGCGCCGAAAAAATTGTCATATTCTGCATGTCAAGCTCAAATTTGGGCGATTTTGAACGGGCTAGATGACAAAAAACAGATAAACTCGCGTCGGAAAAAATTTCATGCTCTCCATGTCATAACTCAAACTTGAACTGTTTTGATTGAGATAGGAGGCAAAAACTATAGCTGAAGAATGAATTTGGCGCACTAGCGCCGGAAAAAAATTTACTTGATTTCAAAAAATTTTAATGTTTCAGCGTTTGTAAAAATTGTAGCGCGAAGCGTCGAAAGTTTGAGATTTTTAAGCCAAAAATGAGCTAAAAACGCCTAAAAAGGCACACTTTTTACAACTTTTACAAAAAATCGGCAATTCTGAGTGGGGGGGGCAATTCTGAGTCGCTGCTATTTTTCGGGGGGGATCAGTTTAATATCTTGAGTTTACTAGCTCAAAAGTACGTTAAAAACCTTTTGCGGTTGTGTAGGACCCTTGGGAGAAACAAAAAAAATTTCATTCCGGACGAGGGGCAGCCCCTTCCCTCTGAATACGAGCTCGTACCTATGGAATTTTTTACTGCTTCAAAGAGTAACAACTTCAGCCGTTATCATAAAATAAGTGAAATTCTGTATCGCTTTCTTATATTGCCCTCTTTTAGTTCAAAAGTACATAAAGGAAGATGACTCCAGTTTCTCAACAAGGTTGTCGAAACTGAATTTACATACTTTCCGGAAGAAAAGCAATCGCTTAAGCATGCGGCTTTCAACTTCGATCGGTTTGACTCAATCAGTAAATCGCTTTTCAAAATTTAAGAAACATTCTGCTCGTATATTCACTTTATAATCGTATGCATAGTATAAAGTATTCTCTTTGTTAACGTTGCTTATTGTCTTCAGAAAACGGAAATCAAAATGTTAGTTCGAATTTGAATCTCGCTATTCTTAAATGTTATTCAAATAAGCATTTTTTCGATTAAGTAGAAAGAAATTAACGTACGAAGTATTTAGCGCATAATCAGTGTTTTAGAACAAACTTTGATTACTTTCCATGCTAGTGGTTGTGATTATAGGTGCACAGCATGGTTGATCTGGGGGATGGTCAAAAATTGAGCTTATTTGGGCCAAAATGACCCTAAAAACAGGTATAAGCGTTAAAATAGCGTTAAAAGTACGTCGTTACACAATTTCCGGTCAATTTGAAGGCACTTTTGAAGAAAATATATAGAAAAATAATATTTTTACTTTAAACTAACTAAATTTACTGAACTTTTGGTTAAATGAGCTGTATTTTTTCGCTATAAATTCAGATTTTCCCAGCAGCAATTTAAGTTTCACCAAATTCGCCTGACAGTACCCGGTTCTTCAAATCTGAGGGAGGGATAATACCCCTCCCACTCCTCCCTATGCCCTTGTGTGATGCATAATATATTAATATTAAAATTCAATATTAGCAAGGATGGATTTAAATGGGGACAGGGGCGGCATAAAATAGCTGAAGAATCAAATAATGGATACGTATTTTTGACGGCTTTCTGGCCATTGTATGCCAGATTTTTCAATTTTTATTAGGTACTCTTTAATGACATTTATTGATTTTTTTGACGGTCTGCCGTTTTTCCACCAGAAATGCAGTTTTTGAACGCTGTAAAGATTTTATGCTCCTCACAAAGAATTCTTAAGTGAAAGTATAGCATACATGCACAAGGTCAAAAGTTCTGGGAGAGGGGTTTACCGGGTTTCTTTTGGGGGGGGGTGGGTGAATGAGTAATTTTTTTCCAATTTAATGTCAAATTTTGTCAAATTTCGATACTTAATTCGTTTTATTTCATTTCTTTTCATGAATATTTATTGAGCAATTTGCGTTAAAACAATAACGATAAGGGCGATTAAATGACCTGCAACATCAGAAATATACAAAATAATGGAAACAAATTATCTTTGGACAGTCTACTGCTCGGAAAATTAGTATATGTAACTGACTGTAAGACATTTAACGCTTTTTCATGGTTTGAGCAAGAGATTCGGTCGCGAAACGGCCTGAGGGGGTATGCCTTTCAAAAGTCCTGTTAGGGGGACACCCCATATACCCCTCAGTGTGCATGTGTGAAGTATAGTAATTTAAATAGTTTTCTCCTTGGTTGATTAGCATTGTTCTTCACGCGTAATAAGGATGGAAAGGGTGCAGCAGTTTTACATAGATATCTTTGGCTATTCTTTATCCAAATTTTTAGCTTTATCATTGTTTTGCGCCAGGTTTTTCTTTAACGAAATTTCGAGAAGTTTCGATTTTAAAAATTTGAAAAATTTAAGACTCTGAATTTCTTTGCACAATAAATGATTATGCCCACTAGAAAATGTCGGAATATTCCATTTTGCGCGTAATGAACGAAGTTATGGTACTACTTTTGATAGCCTGGAAGAGTTAGAGTATCACCAGTGTTTTTTTGTACTCAGCAAAGATTTTTCCCGATGTATAAAGACTTTTCGGGACCGTCTTTGTACATGTACAAAGATTTTCGGGAAGATAAAATTGCAAGAAAGTCTTAAATTCGCAAAAATTTTCTGCACTTCGCGTCGAAATGAGTAATTGTGTTGTGTGTTCTATATATCTTTATAATGGCAGAAATTGCATTTCAAAAGGAAAAATGTCAAATTTTTCAGCGCTTCGCGTCGTTTTAGGACGATTCTTAGTGATTTTTGCCCTTAGAGACCCAGAAATTAGCTGAGAGACATCTATCAAAAGTCGAACAACTCTGTTTTTACCACACTAAAATCGCTACTGTACCATATTATAGTATCCGAAAATTTATGTGTACAAAATGTACAAAGATTTTTGGGAAGACAAAAACTGTAAAAACGTGTAAAAATTCCTAAAGATTTTCGGCGCTTCGCGCCGAAGTGAGTAATTGCTTGTCCTATATATATCTTTAAAATGGCAGAATTTGCATTTAGAATGGAAAAATGTCAAATTTTTCGGCGCATCGCGTCGTTTTGAGACAATTTTTTAGTAATTTTTGGTTTCAGAAACCCAGAAATTAGCTAAAATACACCACCAGTGATCGAAAACCCTGTTTAACCACACTAAAATCGCTACAGTACCTTATTATAGTACACAAAAATTTGCATGTACAAAATGTACAAAGACTTGGGGACTATCTTTGTACATATACAAACGGACCTCGTACAAAAAAACACCGGAATCACCCCTGTCAGGAAAATCTGGATCCACCACTGTTAGACAATGATTGCAATAAAATGGCTCGTATGTGTTCTGCTTGTTTGTTCGTGTTTTTGTATCAGTAATATGTACTTGCTGCATTGTTTCTGAATATTTCATTACGAATAATCGCTTATGCAATTTCATTTTATTCATCGGATTATATAGCTGAAAGACGATGAATTTGATGCGTCTGAAAAGCAGTTTAAATCGATTGAAAAATCCAGTCGATCATTTTTGCGGGACGCTGAGAACTACTGCGAAAATCTGCTGGCCTCTATTAATCATGGATTATCGATTGCCGAGAATTTTAACGCTTTATTAACATCGCATTCGTCGACAAAAAGCCAAGAATATGCTATATTTTGGTCGGAAATTATTTCGCTGGATCTACAATGTTTCGTATGGAATTCTTTCTTATACTTCTTTCATCTCGGCCTGTCATCTTCTTTTCAGTAAAATAACGGATAAGCTTTAGCCTAAGGAGATTTTCTCTCTAATAAATTGGATTTTTAGCAACCTTCTTAATTTCCCGTAACGTGTGCATAGCTTATTTTTCATTCCTTTATCCAAAAAACGTCTTTTACTCTAGTCCGCGAGAGTTGCTGTTTGAGTTCAATTTTTTCTCAAATAAAAGATTGAATATTAGAAAAACCGAACGCTTCTTAGCCAAGAGTATGATTGATAATGGTTTCCAGTCGGAATTCTGTAAAATTTTGATTTTTGTGTGTAGTTAAAGTGGCAGATATTTTACGGTTTATTCAACTATTGTTCACTTCTAGCCACGAAATTTTAACACTTGATTACTAGTTAGCATTATTAAGTTTTGTTAAGGATTGTTGTGTATGTTAACATAGGATGTTGTCATATGTATCTATGTTTTAAGACAGCAATGCAGAACATGCGATGACATCTGGAAATACCTGTAACGGCTCGAAATTTTGGGTGGGTGTTCCCGGCCATTTGTAGGGAAGGGGTAAATGGCCTCCCTCAAATTTGGCCAAAAATAGCAAAAAACTCCTAGGAATGGCCAAAAAGCGCAAATTTTCTTCGAAAATTCCAACAATCGAAGGGGAGGCCAATCATTTTCCGACTTAGGGAAATGGGGACGACCAACTTTGGGTGAGGGATCCCCATCCTCCTCTTACATCTCTCACATCCTATGTTATAAAAAAGGCCGAAAAGCGTTGTTAAGTGTTAAAATTTCAGGGCGAGAGTGGTACATACGTTGAAGGATTTTTACTTTATTCACATATATACAATCGTACGCGATTCTTATCGACTCCGACCGACACGAATTGGCCGTTCTTACGTTCTTATCGACTTTGACACAAATTTGCCGTCTTGCATTATTTTTCTTTTCGTTTGCTAGACGTCAATTTGTTGTATTTTTCAATGATTACTTTTTCTTTATTATAATCTTTTATAATTTTTTATGTTTTCACTTTTTTACATTATTTTATATTTTTTCTAGTACGACGACCTCAGACTCAAGGTTCGTGAGCCTGTCAACGCGTTGCATCTGTCGTGTAAGGGTCCCGAAAAATTGATCGCAAAGCGTCGTGATAAACTGCTGGATTTCGAATCTGCGACTTACAAGTTGTGTAAAGAACGATCGAAGAACGAAACGGCCGACGCTTCTAAAATGAAAATCGTAAATAAACCACTTTTTGATCATTGTATCTTTGGGATCGCATTGCTTCGGCTCTGTGATTTTTGAATTCCCTTTTAGCTTTTTTAAATTCACTGAATCGGGAGCAGGTTTTGGTCTCCGAGGAAGAGGATTGCATGAGTAATTTCGTGCGATTCCGGATTTTCATGACTGGGAAATTGCATTCTGTGGAAATTTTCTTTGTTTCCAATTTTGTGAATGCGTTATGGTGATAAGTTACATTTCTTCTCTATGCGAAAATTGCATTTTTACAAATTGAAAAGTTCCGTAGAAAGCTTTCGTTGATTATATTTTGTAGATGTTTCAAAATAGATATTGTTTTAAAAGGCAAACGAAAGCGAAATTTAGGAAGAAATGAAAATTCCTAAAGCCTCCAAATACACCGAAGTAAAAAATATTCATCATACTTATCAAGAATGATGGTAAATTTTTATCCGAAAATAAGTCTGTATTGTTTGAATATACTGGACTGAATTTCTCCCACTTTTTCGGCAAACTCAACAGCGAACGAGCTGCAATCTTATTCCATACTAGCAGCAAGCTAATTGCGTAAATATGATGTTAAATTTCGAATTTTGCTTCCTCTATTCTTATTTTATTACTTTTCAAACCTAGTTTAATTTTGTCACGCATGCCTGTCGATCGCTTGCTGAAAATTATTATAAGTTTTCGATGAAATATTTAGAATTTTATGTCAACTCGTTTAGATTTCTTCGGCGTTTTGTGCCATGTATTACTCATTAATAACAATAGTTGGCGTTCTTGTCAGTCTTGGAGCATTTTTTTGCCCCAGATATGTAAGTAGCTTTTGGGCTCAGCAAAGATTTTGTGCTTCTTACAAAGCATTTTTGAGTAAAAACGGATTCACCTGGACAGTTTTCTCCTGATTATCATTGTATTTCACCATATGCGTTTTTAGCTATCTTTGGCTATTATTTACCCCGTTTTCAAAGTTTCCGGCGCACCGCACAAAGTATGCACATTTATTAGTGAGATTTTCAGAAAATTTAATTTTTCTAAACCGGAAACGATTCCGTGTTCAATAAAATGGAAAAACGATATTTTGCGCGCAACGAGCGAATTTCTGGTACAAATTTTGATAGTTCAGATAAAAGTTAGGCTACCGAGCATAGGTGGACGGCACCAAAGCTCTGGGGCTGCAAGATTTTTCAAAGGTTCAAAAATGTCTTTAAAAATGGCAGTATGTCGAAAAAACACCATTTTTCAACGTTTCTCATCGAGCACTATCCATTGACATCAAAAAATTGCGAAAAAAATTGAAATAAATTTCAAAAATCGAATTCTGGGGGGTATTTTGGTTCCGGAGTGGGGGGCGTGTATACCCTCCAAACCCCCTATGCCCAGGTATGCTACCGAGTACCGACTACTGCCCGTTGTCAGCAAATTCTGGATTCACCACTGGTTGGGTGAGTATTCGATAGTCTATTTTTTAACCTGGTGTACAAAAATCGCTCGACAATCAAAGGTCCCTTCTACTATAACACCGATTTTTTCATTATTGAAGGGAGTAGATAGCGAGTAGATCGTCAGTCGTGAATTGAAGAAATCGGGTCAAAAGTAATATGTAGGTATGTAGCAAGAACGTTTTGTCCGCAAACGAATTCACGCACCAGCTTAAAAAATAGACTATAACTCATCTCGATCGCTGTTTTACGGAAGTAAAATATGTTTTATCGCATTGGGGTTGGACGCATAACCTACATATTTTTATTGTAAAGATATAGGCACCGTAATGTATACTACGCACGCTTTAGAAAATAGTTTACAATAATTCATCTTATAAAAAGAATCTAATAGAAGAGATTGAGTGGCGCCTGTATGGACGAATAAGTTAAGTTTAATCTTTTATTGTGAGCCGGAAATAAATTTAACGTAGTAAAAAGGTTTTTCGAATGAAGAATGCGAAATAAATTTCATATCATTATTTTATTTTAGTGTCGTATATTTAACTTTTATTTGAATTACTAACTATATTCGTTCGAAACTCTCAAAATATCTTGCAGTCTATTTCCTTCAAATGTTAATTTTTCATAGAAAGTAGTGGCGGGGTGGTCGTCCCTAAACTTCCAAAAATTTTCTGATTGACAAGATAATGATGGAACTAATGGGGATTTGCATGGATAAACTTACACATTTTTTTATGCTTTGCGCCATCTTTTTATTCTTTTTCTACAGATTTTGTGTTTGTTACGGCCGCAAAAAGTATTATTTGCGAACCATAATCAACGATAGCAATAATTTCAATATTAAATCTAAATGACTGCATAAAATTATGCATTTACCCAAATATAAATGAAAGATCTTTTAGAATGCCTAAAATCTAAGCGATTTGCGTCTTTTTTATATTTTGTAAGTAGTAATTGGAGCTCGAAAAATTTGTTTCGAATAACTTTAATTTTACAGAGATATAGACATACATGAATAGTATGGGAATTTGGGGGGGGGGTGGGTGAAATTATAAAGTGCTTTTTTTGGGTCCAAAAACGGTAGATAAGCATTAAAAAATCGTTTTTCAGCATTTCTGACGATGCTCTATCATTCTAGAGCATACGCTTTATCTTCCTAGGAAAACTTAAAAAATTTTCACGAACATCAAAAAAGTCGGAATAAATTGAACAAAATATATTCAAAACATGAGTATAATGGCGCGAAGCGCCGAAAATTTGGCTCTCTCGAGCAATTAGATGGCTAAAAACGCTTAAAAAGCATCTTTTCTACAAATTTTCAGAAAATTTCTGGGAACTTTCGAAAAAATCGCCGATTCTGGTGAGGGTAAAAAAATTTTTGCGGGAGGGGTTAACATTTTCTGCGGGAGTTAAAACCCCCAACCTCCAAGATCATGTTTGGATAAAGAGCAAATTATTTTGAGTCCGCCACCCCTTAAAGAAATTTCGGATGCAATCCTTTGGAGAAATTTCGAATACGTGCAGACATATAACGGCTTGAAATTTTGGGAGGGGGATTCCCGGCCATTTTAAGGGGGAAGGGAGACTGACCTCAATTTTTGGCCAAAATCGTCTAAAAACGGCCAGAAATTTCAATTTTTTCCAAAAATCGAGGGGTTAAAATTTTCTGGCTTTGGGGAGGGACGACCAACTTTGGGTGGGGGATCCGCCATCCCCCCATGCTACATGTATGGATATGGGTTTGTACCAGTGTTTTTTTTGTACGAGGTCCGTTTGTACATGTAAGAAGATAGTCCCCAAAAGTCTTTCTACATTTTGTACATGCAAATTTTTGTGTGCTAAATATAATATGGTACAGAAGCGATTTCAGTGTGGTTAAACAGGGTTTTTCGACCTTTGATAGTGTATTTTAGCTAATTTCTGGGTTTCTGACGCCAAAAATTACAAAAAATTGTCTCAAAACGGCGAGCGCCGAAATATTTGACATTTTTCCATTCTAAATGCAGATTCTGCCATTTTAAAGATATATAGGACAAACAATTACTCATTTCGGCGCAAAGCGCCTAAAGTTTTGGAAATTTTACGCCTTTTTACAGTTTTTGTCTTTCCAAAAATCTTTGTACATATAGAAAGGCGGTCCTGAAAAGTCTTTGTACATCAGTAAAAATCTTTGCCGAATACAAAAAAACACTGCCCTGTACACATGTATATACATATTCATTTCGTTAGGAAAGAAGAATGCCATTTTTGTAGTATCTCGCTGAATCACTTTAATAATTTTGATAATTACGAATTAAGATGTCGAAATGCGAATTATTGCATTTCTTTTGCTTGTTAATCTGAATTTGATGTCGCAACACTTGGTGACACACTCGTACATGTGACGGCTCGAAATTTTGGGTGGGGATCCTTATCCGCCGGCCATTTATAGAGGGGGGTGACTGACCCTCAATCTTTGGCCAAATATAGGAAAAATGCACCTAAAAATGACCAAAAAAACGCAAATTTTTTCCAAAAACTCAAAAATCGGGCGAGGGGGTCAAATGTTTTTTGACTTTGGGAAGGGCGGGGGATGACTAACTTGGGGTGGGAATTCTCCCATCCCCTGTTACATGTCGGCTTGGTGATTATGGATAATCAAAAATACTTTAATCCTACAAAATTTAACTGATTGTTAAAGTCAAAGCTCATTTAGTTCTATATTGTTACGGTAGCTCGAGGAAGATCTGGGCAAGTGTAAAGTCGAATTCGAGGCACTTGACCTGCAGTTGAAAACTGAATTGCCGCAGTTTGTCGAGTTCGCGTATGAAATTTTGGCAATAGCTTCAAAAGCTTTTATCAGCAGTCAGAGGTCTTTCGTGTACGATATTGGCCGAAGGTGAAGATTTTCCAAAGATATTCTCCATTGCCTAAAAGGACTGCTAAACTGAATTTACAAAGGCCCTCGAAGAAAAAATTCGATGCCATTAAAAAATGATTTCATTCAAATATCATTAAAAATGAAAATCATTAGAAAATCATCTATGTACCTACGAAACTAAGAAGACTTTCATATTTTTCGATTCCTGTAAGGAGAATGAGACGGAGTATTATCTTTACCTCAGGGTTCAGGATGCAAATCACTGCCAGACGATTTTTAATGCGAAAATTTGAATTTTTCGGGCTTTTACAACAAAGTTTGCTATGGCGAAGTACATTACTATGACGTTAATGCAGCATTTTAAAATGCAAGCAAGAAAAATGTGAGCAAAAATCATAGACAAACTATGTAATCATCACAAATAATGAATCAACTGTTAAGCTAAAGTGATGTTGAGACATCAGCAAAGTAAAGCAAATCTTTAAAATGATAATCAGCTAATGATATTAGACGACTTATTTTGCTGGCTCTCAATTTGGGAATTTTACCTTTACCATAGTTTTGAAACTTGAGGATCTATCTACGTATGTTTCTAATACCTCTATCAAAATTGACCGGCTAGCCTTATCCTAAATTTGAGCAACTACAGGCCGAATGGACCCTACTGTAAATTTTAAACAGTCACATGTAAATATGGCAAGCAGCGTGTATTTAAGTAGTAAGATTAAAATTCCGAAGGAGCTCGATAGTTGCTCAATTTTTGAAATTTCCGAAAATGGTTTTCTCACCGTATTTTAGTTTTTGAATAGAAAAATAGAAGAAAGGTGAATTTTTCTGATGAAAATCTATGTAAACTATAAGATATAAAATATTGATGGCGATTTGCAAACAAAATTTTGGAGAAAAGCGACTATATTGGCTGATATAATCTGTCTTTGGCATCAACTCGCATTTCACGTAATTCCGCTGAAAGTTGCCACTTCAAACATAAAAAAGATACCTTATCACGTTTTTCTTTAAAATCATATCTCTCTGATTAAGACAGTCAAACAGCACACTTCAAGTGATGAAAGAGAATTCGGACGCGACTAAGATTGCAGAAGATTTTCGCCAAAGTATTGGCCCGATTTTGGATAACCTGAGTCAAATCACATTTCAATCGACCAGTAAGAAGTCTAGTTTCTGCAGAAAAAGTTCTTTGGCTCGAAAGTCCAGCAGCAGTACGACTAGTAGCACTGAAGACCAGAAAAACGATAAAGACGTCGTCTATGCTCAAATAATCACTTCACATCGTGTACGTGAAATTTTTCGCCTTTAATATCTTACACATATGTGTGGAGGCCCATAGTAAGGACTTTATTTGGGGGGATCAAAAAATTCTGAAAGTCATATATCTCGAGTACCATTGAAGGTATAGTCTGTTACATTTAACTTTGCGGTTTTCGTCTGAATTTTTCCACAAGAATCAGGCTACAAAAGCGGTTCAAACTTTTGATGCAGTAATGCGGCTTTACAAATGCATACGTCTCTATAGGACTCGACATACTGTAGAATATCATATTTATTGTATTAGTTCGAAACACTTTTGTAGTCGCTTCAAACTTTTTCAAAACTTCAAAGTTAAATGAAACGGACTATAGTCGTAAATAAGGGCATTTTTTAACGTTTCTCAACAAGCTCTTTACATTGGTGAAGAAAAATTTCAAAAAAATATTTTTTAAATATTTATCAGCATATCTCATACTCAAGCAAAAAATTTATTACTTTAACTATCTGTGCAGCTGATTTCTCATCGTCCAGTCCATAAACAATTTCTCAACTTTTGGTATTTGTACTGAATCTTTGTGCTCTGCAAAGAAGAACAACAAGAAAATTAGTGATTCGGCGCGAAGCGCCGGAAAAATTTAACATATTCTTTATGTCTAACTCAAATTTGAACGGTTTAGAAGACAAAACTATACAGAAACAATTAATCCGGCGTGCGTTTACTAGCTCAAAAAGTACTCGAAAAAATGCACTTCAAGAATTTATCATTTCTTCTTTAGGGGAACCCTTGTGAAAAACAAATGTTTTTATTGGTTTTTTGGGGAGGTGAACTGCCCCCCCCTTGGCTACGGACCTGTATGTATGTGTGCGTGCTTATTTGAATCTTTAATTTTATACAAGCTTTAAATCGGTTTGCAGTACCTGGTAGATTTATTATTGATCGCAATATTAAATTTTTGGCAAAATATTGTGAACAGGGGCGGATTGAAGAGGGGAAGGGGCGAGAAAGAGCGGCCGCTCCCCATTGGCCAAAAATATTTGGCGAGATAAAGAATGAATATGTAATTTGCAATGGTCAGTGACCATAATTTCTCAAATTTTTTCTGCGCTGCACGCCGGAAAATACCTATAAATGACATTTATTTACTTTCTTGGCGACCTGGAACCCATTTTTTGCTCATGGAATAGGTTTCAAAACAATTTCAGAAGCAGAACCAGCTATTTTTAGCATATTTTTCTTCTATTTTCAATCAAAATTTTACAGGAAATCAAGCAGTAAATTGAGCTTCTGAACGTTCATCGGCCTAAATTTCGCGAATTTTCCGGCGCTTCGCGCCAGGATTTCGCTAACGTCAAAGAAATTTAATAATTTTTTCGCACAGAATTGTCGAAAATTTCACAATTTTCCGAAAAATACTGCGTCAAAAGTGATTTTAAGTAAAAGTATACGATGTTAAACGCCAAAAACCGCTGTTTTGCGCGCGAAGAGCAAATTTTTGGACATATTTCTGTCTGTTTTTGGAAAAGTCAGGGTACTACCCCTCCTTAGGAAAATTCTAGATCCGCCACTGATTGTAAACAATCTAATATAGTTCCGTCCATATATGATATGCATTTATAAACATGCAAGTATTAACCCTGTGAAAAACAATTTTAATTTTAAAATGAATATGAACTTAGCCTCACGGAAATTGCTCTGCATTAATGGTATTGATTATTATTATTTTTATTATCGTTATTTACTATGTATGAGTATTATATCATGCATACCCGCGCGTACATAATATAATTTTCCTTCTTTTTACTGATTCTTTGCTTCCATAAATCTTTTCGAAATTCGGTCTTAATAAATTAGTGTGATGTTAATTAATTTTTCTTTATTAATTATTTATTAATTAATCATAATAAATTAATTGATTAATAAATTTCATAATGTCAACATATGGGCTTGCGACTTCTGCTTTTATCTGAATCTGCTTTGCTGTAGAATCGATCGTAAAATTTTATTTTCTCATGATCTTTCAACATTTTTGATAATACTTGACTAAATAAAAAACTAGAATTTGTATATGTATATTAATGTGTATAATTGATTTTTCAGCTTTGATAGAGTTTGAAAGTGGAAAAGCATTCGAACCACACATTTGCATACAAGTGATTATATAAAGCTAACGCTTTTGTGTAAGCTAAATGAAGCGATGGCTTATAATAAGTTATGATAAATTAGGCATTCATTTTTTATAGGTGATAAGGAAACATGTGTAGCTCTGATAAGATGGGCATATAACTTTGGCAAAATCACCCTTAATGTGATGTTTATTTTCTTAAATTCATTGCATTCGGCTAGCGAGCAAAAGAGCCCACGAACATAACATATATGTACAAGATCAGGTGGTCAGAGAGGAGTGAAATTTGGGATTTTTACAATAGTAAGTTAAGTTTATCATGCATATCAGACCGGAAATGCTTGAGAATACACTATTTTTGGCCGAAATCACTCTGCAGTACTTAACTCTCTCACTCTTCAGCGGGGTACTACCCCCTCTTACCCCTCTCTATGTGCATGTATGCAGTGGCGGATCTACGGTAACCCAACTTTTCCAAAAACAATCAAAAATAGGTCCAAAAATTTGCCCTTTGCGCGCGTAATAGCATTTTCCGGCGTTTTACAATGTCTACTTTTATTGAAATCACTTGACGCAAAATTTTTTCAAAAATTTTTAATTTTCTGACAATTTAGTGCAAAAAAAATCATTAAATTTCTTTGACTTTAGCGAAAATCCGACACGAAGAGCCGGAACATTTGTGAAATTTATGCGAAACGACTTTTAGAAGCTTGATTTACTGCTCGATTTTCTGTATTTGTAGCATTTGATGTGGAACGTCTAAAATCTTTAAAGGTTATGTTTGAAAATAGAATAAATGTATGCTGAAATAGCTGTTTCTGCTCTTGAACTTTATTTTGAACCTATTCCTAGAGCAAAACTTGACTTTCAGTTTGCCACAAATGTTAATAAATGTCATTAACAGGTATTAGTTCCGGCAAAATTCGAGGAATTACATATGATCACTGACGGCCAAAAATCTTTGCAAATCACATATCCATTCTTTCTCTCGTCAATTTTTCGGGGCCAATAAGGGGGTTCATTCCCCTTAAATACGCCCCTGAATGTATGGTACATGAACGTATGGATGTTTGAAGTAGTCTCAATTTGAAGCTGACTTAAAATGTTTTGTTGCTGGTAATGTACTCTTTTCGCTACTAAATTTGAGCTTTTTCTCTGTCCATGTTCAGTATACATATGTACAGGGCCGTATTTAAGAGAGGCGGGGGCGCCCCCTTTTTTGGCCGTAGAAAATTTTGAAAGGTAAGATATGTAATGCACGGAAAAATGGAAAAATCGCATGTCATTGTTATAAAATCTTCAAATTTTTGGCGCTTCGCACCGAATGTGAAGTATTTTCCATAATTTTGGTCCAAGCGCGACCAAAACGTGACACTCTTTATAGCCTTTTGGAAGAGAAAATTTTTTTCAAAAAAATTCGAATTTTATGTATGATCTCAAAGGATAGAGCATGTCGAAAAACGTCGAAAAATTGAGCTACCCCGACGCATTTTCCGAGATATAAAATAATTTATGTTGGGTCCTCTCCCCCTTGGCCGAATCCTGGATTCGGGCCTGCATATGTACACAACGCAGGACGTCGTCGTATGTTCCGCATTGCTGTTGAAACATGATTATGATGTCTTATGTTATAAAATAGGCAAAGAATTCTTAACAAAACGTATGGAAAGCATATGCGGCATACATGTAACAGGGGATAGGGGGATCCCCCAACCAAAAAATAGGCAAAGAATTCTTAACAAAACTTATGGAAAGCATATGCGGCATACTGCATACATGTAACAGGGGGATTGGGGGATCCCCCAACCAAAGTTGGACGTCCTTCCCATCCTGCCAAAGCCGAAGAATTTATGACCTCCCTCATTTTTGGAAAAAATTGAATTTTTTGGCCGTTTTTAGGCGTTTTTGGCCGTTTTTGGTCAAAACTTGGGTGTCATTTACCCCTCCCCTAAAAATGGCCGGGACCCCCCTCAAATTTCGAGCCGTTACGTGTATGATATGTGGGCGTGGGTTTTGGGGATTTTGACCCTAGATGGGCAGCGGCCGAATTTTGGGGGTATGATGGGGAAGGGCCGTCGGATTATTGTGGTTCAGACCCCCATACTCATGTATGTTTTTGACTTCTGAGAATTCGGCAGACCTCCCAAAAAATCGGATAACTCAAAATTGAAGTTTCGGCATATGTTTTGGGATTTTTGCCAGTTTTACACCACCCAGGTCTCCCATAAATGTTGCTGCCCATGTATGATATAAAGTGTCCAAATTCAGTGACGAGTGCCGACTGTCGAGTAATAAGTGGATAACTTCTTCAAAGAATTGAAGTACCTGACCCATTTATTATATATGCAAATAATGAGCCGAAGTGGCGGATCTAGGATTTTCTGACAGGAAGCGGAACCCAAAATTTTCCTAAAAGTGTCGAAAATTAACCTTAAATTCGTATATTATGCTCAATGTACCGGTTTTTGCTCTTTTGATAGGCAGAATTAGTTCTGAGGCAAAAGAGTAAATAAATTCGAAATTTCCCAAAGTTTTTTTAAATGAAAAACTCACAGAATTAATGCAGAAATCGACACAAATCGCCGGAAAACCACTCGAAAAATCATTATAGGAGCTGAAAAATCTTTGTTCTGTACGAAGACTTCTCTTCTGATCTAAATATAAGTTTTTTAGAGCGCCAAGAAAGTCAGTAAATGTCATTAATGAGTACTACCCTTGCGTGAAGCTCCGGAAAAATTTGAAAAGTCGTGATAAAAATGGCTAACATCATCAAAAAATACACTTCTATTCTTCATTGTGTCGAAATATCTTTTGATGACAGGGGCGGCCGCTCCCCTTTCCCGCCCCCTCTAAATCCGCCAGTGATGAGCCGCAATCTTGACACTCAAGCAATGCGCTGTCACCTTGAAAAAATATGTACATTTTAACAGCAGGTTGTATTTTTTGACGGCAATGCTGTAAAATTTCGCATTTCTTCTCAAACTATTGATTTCTTTTGTGCTGTATTCAGTTTCAGACCGAAGCCGACAAAATAAAAGTCACATCGAAATATCCCGCTGATAAAACCTTTCAAGCTAGCGTGCGATATAGCCCAACGCACGAGATGGATTTGAGTCTCGATGTCGGCGACGTTGTAGGTGTAATTGTAAACAAGGATCCAATGGGCAACGATCAACGATGGTTCGTTGACAACGGGGGTAAATTTGCGGATTTCGAGTCAAGATTTACAATTACGATTTTTGGATTAAAATTTAAGATTGAGATTTAAGATTTACATTAGTTCAAATTGAAGCTTAAGAGATTTTATTGCGATTTATTTACCGAGCTTAAAACGTTGTATTACCCATGCCATATCGTGGTCAATTTAGTCTATCATTCGTTGTTTCTTTGTAGAAATTTGGCTTTTCAATTATTAATTTTGACCAGACACGCACTGGATGGGAATTCTGGGGGTGAAACTTTAACGTGCCTTTTCCGGGCTCATAAATGATAGATACGCGTCAAAAACATCGTTTTTCGCCGTTTCTGACGATGCTCCATCTTTCTAGGGCGAAAATTGCAAATTCCGGGGAAGGTGAAAATTTTTTGGGCATTGTGAAAACTTTCCAAGATCATGTATGGTCTTGACCACACCTGGCCGTGGGGGTTCGGGGATATGCACCCTTCGAGAAACCAAAATACCCCTGCCCAGAAAGCAAAATACCCCTCCCCCAGAATTCAATTTTTGAATTTTTTGTTTTTTCCGCAATTTGTTGATGCCAATGGATAGTGCTCGATGAGAAACGTTGAAGAATGATGTTTTTTCGCCATATCACCATTTTTAAGGCCATATTTTGATCTTTGAAAAATCTTGCACCCCCCCAGAATTTCGGTGCCGCCCACCTATGGTCTTGAGTCATGACATTTCCTTCCTCCATCTGCATGCTTAGAGTACCGAATCGAGTCAAAGATTAGAAAATGGCAAATTATTTCTTAGCCTACGTTTCGAATAGAAAAATGCCACAGTTTTCTTTGAAATAGCTGTATATTGAAACGCATGCGTAGATCGCACGCATGTACATATCTACAGAAGTACAGTAAGCTTTGGCGCTAACGGGAATTACAGAAAAAAAGGAAAAATTGCTTAAGATTGATCTGTTTCTAAAAAACGTTAGTGAAACAATTTTGTTTTCCTGGTTCAGCCAGCAAAGGTTTCGTACCAAGGTCGGTTCTTGTTGGTCACTCTAAAGAGCTTGGTCCGAATCAGGCTATCAAATCAGATAATTCTCGCACCTCAGTTGAATACGCCGAAATCAGTCGCTTTAAAACTAAGTTGTTACAACAACAAAACCAAGAACGAGTTGATACAACGGCTTGCCAATCATCACTTCGGCAAAAATCGGAAATAAATCTTGATAAGTCAATCACTTTGAAAGCTCAACGGCCTGATTCTCAAGAAAAAACAACAGAAAATGCGGATTTGAATCCGGCTTGCGTTCAGAGGTCAAAAACGGTTTCGCTTGAGCCTACAGTAATTGCGTTTGATGATTAAATAGTGTCCCAGCCCGCTCGACTCTTTCTAATCATTTGCTCTTTTTAGCTTATATTTGAAAGTGGGTTAGTATTTTCTAAAGTTTTTACTCTATTATCGTGGCTTAAAGATGTCAAAAAATGTTTTTATTACTTAGCGGGAAATCAATTTTGAAAAATTTGGAATCAATGTTTTTAACTTATTCCAGAACGAATTTCAGAAGTACTCCGAGTTTCCCCGGACATCTAGACTTTATACAAATTGAAAATCGGAAAATTTGATTGATTTTGAAAGATTTTTCTACGAATCTTATTCAGAAATACATTTTTGAATGTTTTTTTCAAATTTCAGTTCTTTTTAAAGTCAAATCGCAAGAAATCAAAAGATCATTGGCGTCCTTTGAAACTGCCAAGAACTATGCAAATATTTGAATTGCGTAATGTAGTAACTGTAGTACAGTTTCCGCCACGAACTTTGAACTTCTATGTTGCAACAATTTATTGTGTTTCGGCCTTTGTTATAATACAGGACGTCGTCATGTGTTAAAGCATGGTGCAAGACGTCATGCTAAATGCTCGAATTTCGTGGCGAGAAACTGCTTGAGTACTTTTTTGCTTTAGCGTTATAAAAAACATCTTCTCATTTTCCTGTTTTTGTTTTCCATTTACTAAACGTACATAAATACAAAAATCGAAAGATGACGTTTACATGTTTCGGACAGTGTTTTTTTTGTACAAGGTCCGTTTGTACATGTACAAAGATGGTCCCCAAAAGTCTTTGTACATTTTGCACATGCAAATTTTTGTGTACTATAATATAGTACAGTAGCGATTTTAGTGTAGTAAAACAGGGTTTTCGATCTCAGGTAGTGTATTTTAGCTAATTTCTGGGTTTTTGACGCTAAAAATTACTAAAAATTATCTGAAAACGGCGCGAAGCGCCGAAAAATATTGAAATTTTCTATTCTAAATGCAAATTCTGCCATTTTAAAGATATATAGGACAAATAATTTATCAGTTCGGCGCGCGCCGAAAATTTTGGGAATTTTACACCTTTTTACAGTTTTTGTCTTCCTAAAAATCTTTGTACATTTTGTACACACAAAATTTTTGGGTACAGCAGCGATTTTAGTATCGTAAAAACAGAGTTCTTCGACTTTTCGTTAGTGTGTTTTAGCTAATTTCTGGGTCTCTAAGGGCAAAAATCACTAAGAATCGTCTTAAAACGGCGCGAAGCGCCGAAAAATTTGACATTTTTACTTTTGAAATGCAATTTCTGCCATTATAAAGATATATAGAACACACAATTACTCATTTTCGGCGCGAAGCGCCGAAATTTTTTCGAATTATAGACCTTTTTTGCAATTTTTGTCTTCCCAAAAATCTTTGTACTTGTACAAAGACGGTCCCGAAAAGTCTTTGTACATCGGGAAAAATCTTTGCCGAATACAAAAAAAACCGTGGTTTCGGATCACTTTTAATGCCTAAAAGTTATTTTTAGACAGCTGATAAATTTTTTGATATGACCAAATGTGTTTGATATAATTTTCCTGAAATTCGGCATCTTGTTTTTCCCCAAATGTTTTGAAGTTCGACTTATTCTGATTTATTTATTTTCATTTATTTTATCTTTTGCTTTTATAATTCTTATTTATGTATAATTTTTTATGTTTCAAGTAATTGCTTAAGCCGGAATTTAGGCTCGAATAATTAATGCTGATTTGGTTTACAGACGCTCGGTTTGACACCTGTTCGCTCGGCGCCTCCTCCTCCGCCCCCCGTAGCCAAAAATGAAGCCTCGGCATCGATGGATTTTTACGTCGCAAAATACTTTTATGAGGCTAAAGGAGACAGCGAATTATTTTTGAAGCCAGACGATTTATTATGTGTGCTTGCTAAGCAAGATTTGCAGCAAAACGACGAATGGTGGCTTGTTAAGAACGAGGCTGGCGACATCGGTTATGTGCCTGCGAATTACTTAAGTCCCACGGAAATTCGTTAAAATTTGACTTAAATTCGTTAAATCCTTAATTCGTCGCTGAAATCCATGTGTGTATAGCTAGATTAGGTTTATTTTGCCTGTATACAACATACATCATAGGTGGGCGTAACCAAAGTTCTGGGGGTGCAAGATTTTTTCAAAAGTCAATAATGGCTTTAAAAATCGTGGTATGGCGAAACCATTTTTCATTGTTTCTCATCGAGCACTATCCATTGGCATCAAAAAAATTGCGAAAAAAACAAAAAGTTGAATTCTGGATGTGCATAGGTGCATAACCCCCCCCGAACCCCCCACGCCCCCTATTCAATAGAATTAGAGTATTTCGTCCGCTTGAAGCTTTAAAAATGGAGCTGCTTCAGCTGCTTCAGTTTTTGCAAGCAAGTGCATTTCAAACTTTCAGATTTTACGCACTAGATTTTTAGGTCAAGAAGTTAGTGTTTTTGTTACATAATATGCTTGTAAAGCATAAAGTAAATTAAATCCTCGACTGAAACTTTTCAGCTGACGCTTGTACATAAGAATTGAAAGTGTTCAGAAAAATGTACTCTGCCAAAGTTATTCAAAACATCAGAATAAAATTGAAAATATTGATATCACTAGGAAAGGAGGAGCGCTAGCTGTCTACAGTATGTACATTTCTTTCGACATGCTCCATCGCTCGAAATGTGTAACCATGTCTTAAAATGTCGCTAGCGCTCTTGTGTATTTTTTGAAGAGTTTGATCTAATGATCGACTAAAATATGACTTCTCATTTGATTTGCTCAGGTCAGTTTGACGGAAAACAAATATAGACTAATCCTAAACAAAACGCTCTAAAAAATGTCAATGCTTAACCTGCTGCCTCGAAAACTAAAGCCGCCCTTTCAGACTTAGCTGCCCATTGGAATTTCGGCACCAAATAAGATTGTAATGAGTTGAGGGTCTAGTTTAGACTGCATAAGGAGATAAAATACGGGAAACAAGGCAGTATTAGGTTCAAAACGTAGAGGCGAAATTTTTCGCAAAATTACTCGAAATAGTCAGAAAACGATTAATCATGGTAACATAAATATGCACGAGTACTATTTTGGGATTTTTATTGCCTCCTAAGGTCGTTTTAGCTCGATAAAGCTAATAATTGTTTAATATTCTTTCCCTTGCTCATATGGGTCGGAGCCATACCTGGGCGTGAGGGGTTTGGGGGTATGCACCTCCGGAAACCAAAATACCCCCCAGAATTCAATTTTTGAATTGTTTTTGTTTTTTTTGCAAGTTTTTGATGTCAATGGATAGTGCTTAATGAGAAACGTTGAAAAATTGTGTTTTTTCGCCATACCACCACTTTTAAGGCCATATTTTGACCTTTGAAAAAATCCTGCACCACCCCCAGGGCTTTGGTGCCGCCCACCCATGGTCGGCGCACCCTTCCTGCAATGCAGCCACATTTATTAATTGCTGGCTTTAAGATTCACAATAAATTGATTGCCAATTACATTGTACCTACCTACGTAAGTGTTATGCGAATATCGAATTATGGATGTGTTACGAGTCGCGGTCACATATGGGCAGCAGCTAAATTCTGAGGGGGGTAAACCGCTAAAAATCTAAAAACAAAAGCCGCAAATTTGATCACGGGGGTTTGTAGATTCAGGGGTGTAAACCTACACGCCCGTGTGTGGTCGCGTTATTATTCGACCATATCGTTGTTCTAGCGTTCGTTTTAACTTAAGTTCTCATTCGGTCTTCTCAACTTATTTCTTAGGAATGATTTTTTTGTCAACAGAAGAGTGTCCGTCCATTGTTACTCGCTTAACGTGAATCTTGAAATTTGTAAAGTGTAATTTGTGTCGCATAATTCTGTCTATTGATTAGAATTTCGCAAAACTACGCATGCATGACTGACTTTGGCAATGTTACGCAGCATTTTACTGTTCGTTTTTTTGTTTCATTTGCACTTGTGTGAATTTTTCTTGGTTTCAATTAAATCTGTGCTTAGTAAGTATATTCACGTGTGCCTGGTTTACTAGTAAATAAAAGCGGTGCAGTGCAGATCAAATAGACAGTCTCTTATTGAGTATTCCTTATAATCGTCTGTGCCATCCTGCCTATTCGGCGAACTCTAGATGAGCTATAATTTTAAATGATAATACAGGTAGGTACGTAATTTGCGATCTGAACCAGATGTTTTGAAAATTTTGAGGAAGAATTTCTTGAAAAGATCTTAACAGAAAATTCTGGGTTGTACAACAGTGCAGGGGTTTCAACTTCGGGGGTGCAGCCCACACTTGAGCGTGGGGGTATGCACACCCCAGAAGACCGGATATCCTCCAGGAACAAAAATATCCCCAGAATTCAATTTTTGAACATTTTGTTTTTCGCATTATTTCATGCCAACGGATGGTGCTCGATAAGAAACGTTGGAAAATGGTGTTTTTTGCCATACCACCATTTAAAGACCATTTTTTGACCTTTGGAAAATTTTGCACACCCCACCCCCAGAATTTGGTGCCGCTCACCTATGGTGCAGCCCCTCCCCCACGCGAACCTATGGTTACAACATACGTACATACATACCTTTGATTGCATTTTTGTCTATATAGTTTTCTTTTCCCAGAAAATTGCATGGCCGGATACTGGTGTCGTAAACATACATACGTTAGCGACGACCGAATTCTGAGGGTCTGATGGGCGCAGCGAAATAGCTTGAAAAAAGTAACAAAAATTCAGAATCCTCGCTTCTTTTTGAAATTATAGTGTAGCCGGATGAAAAATGGGCAAGTTTTGCGGAAGAGCTCAAAATTGACAGGAAACTGTAATTAGCAGGTTTCGCGCTATTTCAGCACTTATAAAGTTACGAACGCGCCGCCACTACCAATTTTTTATGTAAGCTCTTCGGTTGACACCGTGAACAGATGAACAGACCATGCTATGCAATCAATTGCGCATTTGAAAATGGGCAGGGCCGAAATCTTGGGGATCAAGAAAGGACCGAATTGGTTAGGCGGCAAAACATTTTTGACATTTCTCATACATGAACGTCTCCTTAGGAAGAGTAGGGGAGTTTGACAACCCGCAGAATGACTGCTGCTGACCTCCCGCAAAATGCCTGCGAGTGCGAGCCCCCATAATTGTCGATTTCCTTGAAAAAATGTGTTTTTAACTAATTTTTGGCGCTTCGCGCCATTACTTTTTGAATATACGTACTTTGTTCAATTTCCTAGTTTTCCAAACTTACGTTGTTTACCCCCAAAAGTAACTTTTTGGGCCTGCCTGACCCCCTCCTTAGAATTCCATTGCCGTGCATCGAATGGACGGGACCATACATGGGCAGCAAATTAATTTCGCAACATCATGTGCGGAAGACACGACCACACCTGGGCGTGGGGGAGGTTCGGGGGTATGCATCCCCCTAAAAATTCAATTTTTGAATTTTTTGCGTTTTTTCGACATACCACCATTTTTTGACCTTTGAAAAATCTAGCACCCTCCAGAATCTTTTTGCTGCCCACGTATGGAAACGACTTATAGGCACACGTGGGCGTGGGGGAATGCAACCCCAGAATTCAAATTTTGAAAATCTTTTGCTTTCGTCGCAATTTTTCGATGCTAATGGATAGTGCCCGATGAGCAGCGTTGAAAAACGTTTCGTCACACCACCATTTTTCGACCTTTGAAAAATCTTGCACACACCTCCCCACAGAATTTCGGTGCCGTCCACCTATGCTTATTGGCATTGAGATTGAAAAATAAATTTTGAAAATTAAATTCTGGTACCCAACCACGCGTCCGTGAATGCTAATGATGGTAGTACATACCTACAAGCGCACGTACATAGCATTTACCATCACTCAATAAAAATGCAAGTTCGGTTTTCTTGGAAACAATCGTCCACTAAAATTTCTCCAATTTTTCTTTGAAAAGCTTACATTTCCATTTTTTATTTTCTGCAACGACAACGATCTCGTAAAACAGGCGTCGAAAGAATGATAATCATGTTAATACTGAGAATCTATTCATTATCGGCGATGCGCACTTCAACATCCACTCCGGGTTCGATCGATATCGACGTAATCTGCTTGAGAATCTCCGACGGGCTGTGCAAATTAATGATGCGTTTGTGGATGCGCATCTGGAAGCGATCCCACGTTTTGCTACCTTCGCCGCAAGGCGTTTTTCGGCACGTGATTCGCAAAACTTTTGTCGGCATGCGCACAGGACCTTTAACCACGAGCTCCTTCTCTTTCGCACCTTTCACCAATTCGCGGCAAACTTTTTCCAAAGATTTCACGCTACGACCGGTCAACGTGATGCGAATGCGATGCACTTGGGTGCTCTCTTCCAAAACCTATGCATAAATATAAGAGTCCAAATAAACAGAAGCAAGTAGATAGCAGAAAACAAACAACTTTTTATATAGGAAATCAGAAATTAAGATTCTTGAATCTTTGACCTTTTTAATTATTTTTAAGCCTTTTTAATTAATTCTCACAGACGGTGAAAAATAATTAAAAAGCGGATGAATATCCCACATGATCTTAGGGGTTGGAGATTTTCTTTAAAAACTTAAAAAATGTTTCCGACCTCTCAGAATTCGCGATTTT
Source organism: Mermis nigrescens (assembly GCA_036768485.1). NCBI lineage: Eukaryota > Metazoa > Nematoda > Enoplea > Mermithida > Mermithidae > Mermis > Mermis nigrescens. Next base: position 5,451,103 of record JAVLUZ010000160.1, read on the forward strand.
CCAAAAGTTTCTAAAAACTTCGTAGATAAGGTATATACTGCTTGCGCGTTTTTAGCTATCTGTTCGTTCGAAAGTGTCAAATTTTCGGCGCGCCATATACTCATTCATTTTGCTCAATTTTTAAAATTTTTTGCTTTTATGCTCTACAAAGATATGCATAGTCAGAAACGCCTAAAATTTGACCCCCAGGATTCCCATTCTGTGCATTTCTGTTGAATACCCCAATCAAAATTTTGAGCCGTTCTATGCATGTACGACAGCTGAGAGGGAAGAGACATTCTCCTCGGATCCGGTCATTTCATCGCATAGTGGTTAATTTCTTATGAAATAATGTAAGAAATGCAAAAATGTTAATTTAGTACACAGATGTACACGAACAGAGCCTTGATTCTAGGGGCCCAAAAATTTTAGGTCAAAAAAGCGCCGAAAGTTGATAGTAGGGAATAAACGCCATTTTTCATCGAACTTTATCAAGACGCTTCAATGCAGCCCAAAGATTTTTCCATGTTTTATTAACAAATCACATAAACAAATAGTCATAAATTCAGGTGACATTGATATGGATTAAAAAATTTAGTGCCTAAAAAAGTCAAATTTTTTCTCAAAAATGAATTCTATCATCTGAATAGTGAATAGATTAGATCATGCATGTAACGGCTCAAAATTTTCGGTGGGAGATCCACAGCCAAAAGGGAGTGACTCCAATTTTCGGCCAAAAAAACCAAAAAATTACAATTTTTTGATAAAAATTGAGGTCGAAAATTTTCTGACTTTGGGGGACGACCATAGGTGAGCAGGTCAAAAACGGTCTCAAAAATAGTGGTATGGCGAAAAAACACTATTTTTCAACGCTTCTCATCGAACACTATCCATTAGCATCCGAAAATTGCGAAAAAAAAACAAAAAAAAATCCAAAAACTAAATTCTGGGGGGTATTTTGGTTTCTGGAAGTTGCATACCTCCCTAACGCCCACGTGTGGCGATGACCAACTTTAGGTAGGATTCTGATCGCCCCCATCCTCCTGTTACTTGTACATTTAGATGATTAGATATCTATTTAATGTGCTGAAAAATGTAGAAAATGCATATTTTTAGCTTACAAATTAAATTTTCAACATACTATAGTGGTATTAGCCACTTTTCTAAAGTAAAATAAATTTTTCTACTTGCGTTGCGTACGTCAAGAAATACTATGAAAAGGTATGGTAGTACACTATTCTAGAAAAGCAATGCGTTTCAAGCGAAAAAAGTACTACGTTGTGAAATCATTGTACGATATTATATTTATTGAATTACTAACAATATATTAAGAGCACACATGGGTTAGAGTAAAATAGACATTATTAATAAACTGGATATATACTAAAATAAAATCTTGATTTGGAGCCTAAGGTAGGCTGTTCGGTATCAACGTTCAAGGCTGCATGTATCAACAAGAATTTTAAGTAAAAAAATCAAAAACTAATGCAAAATAGAATCAAAATATATTGAAGCACAAGAGACGGAAGTAAATAACATAAAACAATGCATACCTACCTACCAATGAACCGACTAACCAATACATATCAATCAATAAATATACATAGGTGCGCAACATCAGGGTCGGCAGAAGAGGGGGGTGAAATCTCAGAGTACTAAATTATTTGCAGTCTAGGTTGCTAATTTTTGGCTGTGTTCGATCTTATCTGCAGTCTAGGCCGCTGGCTTTTGACTGAAAATAATATTACACTCTGGGCATAGACGTAGGCAGGGGGTGCCCCCCCTTAGCCCAAAAATAATTTTGGAAAGGTAAGGAAATGCATTAAAATTGGCATCATTTTATCGAAAATTCTCAAAATTTTCGGCGCGGAGAATCATTATTATCGTTTATTTAGGCCCAAACGCGGCCAAAAAACGTCATTTTTTATAGCTGCTCCCCTTAGCCTAAAAATAATTTTGGAAAGGTAAGGAAATGCGTGAAAATTGCATCATTTTATCGAAAATTCTCAAAATTTTCGGCGCTTCGCGCCGTACAATCATTATTTTCGTTTATTTGGGCCCAAGCGCGGCCAAAAACGTCATTTTTATAGCTGCTCCCCCTTTAGCCCAAAAAATAATTTTGGAAAGGTAAGGAAATGCGTGAAAATTGGCATCATTTTATCGAAAATTCTCAAAATTTTTGGCGCTTCGCGCCGTAGAATCATTATTTTCGTTCATTTAGGCCCAAGCGCGGCCAGAAAACGTCATTTTTCAAAGCTTATTAGGAGAAAATAAAAATTTTTCCAAAAAAATTGAATGTTATGAGCTTAACGGACAGAGCATGTTCGCAAAGGTCAGAAAATGCACTTTACTTGGCGCCCCGGCGACCAAATCCCTAAATATAAAGTCACCAATTTTGGACCGCCCCCCCTTAGAAAAATCCCGCCTACGCCCCTGACTCTGGGCTGTATTACTTGCAGCCTAGGCCGCTGGTTTTTGACTGCAAATAATATTAAACTGTTTCAATCTTGGTTGCAGTCTAGGCCGCAGGTTTCTGACTGCAAATAATATTTCAGTGTATGCTTAATTATTTGCAGTTGACTGCAAAAAATTATTGCCCTAAAATTTATTTGCATTTCTTGCCTATCTAAATCTAAATTCGAGTTGCTAAATGTGTGATGAGAGCGAAAACTCTTGCTAGGATGTTTGAAGAAATTTTTCGAGCCGGTCCGTTCTGTAGGTCAGGTCGGGTCAACGCATTGGGGTGCGGGTCATAGGCGGCGTAGCCAGAATTTTTTCCAGGGGGAAGTCCGAACATTTTTTATATTAAACGTCGATTAAAGCGTATAAAAATGCACCCTAGGTGTGAAATAATGCATTTTTTGTACTTCAGAGCGCGCTCGAGCGCCCCATAGCGGGGTCCGAGGCAGAGCCCCGGAAAGATTTTGCAACATAAACACGGAAATCTTGAATTTAAACGTTGAAATGTTAAAAAAAATCATCCAAATCTTGTCCTAAAATTAGCTGAAAGACAGATAAGATAGACTGGCGCGAAGCGCGGAAATTTTCTGATATTTTCATGCCGGAATGACTAAAAAATCCTTAGAACGCATGAGATGCAAATTTTTTGTAGGCTTGTCTTGTCATGTTAAGCAGTTTTTTAAAAACGCAATCTGTACAAAGTGCACGAATTTTCTGCATATTTTTCAATTTCTATTGACTAGAAATGTTTGCAAATAGGTAATGTTCTCATGTTGACAAAGTTTTGTAGATCTGTGTTGCCACCAAGTTAAAAAGGTAATAGCCATAACTAGGAGAAATCGGCGAGATTTTTTGGGTTTATTCTCAAAAAATCGTTGCAGAACAGCGTTACACAATTGCATAGCTCCATTTCAAAAAATTCAAAATTTTCCCCAGGGGGAATTCCCCTACCCCCACTGGCTATGCCAGTTACTGTATATATCCTATCTTAAAAAAGATGGAACAAATTTGATAGGTATTAAAGTGTGCAAGTAGGTACCGAATTCCCCCTCAACTGGCTATGCCCACCGTTTTTTCCTGGAAATGTGGTTCACAATGTGCACCATACCCAAATTTTTTCCATATTCAAATTTCGGTTCAAACTTTTTGGAGTTCTGCAAACGTTTTAAGGCTGAGCGCTCATGATGAAAAACCAATATTTTTTGCAGGAAGCCCATCCTACATATAATGACGAGACCCAAAACGAATTTTAAACATTTAGTGTACTTCTATGAATATAACGATCAGTAACATGTTGAAAGAAGAAAGAAGAAAATTTATTCGGTAAAAGTATTAAAGAAAACACATAAAAAGTAGGTAAAAACGCATTGTCAATGTGAACATAATACACAATCTGCATAAAACAAAGTATGTGCATAAAGCAACAGATAATACGATGGTACCAGGAGCGTAAGGCACAATGCTCTTACGTACGCCCCTTAAGATAAACACTAAAATCAATTTCCGAAATCATATTCCTAAAAACTATTGGGTTATTACAGTCAACTGTATTCTGCGGGAGAATGTTCCAAACTGTACTGTTATGAATATAACGATCAGCAACATGTTCTATCTCCTAAAAATGCATTTACAGACGTTCAGTAGTGCACTTTAGCCGATTTCTGGCGTCTCATCAATAAATAAAAACTCAATAATTTATCGAAATCGCGCGAAGCGCCAGAAAGTTTCAAAATTTTACCTCTAAAACGCATTTTTGCATTACAAAAATTGACCAAGTCTGTCCAGTAGATAAAGATCCTCAATTATTGTGAAGTTTTAGAGCAAGTTGTCGATAAAAGTGCTGCAATCGGCGCGGCGGGAACACCAATAGAGAACATTAAAAAATAAATCAACGCGGCGCGAAACGCCGTATTTCTGCATTACAAAAAATTTTCCCCAATGTGGAGCAAGCCTAAAACTTTTCCCACATATCGAAATTTTGGTTCACAAAAACCCCTATGTGGAAAAAACGGTGGCTTAATTATGCCAGTGTTGACAGGGGCTAAATTCAGGGATGGGAAAACCCAGATTTGAAAATTTGGAATTTCGGGTTTTTTTCTAGGTTTTTTTAAGGGTTGTTTTTTTATGGAAATGACAACTAGAACTACATACAATAGCTGGGAATACTTCCGACAGCTGCAAGACACGAAACAAACAAAGAGCAACAAGTTTATTTAGCTAATATTGAAATCCAACAACAAAATCGATCGTTCATTGCGACTGCCACATATATGTATGTATCTTTCTCTCCAATGCTCGGACATTATCAGATTTTAATCAAAAAGTTATCTCTAAGAATATCAGGAAATAGGGGTGCCATATCAGGCTCGTAACCATTTTTCTATAAAATTAAATTGCACACTTGCAAGTATGTTTAGAAATGATCGAATATAGATTTTGATAAAATCTTCATACACTGCTTTGTAATTGACACAAGAACATATAGCTACTCTATACCTAGTACCTATCCACTTCCTCTTCATTACAATCTTGCTCAAATTCTGCTGACATGGAATCGCAAAGCTGCAGTGCATTAGTCTATTTGAAAAATTGATAACATGTGGATAAAAAACCCAAAACCCAATAATTTTTGCACACAAAAAACCCAGAACCTTGCCAACCCTGGCTAAATTTTACCTGTTTTTCCTTCTGATAAGCCATAATTATATCTCTGGTAACCTCCGTTAGCTTAAGGATCGGGCAGCTGTGGTTGAATTTCCGGTAAGTTTCTTGAACATTAACAAGGTTGAAAAAAGAAACAAGAAGAGAATTCGGCTCAACGATTTAAGATTAGCGACCGATAATGCAGTTGATACAATATTTAGAGGGTACAGTAATAACGTATAAATCGGGTTTATGATCAGAGAGCGTTATCATCTCACTGATTAGATCACATATCTTATCGCAAGACAGTCATTATATTTTTAAAACTATAGTTTGTTCCATTCCAATTGGCACATTTTTTGCAAAAACCTTATTACTGTAATTGATTTTCACTGCACAAATGGCATCTTAAATTATGCTCTCATAACAGCCAGTTGCTTAACTCTTCTTCTTGATGATTGCTATGCTTTGCTTAACATCTGGCGCATCTAACAGACTGCTGCAACAACCTAACCCGTAAAACGTTCTGCTGCGGTAATAAGCCCCTAAGCGAAAATGGGCCGCTTGAAGTGGAACAGACTATAGTGCATATAATTTTAACAATTTTCCATGCCTGACGACGGACGATACGAGTGACGGACTGTTTTGTTATTTTATTGTTTTATTAACCTAGTGCATGAAAACGATAGATAATCAAAAGTGCTAATTACTGTAAAATCGATTTTTTCACAGCTCGGTATTCCACTCTGGTCACTCCGCATTTCGCCACTCTGAGAAACCGGCCACGCTGGAGAAACAAAGTAGGTACCTATAGGAAACTCAGTGCACAAGCACCTCCATACGCAAGTTAACGATTGCAGAGCGATCCAAAATTTTGTCATACAGGTCTGTTTCATTGATTCGAGTGTTATGCACGTATGCCTTATTTTTTAACCTGGTGCATGAAATCGTGCGATAAGTAAATGTCTTATCACCACACATGGGCGTAGGGGGTTTGGAGGTATGCACCCACAGAAGTTCGGATATGTACTCCCCTCCCCCAGTATTCAACTTTTCGAAGTTTTTTTGCAATTTTTTGATGCCAATAGATAGCACTCGATGAAAAACGCTGAAAAATGGTTTTTTAGTCATACTGTTTGACCTTTGAGAAATCTTGCACACCTCATAATTTTGTTGCTGTCCACCTATGCATATTACTGTAACACCCAATTTCTCAATTAAGCGATGGAGTACGGAACGGAGTGACCTGAGTCGACTGTCGAGCAGTGAAAAATTTAGATTTACTGTAATAAGCATCTCTAGTAACCAATCGTTTTCATGCACTACATACATACATGGTTAACAAATAGACTACAGGCACATAAAAGCCTGATGCGATTTTGCCGCTCGGCGATGAAAAGCACTGCCCTAGTGAGGCGGCAATTACACGCTCATCGAGCTCCGAGCTATTCTTGGCTCTTTTTTGCGCTCAAGCCCGTAGCTTTGATGCTTCATCTCTCACATCAAGTGCGTTATCCTTCTTGCTTGAGAACCGGCTCGGCTCGCGCGAGCGACCGAGTACTGGACAGTGGCAGCACTCAAGCTGCCCAATAGGACTCTACAATTTACATGCGTAAGCACTGCAGAATATCAGTATCGTATTAGATTACATCACCAGTTTTGCAGGTACTGTATTTAGCAATTCTTTATTTTGCGTGTGGAGAACATTAGGTAATCCTCCAGTAGGTATCACAAAATAGTGGACAATTCCGACACACTTTGTATCTATACGAGTATGCCATTACCTACATACATAATTAGGCTGCCAAAACATTCACCATTTCCAACGCAAAACAGTGTTTAGTGTTTCACACAAGTTTAGGCATAAATTTTTTTCAAAAGTTAACGGATTGCGACAGTTATTTATCAAATCAATGCTATTATGGCAATCTGTCGGCTAATTGTCGGACACGGTTTTTAAAATTTATGCCCAAACTTGTGTGAAACATAATATAAACATCAAGCCATGCACACCGTCCGAGATAGATTGACAAGCTTACACAGCCCATTTTACGTAAAGGTCGCCGCGCCTTTCATTTTCATTAATTTTTCAGTTTTTACCAGTTCTGTCGGGTAAGCGTCAACAGCACAAAAAATTACAAATTTTGTCTTATGAAGAATAATTGATATTATTATTTGTTAATATTTACAACTACGTATAGGTAGGTGCCTACTACGTTCATAAATTACGAAAAGACACGAAAAATGGCTGTATAAAAGGCAGGTTGATTTAGTCCAATAAAACGAAGAAAAAAATGATAAACTCGTGTACGAAACTGGAATGGTTGCACGAAGAATCAATAAACTGACGAGAGCGTTCAACTGTCTGTTCCATTCCAAACGGCCCATTTTTGCTTTACGGCTTATTACTGTAGCAGAACATTTTTACGGGTTAGGTTGTTGCGGTGGTCAGTTAGATGCTGTCACGTGTTAAGAAAAACACATTAAACATCAATAAGAAGAGTTTAAATCAACCATCTATTACGGGAGCATAGTTAAAGATGCCGTTTGTGCAGTGAAATTCATTACAGTAACAAGACTTTAGCGAAAAATGGGCCGTTTGGAATGGAACAGACTATATGTAGGTTAAAATTATTTCAAAAATTGTTCTTCGTCGCCACGAACTTTAAGTACTTGATCAGGCAGTCGAGTCAAGATCCTCTCCTTAAATTAAAGGAAGAACGAGTTACGCGTACAGTATGTATGTAATTCTCTCTCATTTCGAAGAGATGTCCCAGCTGATTCTGAGCAAGAAACCAATTTTTTTAAACAAGTATATAATTCAAACTTTGTTTGACAAATCTACGAGACTAGAAACCGCGTGAAAAACCGGCTCTTCGAAAAAACTGAAAAGTGAGGCGAAAAAGCTCGAGCGTGAGGACTGAGTGATTCCTTTCAAAATTTTGGATGATTCCCGCCGCAATATGCCCCACCCATTATGGCTAGCACACCTGGACGTGGGGGGTTGGGCGTATGCACCATAGGTGGGCGGCTCCAAAGATCTAAGGCGGGGGGTGCAAGATTTTTTCAAAGGTCAAAAAATGGCCTTAAAAATGGCGGTATGACGAAAAACACCATTTTTCAATGTTTCTCATCGAGCACTATCCATTGGCATCAAAAAATTGCGTATAAAAACAAAAAAAATTTTCAACAATTGAATTCTGGGGAATATTTTAATTTCTGAGGGGTATTTTGGTTTCTCGGGGGGTGCATACCCCCAAACCCCCCACGCCCAGGTATGGAATGCACTCCCCCAACGAGTAACCAAAATAACCCCCCAGAATTCAATTTTTGAAGATTTTTTGTTGTTTCGCAATTTTTTGATGCCAATGGATAGCACTCGATGAGAAACGTTGAAAAATGGTGTTTTTTCACCATACCACCATACGTGAAGCAAGATAATTCTGGGGGCAGGATTTTTCAAAGGTCAAAAAATGGCCTTAAAAATGGTGGTTTGGCAAAGAAAACGCCATTTTTCGACGTTTCTCATCCAGCACTATCCATTGGCATCGAAAATTGCGAAAAAAAAGCAAAAAAATTCCAAAAATTGAATTCTATGGGGTATTTTGGTTTCTGGGGGGATATTTTGGTTTCTCGGGGGGGGGGGTGCATATCCCCCAAACCCCCACGCCCAGGTGTGCATACCACAATTTTAAGGCTATTTTTTACCTTCGAAAAATATTGCAGCCCCCCAGAATTGTGGTGCCGCCCACCTATGTGTGGTAGCATTGGCTATCGCAAGATCAAAACCGTTATCTAATTCACGAAACCTTTTGCACATCTGGCCAATTCTTCATGATATAAATCAAATGTAAACAGCGATTTGAAATAAGGCAATGAGCATCAAGTGCGCAGAATATTACTATTCAAGATAATATTACAGCAGGTACACTGAAAATGGTGTTTGAATGCAATACAGGTAAGTGAACCAGCTACACGAATGCCTGTAGCTACAGTGAGATTTAGCGACCTACAGTAAATAAGAGAGAAAGGGTTACTGTAGCCTCCGAAAACATTTACTGAAAAACTCTCAGATAAATGAAACAGACTATAGTTAGTGCGAGAAGATAATTGTTTTAACTTAACAAGGGACTCGTTTTATGTTCTTCCTACATAGCCTAGCTTCGTTTGGTATTTTAAATTTAAACAGCGTCACCTGTTTCATGGCAGTTCTTTCAAAGCTAACTCCTGAACAACTAGAGCATCGTTTAGTAGGGTATTTGAGATACGAAATGGTCTTTGTCGAACATTGTTTGCATTTGAAAAATCGTTTCATCGCTTGATGCCAAAAGACCTTGTGTAGCAACTTTTTACACATATCCGATTGAGCATGCCACGTATAATCACACTGCAAATAAAAGGACTGTATGAAATTTGAACAGTCAGCAGCCAATCAAAATACAAAACAAAAAATTTAAACCTAAAAAGTGACAATCTTACTAAGATGGACAGACATACTGGGTGGCCCATAAAAAAGGTACGAAATGTTTTGTTCATAACTCTGGTTGTATTAAACACAGCGCAAAGATGTAAACGTATTTTTGAAACGACAAATATAGAGCAACAAAGTTGTAAAGTTTAATTGAGTTTTGTTTCCCATTACCTTTTTAATTTACGCTTTTGTGAACAACTTTTTTTGGTAAATCACAATGGAAAAAGTTGCTATCAAGTGGTGTCAATTGGTAAATCTCTTCTTGAAACGTCAATCTGAAATTTTTGACAGTCATAGCCACAATAGCGTCTTAACTCTACTGTTTAATGTCCTTAAATTCAGAGTTATCAATTTTGTTGTTCGCTTTAGTTCAGTTTTTTGGGTTTTTTAACACGTTACACTTTGACTGTGTTTGTATTCTACACAAAAGTGGGGTTCACAAAAGCTAGTTGCAATAAGCTGATTCTAAAAACCAAGAGTCAAGAGTCACAAAATTCACATACTTGTAGGCAAAGGTTTCATCTGTCAAACGATATAAGCCGCATTACTCAGAGTGAAACAGGACAAAAGTTATAAGGAAGAGTTTATGTGCCCTTATTTTCGCTATTTAACAACTTTTTCCGATTGTAACTTACCAAAAAAGTTATGTTTACAAGAGTGTAAAGCAAAAACGCAATATAAGGAGTGTCACTGAAGCTTTGCGATTTTGTTGCTTTACACTTGTTCTTTTAAAAATCGTTTATTATTTCGCGCTACATTCAACACAGCTATAGTTATGATAAAAACATTTTGTACCCTTTGTTATGGACCACCCTGTATATTACTAAGATTGCAAAGATTAATAGCTTCTAATACGCACGGGCCTGGGATTTCCAGTTATAGATTGCAAAAACCAAAAAGCCGACACACCTAAAAATGCCGTACATATGTTAACGTTTCTTTTTACCGCGATTTTGTGATGCCAATTGATAAAGCTTGATGGTGATAGTTGAAAAAATGAGGGGTTTTGCCACAACACCTGTCTTTTTGCAATTTTCATCTTGAAAACTCCTCAGGAACTTGCATAATTCTCACCCTGCACAAGTATGTAAGTGGATATAGTCGTAATGCTTTCTATAAATTCATAGATGTTCTGCTCTAGAAAAGGACACTTCATCTCTTTGAATATCCCCACATTTCAGTACGATTGCACACACTCGATCGCAGAAACTTACTTGACTGCAAGTAACCACTTTGCTGGGCAATTCGCGGATTTCAATAGCCCTTTGTTCCACTTTCTCTTTCGATTCCAAAATTTTAAAATACGATTCCTGCCGATCAATTTCATCCTGAAATATAAGCAGTTTAAAGAAGCAAGAGTCGGGACTCATGAGCTTATAATAAGTATGGCATTCCAATACTCACGCTACTTCAATTGACTTTTACAATACCTCAAAACTTAGATTTATTACGCCTTAACAAACGTAGCGAAGACCTTTTTCTAGCAAAAGCATGAATTACAACGAGACCGAGATGAGAAATCAGTGCAAATTCTGAATCAAATCTGGCTAAATTTTTTTGTTACCTGAAGGCTTAGATAATACGCGAGAAGTACCTTGGATAGTTCAGAATCGTGAGTTGATTTCGTGGACAATAATCGGTTCATATCTTCTTTAGTCAAATTAATGTCGCCTAATTTTTGTTTCTTGCATTCCGGAGCATCTTCTGAAATTAGGACGATTGTTTAGATAAAACTAACATATAAAATTGATTAGGTTCGTAATTCTTAAAAAATTGCGACAAATTTGCGCGCACACACCTACACACACACACGCATGATCAAGGCAGAACATACACGAAAGAAAAAAAGTTACTATTATTATATAAATAATCAGATTGCTTTTGCGTAGCTTATCAAACTATTATATGAACTATACCACTGAAACTCTTCGCCTACTAAATAAACCATTTTCCATTGTCAATTGACTTAAAATTTCATTTTGGTTACTTACGCCTGAGGATTGCATTTTCCAGCTTTTAGCTCTAATTCGCGAAAATTAGTAAGCCTTTTATTTAAATTGATCATACACCTACAATGTCCACAACTGTTCGATGTCTTCTATCGGCACTTATCTAAAGAAGCTTATCAAATGTAAAAACACAGCCACGTAAGCCATTATTTAAGAGAATAATAATAATATGAATTCCTATCCTGTTTATTTTTTTAGCGAGTAATCTGCGACTTAATGCAAAATACCACAAAATAAAAAAGTTGAAGGCTTTGGAATCACGCTACATCATGTGAAGCTATTCGATCAGTGCATGACACAGTTATAAAAAATTTTCCTTCGCTAACAAGAAAAGCCTATGAACAACTTGATGAAAAGTATGTTTCACGTGCCGATTTACTGACAAAAGAGAACAGTGATAAAGTGCTAAGTGTCATAACCACAAAGTTCGCATGTTGATTCTAAAAAATAAGAAAAGAAAGGGATACATAACTATTGCACGTAAAAAATACAAAGGGCGTAAATATTCATCAGAATAAATAAGATACCGATTTCTAGATCGATTTGACTAGAAGAACCCATACCGACTTTGCGTTTTTGATCGCCTTTCACGACTGCTTTTGCACGAGCTTGACGCATAATCGCAACAGCTCTGGCCTAAGAATTAAAGCATGAGTTCAAAATTTCCAACAGTGAATCAATATGTGTAGCAGCCGAATTCTCAGAGGTCCTATAGGGCTAAATTTCCAAAAATAACAAGAAAAATTAATTCTGGTCAGTCTATCGATTTTGGAGGGTTCACCGGGTACTGGGGGCCCAGACGCTCACGCCCATCTGTGTGTGCAATAAGTTTTATCTATATATAAGTGCTTCTAACTAAAATGATCTTAGAAAATCGAAATTCGCCACATAACAAATCGCAAACATATTTTTCAAAGCGCTTCCTACATAAGAATGTCAAATTTTTCATCGTCAAATCAATTTTTTTCATTTTTGGCTGCTGACTTTCTTGAAGTCCTATTCTAACTACGCAGTGTTTTGTTTCTGTTTTTGAAACTATGTCTTAATCCCGATAAATGGACATGCTTTCGTCTACGCATAACAATTTCAACTTAATAGCAATGTCTTTACAAGGTTTTTTTCCGGTTTTTTCTGAATTTTGGGGGGTCCGGACTCCCCTGACCCCCACAGCTACATGCCTGCAAGGATGCTAGCCAAAAGTTACACCTTATGCGTATTAGTATTATGTAGAAACGCCTAATTCTATTAAGTGTTTCTACCTTTTATTGATGTTACTTTAAACAAATCCTAGACTGATATTAAAAGTTACAAAAATTCATCAAAACAGAGTGAAACACCGGATAATGTTCACATATTTTTTACCGGTATGAGCCGAATAAGAGGTCTTTGTAAGGAGATACAGACATATGCATCTCAAAATATTGCATAAGTGCGAATCACCAAACTTTTTCCGTCATCCTTCTTGCCATCTGCAAGCCAATTTTGAGACTTTCAAAGATGAATGAGACAAAAAAATTGCCGGATTGACAAAAATAATTTTCACAGCCAGAACACGTCGCTCAAATCAAGTTGATAGTACAGTATATTAAATCAGTCAATTGGCATAATGTGTTGAAATATGTAAATACTTTGGCTGATTCAAGCCATTTAACCCAATATAAGAACTTTAAAAAGAGAAATAATAGTTTAGTACCTATTGCCGAAAAACTTTTGATGTTTACATATGTATTTTCAACCGATTTCTGAGCATTAAAAAGGCATATTGAATAGAAAACTAGTAAAATATTTGTTTATCCTACTGACAACTGACTTCTAAATGTTTGTGACTGGTTCATATCTAAAGAAAGTGTATTTTTGGCCTATTGGCAGTCACATAAAATAATAATAATGCTTTATTCAAACCCGTAGGTACAATACAATGTTAAGAATAATACGCAACGTTTCGACAGTTATACCTACCGTCGTCGTCAGGCTCTTTACAGAATATAAGAACTTGTGGGCACCAGGAACCGCAGACTTTAGAAATAAATGATACTTAGCTGGTAAGGTTCAATTCCTGGTGCCCACAAGTTCTTATATTCTGTAAAGAGCCTGACGACGACGGTAGGTATAACTGTCGAAACGTTGCGTATTATTCTTAACATTGTATTGTACCTACGGGTTTGAATAAAGCATTATTATTATTTTATGTGACTGCCAATAGGCCAAAAATACACTTTCTTCCGATATCCTACTGACTTTGCCCATCAAAAAATCTTTGATTGTAAATTTACAAAAAAGGTTCAGAAGTCTTAGACCACCCGGCAAAATAATTGTCGAATACTGTTTCCATCAGCATGTGAACATGTATGTAGCTACTATTTGGGAAAATCAATATAACAATAGATTAAACACCGTATCTACCGAATCAAATACGATTTTCTAAATTATTTCTCGCAAAATATTTCAATGGTATACTTCGATTTTCATTGATTCTTATGTGCCCTCAGACATCATAGATTTGCCCATTTTCAAAATAATCCATTGATAAAAAATTAGAGCAAAAATTTGGAAACGCAGTCGCTTTACGATAATACTTGAGCACATGAGAAAGCGGTCAACGCAAAACAAATAATGGACTATTAAAAAAATAGAGGAAAAGACCTAATTTCAGCTGCAAAAACTTGACAAAAAGGTTAAAAATAGCTTTTTGATGAACGCTGGAAAAGATCAAAATACTGAAATTCCAGGAAAAATTTGGTTCGACCAAATGAAATTTGAGCGGAATTCCGTCTTGCTAAAAAATGAAAAATTTTTTGAAAAAAACATGAAAATGGATGTTGCCTGAGGCAATCAGATTAGTGCTACATACTTTAGTAGCTTCTAGACTAGCGGTGCCAAATTTGTTTTTTGAGCAGTGCGCTGCTAAAAATTGTTTGCAACTGATTTTTGCGGCCGGCGGCGCGTTTTCAACGCGTTTCGATGTTGAAGAGTTAACTTTCGTTTCCGGTGGGCTTCGTTCAGCCAGCCTAGAAATTTGCTTTGCCGAATCTTGCGAAAGTTGCTTCAATAAATTTCGACTGCCAACGCTGGGTTTGCTGAGCAGCTCAACAAAAGCGTCTTTCTCTTCTTCGTCACCATTTGGCTTCGATTCGGGCTGCGGACCATTTGACGATTTGACATCGACGGGAAATTCAGTCTTCAATTTTGTCATGGTAATTAAATCCGTCTTTGGTTTAGCAGAACTATGTACATTATGAATGACCTGCATTGCTTTCTTGTTTGCCGTAACCCGATTAAACAGAGAAAGCGAAGATACTGATTTACGACTCCTGTGGAAATATACCGAAAAATAAACGAATCAGACTGAAGTGATCCTACAACAATAAAGAAGCATTGGCGTACACGTATTAAATTAAAAAATTGTTGTTGATCACTTTGTTTTTATCGTAATTTATGATCCAGTAGCAAACATTGTGCGATTTTACGATATAAAATGTATTTATGTCGAATTGTAGCTTCTCACTTTACCTACTTTTACTGTTAGATACAATATGACAGCCAATATATACACATACGTGGGCAGCAAGAAAATTCTGGGGGGGGTGCAAGATTTTTTTGAAGGTCGAAAAATGGCCTTAAAAATGGTGGTATGGTGGTATGGCGATGAAAACACCATTTTTTGACGTTTCTCATCAAGCACTATCCATTGGCATCAAAAAATTGCGGAAAGAACGAAAAAATTTTCAAAAATTGAATTCTGGGGGATATTTTGATTTCTGGGGGGGTATTTTGGTTTCTGGGGGGGTGCATACCCCCCAAACCCCCCACGCCCAGGTGTGTATATACATGTAATAGGGGGATCCACCACCCAAAGTTAGTCGTCTCCCATCCCCCTAAAACCAGATAGTTTTTGACCCCCTTCCCCAATCTTTAGCGAAAGCTTGCGTTTTTCGGCCATTTTTAGGTGCTTTTTTACTATTCTGAGCCAAATATTGGAGTTCATTCACCATACCCATACAGCATATGAATTCTGGGGTGTCAGGCCCAAAAAATTTCAAAAAGTGCCTCTTTTGGGCTGAAAACGATGGGTACAGGTCAAAAACACAGTTTTTTACGTTTCAGACAATGCCCGCTCTTTCTAGAACATAAAAACATAATAAATTTTCGAAAAAAATTGAAAAAAACGTGTATATAATTCAACGAAATATAATTAAAAAGTGTGTATACGGCTTGAAGCGCTAAAAATTGAAGAGTTTTGAGCCTAAAACGCTTAAAAGGGCACACTTTTTGCAATTTTTACAAAAAAATTGACAAATTCTGGAGGGTCGCAGCCAATTTTCGGGAGGTCATTTGCCATTCTAGGGGTGAGGGGTAAAACCCCCTCCAAGAACATGTATATCGTTTGATTACCGGAAAATTGTTCTCTAACAATTGCTTGACACCAATTGCTCTCAAACAATTGTTCGCCTAGCGATTGCTCGCCCAGCAATTGCTCGCCCAACAATTGCTCTACGAACAATTGCTCGCCGAAAAATTGATCGTCGAACCATTGCTCGCCAAACAATTGCTCGCCGAACAATCGCTCTTGCCAGACAATTACTCCTCTAGCGATTGCTGGTCAATTATTTGTAAAGCTTAACTCTCGCTTAAGCTAGCGCTTTCGCTGTAACGTCAAGTATCATTCCATTGATCGAAATCATATACGTAACACGCACGGGACATGAGTAGTGGCTTATCCATCCAAACTTGGCCGTCCCCCGATTTCGCCCCACTACAAGATTACGGTGAAAATTACATTTTGCGCCCTTTTTCAGATGGTTTTTGCCGTACTTGTGAGCAAAAGTTGAATGCTATTCTTCTTCCAAAATGGTCGGCTGCTTTTACCATCCATAACTTTGAACCATTAAATTTATGATTTAAATAGTTCTGCGATGACGTCGCATCGATTTATTACATACAGACCACAGCATAGGAATTCAAAGGGGGACGTGAAATTCTAAAGTGCCATATTTGGATTAAAAAATGAATTATGTACTTCAAATAGTCTAAAAGGGAGTATACGGCGCGAAACGCCAAGCATTTGATACTTTTGAGCAGTAAGATAGCTAAAAACGCTTTAAGCATTACCTACACTACGAATTTTTCGGAATCGAAAATCGCGAATTCTGGGTTGGGGGACGAAGAAAATTCTGGGGGAGGGGTCTAAGATAGCGTTAATCTACGTTATTCTATAGTTTCTGGTCAATTTTGAGCATTTTGACAGAAAAATTTCAATTTTTATCGCCTTCATTTTGTCATACATATATTCTACTGAAAATTCCCCATTTTTCCATTCAGGGGGTCTACGACCTTCAAACCCAAATCCGTGCATGTCTAGTCATGAGCCGGATTTGCCCATAATTGTCTAACGCATTCCGCTTTTCTGAATAGTGTCGCGCTTTTGGCTACTGTCGCACTTGTAAATAGCGTCGCTCTCATGAATAGCGTCGCACTTATGAATCCCAATCCTCACATAACGGCCCGCAGGCGGACTGGAAAAATTGTGCGCTAAGCCAACACAATGTTTTGAAATACGAAAAAATTTCTGTCTTATCGTGTTGCAAACATTCAATATTCAACTAATTAAGCACTACGCAAACCTGCCAGTAAAATGTCCGAAAGACGATAACTGAGGAGCAATTTTTAGGCAAATATACAATATGCTGGCGAGCAATAACTCACGCAAGCAATTGTCAGGCGAGCAATTGTTAAGCGAGCAATTGCTTGTTGAGCAATTGTTGGACGAGCAATTGTTGGGCGATCAATTGTTACGCGAGCAGCTGTTGATGAGCAATTGTTGTCGAGCAATTGTCGGCGAGCAATTTTCCGTACACGATATCGTTTACCCTCTCCCTCTAAAAATGGCCGGGAACCTCCCCTCCAAAATTTCGAGCCTTTATATGTATAACAGTCAGACATGACCTATAGAAGGCCACGGAAAGTCTCAGTAAGGACTTGTATAAATATAATACTGCAACAAAAAAGTTAGGGAACACTGCAGTTTAAGAAAAACGCTTTTCTGAAAACGCCTTAAAATGGATGATCACTTGGAAGTTTTATGTACCAGAACGTTTTAAGAGGAGTTTTTTCAAAATGATTTCACAGCTCAAAAACCTTATTAAATGCAATGTAAATACATACTTAAATTTGCCTACCGAACTCTTTGCATCATCGAAAACTAAAAAAGCTCGAAGAAATGCTAGCTCAAACTTAAGAAAAAATCTTTTGAACAGGTTTTTTGTGACCATTGAATCAAAAAGTGAAATACCTGGCCACGATGAACTCACAACATACATGTCTAAAAATCATAAGCCGAAGGTTGTTTAACGAGAAATAAGACAAAACAAGAAAAACGATTCTTTAGAGACCATGTCTATATTTTAACAAACAGAGCGGTCCTATATTTCAGAAAAAAGATCGGCATCGCTAATCCTCTCGGCGAGAAATCGTTCCGAAAATCCAAATTTATTTTAAATTTCCTTTTTGTTGTTTCATACGATAATTTCGATCACTTATTTCAAAATCAGAAAAAATTAACAAAAATGATGAGGATCCTTAAATTTCCTAATCTGGTGTATTATTATCACTTACTTCTTAGATCAACATCAGTCAAAATGCATAACGCATATTTAAGTAGGCAATACTTCCTATCAGACCTTTTATTAGCTGAGTTTAGGTAGAAAGTAAATCAGGAGGTATTTATCAGGATAAGTGTAACACAAGCAAAGATAAAAAAATCAAATTTTTTGGAACAACCAATTATTTTAAACGCGTGTGGAACTTTGATTGAATGAAAAGCGAAGAAGTATGAAATGCTTCAAGTCCAAATCTTCTACAGCCTATCCCACGCTTGACTATAGATTTAGCAACAGACTGCTTCTCAGACACACTAGCCAGTGTAAAATGCAATAAGTCATTCAACTCATAGTGTGAAGTGCCAGTCTTAACTTTCGATTGTGAGGCGACTAATAATCATCTGCGGATCTACGACTTCCTTGTTTTGCACGGTCGGTAAGGCTGCTAAACATTATGTCACAGGAGAGAACTAGGCATCTTACCATACATGCGCATCGGGAGGGGTGAGAGGGGGTATTATGCCCCGCTGAAGGGTCCGAAAGTTGGCTACTGTCGGACGATTTCGGTCCAAAATAGTATATTTCAGAGCGAATTTCGACCTGATCTACCTAATAAAAACAACCACTGCATTATAAATCCCAGACGTCACCCCTCCCTGACCACCCTGACTTTGTTCGTATATGCATCCTACTACCCAAAATCGGTCATCTTCAATCTACACAAACTAGATTTTTAGCCATCAGGCTTTAAGACAAAAACATGCCATCTTACATACGTCCTTTTTAGCGTTTTCGCGTTTTCAATGAAAAATAAGCCGCTCACGCCCAAAATGCTAGGATACTCCAACTTAACTTTCTAGTCGTAAAATGTACGATGCCAATTCGCCCATTCGAATTTATCTGTGATTCATACGGAATTGTTAGTAAATAAAATGCAAAATAAGAATGGTAGTGTAGGAAACAATAATCTAATTTACCGTGACACACTGATCAAGGCTGTCGAACCATATAAGTAACAGGGGCATGGCGGAATTCTGATCCAACGTTCATGGTCCATCCATCCCTCACGGTCAGAAAATATTTGATACCCTTCCCCGATTTCTGACGAAAACTTACGTTTTTGGCCATTTTCAGATGTTTTTTTTCATTTTGGCTGAAAATTGGAGGTCAATAACCCCCCCAATAGTCGGGGCCCCGACTATACGTGTTCTTGGGGAAGAGGGTTGCACTCCTCAGAATGGTAACTGATCCCCCGCAAAATAGCTGCAACCCCCTCAGACTTGTCGATTTTTCGGAAAAATTATAAAAAGTGTGCCTTTTAAAGCACTTTTAGCTCATTTTTGGCTCAAAACTCAAATTTTGGGCGCTTCGCGCCGAATACACATTTTTTGACTATATTTTTTTCAATGTTCTAGAAAGAGCGGGCATTGTCTGAAACGTCAAAAAAATGTTTTTGACGTGTGCCCATCGTTTTTCAGCCCAAAAAAGGCACTTTTCAGAAATTCTCTGAGCCTGATTCCCCCAGAATTCCCATGCTGTACACATATGATCCCCACCCGAAATTTCGAGCCGTTATGAGTAGAACTAAACTTTTCCGTAGTGCGGGTCTGTAAAATACTATGTACGCTTAAATTTCATGCAGATAAAAGGTACATAAAGATTAATCGAGCATGCGAAAATGATTTAAAATTATGGCAAAATGCTTCGACAAGTACTTTACTTTGGTTTGGCTGAACTGGTCGAAGAACCAAGGCAAAATGAAGAGCTCCTCTGTGGCGATATAGTAATTAGTCCTGAAGGAGTTTCATGCATATTCCCAAAATTAGTCCTCATGAATTTTTTCGGCTGTGAACCTAAGCTAGAAGCCAATTCGCCTCGCCTCGAAGCATATTTCTTACTGACACTCAACACGTGAAAATCGCATACTTCGCACTTGGATCTATTGGAAAAGAATGAGCGTGAACTAACATGTGGGTAGGACGATTTTATTAGCCACTTCAAAATTAGAATCTTTACTGCAAACCACCATTTTTTGTACGAAACATCGTACAAAGACTTTTGGAGCCATCTTTGTACAATGTACAAAGAAATTGACAGTAATTTTAACGCTTTTTTAAGTATTCTATAGCAAAAAATTCAAACAATTTTCGGCACTTCGCACCGGATATCGTAATTACAATCTTTTTAACTCAAAGCGCGGGCATTAAACACTCTAAAATAATTTCGAACATCTTTGTACAGATCTATTTCTATTGTCCTATATAGATTTTATGCAGAAAATAAAAAATATTTGACAACTTTACACTCTTTTCCGCCGTTTGAAGATAAAATTGACTTTTGAGTCTTTGTGTTGCATTTAATTCAAAAGCGAATTGGTGTCTACTGTGAAATTCAGTCAGCATATTGCAATCACTGTATTATTTCTGATTGTGTAACACAAGTCATTTTAGCTTTCTGAGTCGAGTTTCATGTGTAAATTCAACCAAAAACTCATGAAAATTTCAATGTTATCCACTGTTTTTTCTTGTATTCGGCAAAGATTTTCCCGATGTACAAAGACTTTTCGGGACCGTCTTTGTACATGTACAAAGATTTTTGGGAAGACAAAAACTGTAAAAAGGTCACTAATTCCCAAAAATTTTCAGCGCTTAGCGACGAAATGAGAAATTATGCGTTCTATATATCTTTATATTGGCAGAAATTGCATTTCAAAAGAAAAAATGTCAACTTTTTCGGCGCCGTTTTAAGACGATTCTTAGTGATTTCTGCCCTTAGAGACCTAGAAATTAGCTAAAATACACTACCAAAAGTCGAACAACTCTGTTTTTACCATACTAAAATCGCTACTGTACCATATTACAGTACCCAAAAATTTGTGTGTACAAAATGTACAAAGACTTTTGGGGATCATCTTTGTACATGTACAAACGGACCTCGTACAAAAAAACACTGGTTATCCACTGTATTTAGGACGAAGTAATGCTTTTTGTAGAGCGTGCGGGTCACGGATAACAGACTAGTAGTATGTAAAAACTGTATATATTTAATAGTATATCTACATACATATGTATTATATGTAAAAAAATTTGTCGCTCGTGCAAAGGCTTTTCCGGAGATCTTTGTACGTACATGTATGTACAAAAAGAATCAAAAAACAGTTGCTTCAAACAAACATTATAAATAAATATGAAATCGGTTGTTTGAAAGGAAAATCAGACTCAAAAAAAGTTCAGCGAAATTGAAATTTAATCGCATCTTAAGACACTGACTAGGAGGCATTTTCTGCTTTATTTTAATTGCCTTTGAAATCTATACCTATCAGAAAAGATTTATAGATAGACTAGGATAAGATCGACGCAGCTTAGGTTTTTCCACGCTTACCGAACAAGATCTTTAAAGCGGCTCATTTAGATTATCGAAAGCAATCGTAAAACGTCTACAGGAAAAATATCTTAAAAAATTTAAATTAAAACTTAAGAAATTTGAAAAAATTAAAAAATCAAAACTAATTTTCAACAAATCTACACATACTTATATGTAGCATATGCAGGCCCGTAGTCAATAAGGGGGGAGGAGGCAGTTGCCCAACCCCCATCCCCGAAACCAAAAAAGATTTTTGTTTCTCACGAGCTTACCCCAAACGAAGAAATGTATTATTCTCGAAGTGCATTTAAAAGGTCGCCAAAACAAGTTTTCGGAGTACTTTTCCGCTAGTTAAAGAAAAATTTTGCGGCGCTTCGCGCCGGATTAATGGTTTCAAGTTTTTGTCTTCATCAATCAATTAATTGCGCAGATAGTTTAAGCGATAGATTTTTAGTTTATGAGTATTAAATTTTTTTCTTCACTATTGTGTAGAGCTTATTGAGAAACTTTTAAAAGTGCCTTTATATTTGAATACCTCCTTATGCTTTTCGAAATATCTGAATTTCAAAATTTTTTGCCCTCCATCCCCCTCCGAAATAAATCGTGGCTAGGGGCCTGAGTATATGTATAATCGATCGAAGTCTCAGAAAGATATTCTCCTCCTTCCATGAAAGCAAAGCACGCAGGAGCATTTTTTTGATATTTCATTACAGTAATAGATTTTTGAAAATATCAATGTGCTTCTTTAATTTGTAATATGCATGTACATATATAGGGCTTAACTTAACGAGAATATACTATTCACTCTGCAAACTGATAAAGCCAAATTATGTACATAGTTATTACTGCAAACGACAGCATACAACTTATCATAAAGCCGAGAATACGAGTTTTAAACCAAATGCTGTGAATTTTCTTAATACAAGAATTTGCGTAATCGGCAATGATCCTTGCAAAATTAATGCGAGCACTACACATACATACATAGAATTCATTTAAGTCTTGAGAAAAGACCATGTTTAATAGTAGGTAGGTAGCGAAATCAATGCAAATAATGACAGGATACAAGCATTGAAGCAACATTACTCAAAACGGCAAGATATGTATGAAAAGTAAAAATGAATAAAGGTTCATTATCGACTTTAATATCATAAGCAGCGAAGGTAAAACAGAAAATTCGATTACTTGTTGACGACATTAGTACATCGCTTGCCGTCGTTTTTACGCGTACATTTGCAATAAGCAAAGTCAGGCGAATTTCCGATTTCAATGACTTTCTGCGGATTATCGATTTTCAAAGCTAAGCCGTTATCCTAAAAGAAATTAAGCGAAATCGTACAATGGTGGAATCACGGCATTCACAAAGTGTTACAACTTACCCAGTTGCTCGTTCAGATTAAGCCTTAATGTTCAAAACTTTTTGAAAAGCGGATAATGCTATCGATTTCATTTTCATGTTAGACTATCAGCATCCTGAGATCCGATCACGAAGAAGCAAATGACGAAAAATCGAATTATACATAGTAGCAATTTTGGCAAAAAAAATCATTGTTCTGCGAATAAAAAATCTATCGCCAGATGTTTTAATGGGCCTATGTAGCCTTGCGGTTCCAGCTTCTGACATATACTCGTACGACCACAAAATTTACAACTAACGTACAATAATCTCAAGCTGGCTCATATTCAGCGGAAGGGCGGCAGGAGAGGAAGGAGCCGCCCTTCCCCCTAACGGAAGGGAAAAATCTTTTTGTTCACAAGGTTCTCTGAATAAAAAAATGGAAAATTCTCGAATAGCGTCTAAAACATCGCCAAAATATATTTAGCGTGTTTGTGTATAGTTTCCTTATCTAAACCGCTCGAAATCGCTCAAATTTGATTTAGATACGAGTATGGAGAACATGTCAACTTATTCAGCGCGAATTCATTGTTCAGGTGTATTTTTCGCCTTCTAGTCCACTAGAAACAGCTCAAATTTGAGTTATGACATGAAGATATGAAGACATCAAATTCTTTCAGACGCATTGCTTGATCTGTATTTCTGTCTTTTAATCCTGTCAAAGCGGATCGAATTTGAGCTAGACAGTTAGAATGTCAAGTTTTTTCGACGCATCGTGACGAACTATCATTTTCTGTATTGCTTTTCTATGTAGAACAAAAAGACTAAATACAAAGACAGGATCTATGAAATAATTCGTCGATTGAACGATGAGAAATCAGTCCTGCAGGTACTTTAAACGAGAGATTTGTTTTATGTGAATATGAAATGAGGTGAAATATTTTCGAAATTATTGTGTAAACATTTTTTCACCATTGTACAGAGCTTACTGAGATGCGTTCGTAACTGCCTTTATTTTCGCATATCACCCAATAGTTCTCGAGATACCTGACAACAAACTTTTCGCCTCCACGAAATAAAATCCTGGATACGGGCCTATCCTCAAGTATAAGTCGCTTTAATAAAAAGAAGGAAAAGTTCTCTAGAATTTTCCATTAAGAAAAAGGCAATTTCTAAGCAAAATAGTGAAAAAATGTGAACAATGATGTTTTAAATTTGATCTTCCCAAAATCTTAGCATCGTAACTTTAGAGTGTTAAAGTCAGCGAAGTCCCTGGACATCCTAACGCTATGCAGCAAGCTGCTCGTTGCAAATTAAATTATGTAAATAACTGACGCAATCATTTTGATCTCGTTTTGGCATTAAAGACGCATTCAAAACAGCCAAAACCGCTCCAGGCAAACTTTTCCAGTGTTGATCGACGCAAGGACCACCAAACAAGAACAGTTTTACGATTTGCTTACAATCGCATAAATCGCAAAGCGTCCAAATTAAATAATCTTTGCCCTAAAAAGGTTAAGGCAATCAAAGCACGGAGCGACATTCCAAGTTATAGCAGCACAATTTGAACGCACTTCGATAAAGTCGCACGAAGCAAAACTTAGTAGACAGGAAATATTTCACGATTTGCCCGAATCTAGACCCACTGAAAACTAAAAGCATCAGAATAAGGACGGACGGGCAGGACCGTAGCTAATAACGGAGACACAAGAAATTCAATGCATTCGATTCTGTACAAAAAATTCATGATGCTTAAACGAGAAATGAAAAAGCCATCTGCTCATAGCGTCAAAAATATCGAAAAGTGACGGATATCTGTATTCGAATTCAAAGTCTATATCAGTCGGCGCTCATTATAGTGGACGCCAGGGAACCTTGAACGATCGTCCACTATAGAAGATCGTCCATTATAACGAGGTTTTTGAACAACTACTTTCTTTACCTCATTATGAACACGTGTGATACAATGACATTTACTTGTGACAATGTACTACATAATTAGGGCAAAAAGAAAACATAAGTGTCAAACAAACTATTTCTTCGTGAAATCAGTGATTTTAGCCTGCGTCAATGAACCAATAATTTTCTCATTTAGACAATTTTGAGCTGCTGACAACAATTCTCACTGATCCATGCAGCCTTCCACTACAACGGGATTGACCGTCCACTATAACGAGCGATTTTTGCATACAAAATGTATGACGGGGACGCATGAGTCGTCCACTATACACAATAATGAGCGTCCACTACAGCGGGATTTTTTCATATACGTATGTGGTATACCAAATTTGGCGGGATCAGGGCCCGGTTGCTCGACTCGACCATTAACTAATGTTTACCTTAACGTTAATGGTCACCTTAACGCAACCATTAATTAATGGTCGCGTTAAGTCCGATTTCCACCTTAACGGAACCATTAAAAAAATCGGGTTGCTCGACTCAACCATTAAGCTCGACTTTAAGGGAATGGAAAACGGGAAGTCTAATGGTCGATTCTAATTTCGGTTGCTGAACTCTACCTTAGTGCAGCCATTAATTAAGGCTCAGTTTTTTAATGTCTACCTTAAGACCGGTTGCTCGACTGAAGCCATAACGCTCCCATTGAGCGCCTAATGCTTTCTTTGAGGTTAATTGGGTTGCTGGGCTTCACCTTAAGGACTTTAATGGTTTTGTTAAGGTAAATTTCTTAAGGTAGGTCGGGATCTACCTTAACGAACTCAATGATTACAAGTCACACTTAAAAATTAAAGCCTCTTTCATTATTCTTTTATTTAATAATATGATACATGCTCGTCGATCCACTGTCAAATGAAATCCATTGGTTCATTTTAATGACATTAAATTTTAATAAAGATTTTATTCGAGAACGAGTTTTTTCAGTTGGCTTCTTCATTTTCTTTAGCTGATGCCGAAAATGCGCTAAAATCAAAATTGTATTTCCCATTTTTATTTCTCTATTTTTTCAATTTCCATATCATCGCAAGCAGCCAACTATGTTTTACCCAGACTAACGAGCGTTTTCATTTATTTTCCTCATTAAGTGTATCGCTGACACTGCAACCCATCATCAGACGAATTCGAACCAACAGCAAAAGTGAAGCGGTAAAAGAGTAAAGAAAATTCGAATTTTCAATGACTATGGTTCTCAAAGTTTTATATCTATTTTAAGCAAAACATTAAAATTCTCGCGAATTAAGTGTGAACTTAACACAACCATTAAACTTCCCTTAACGCAACCATTAAGCTTACCTTAACGCTACCATTAGATTTCCCTTGGCGCAGCCATTAAAGCTTTTTGTTAATGGTTTCTTTAATGGCACCCTTTAACTTCCCTAAACAAATGCTCGACCATTAATTAATGGTCAAGTCGAGCAGCAACCCGATTTTTACGAACCTTAACGAAACCATTAGTCAAGGTTTTACCTTAACGTTAATGGTTCCGTTAAGGGAATCTTAATGGTCGTTGGCGTTAAGGTGAAATCGACAAACCGGCCGACCATTAAAAGTTAATTTTTAATGGTTAGCCTTTATTAAGATGAAGTCGAGCAACCGGGCCCAGGGCACACTGTCCACTATAAGCATAAAGTCCACTATAACGCGGTGCAATATAAAGAGCGCCAATTGTACATATATATATTTCTGTGTTAGTAGCAAGAGTAAGTTTACAACAATACTTTTGCTGATACTCGTCATATATTGCAGTACCATAATATATAAATGCACATAAGGGTGAAGGGGTATTACCCCCTCTCAAGAATAACTTAAATACATAGGTAGTGTATGGCGATTTTGAGCTGACGGGACATTTTAAGCTTTATTTTAGGGAATAAATAGTAACAATATCAAGAATTTTCTGGCGCTGCGCGCCAGATCAATTTTTTAATGCGCTTTTTTACTGAAAAAGCACCCGAAATTGATCAATTTCTCTATTTTTTTCCAGCGTTAAAAGCAATATAGTAAAAAGCGTTTTTAGGCTATTAAGACCATTTTAGTCGTTTGAATGGCTAAAAATCGTGAGCACTAAATTAACTAGTTTGTATTTATAATTGAAAATTTGAATTTAAATTTCGCAAAGGTTACCCGGCCGACCCTGACCTTGTGCGTCGAAAAGCTAAATGATGGAATTTCGAAATAAGAGCATATGCACGTATAACGAAGGGGCAAAGTCGGTCATTGTTCTTACCCCAAAGACTAACACTGTTTACCCACTCTCCTTCGATTTTGGTAAAAATTTGCATTTTTAGGCCATTGTGTTTTTTCCATTTTTGGCCAAAAATTGAAGGTCGTTCATCCCTTTACAATCAGCCGCCTACCCCGCCCCAAAATTTTATGCTGTTGCACGCATGGATAAGGACTTGAATAATTTTGAAAACTATAGCTTGTTGAACGTTGACGGTGAAAAATAGAAAAAAATATGAGCCACATAGCTCTAATTTAAAGAATTAAAATTTAGCGTACTTATTCGTCACTCGTAATGGGTTTAGAAGAACTATAAATAGTACTTATGACAAGAATTATAAAGCAGAAATCCACATGACCGACTAACCTGATCTGCGCTCAATTTTTTAAAGTCGAGCGTTTAAAAATTTACGAGTGCAGGCAAATACAGGGTAGCTGAAAAACGGAACTCTGATACTTAACTAATTTAAACGCAATTCACTGTGTCTAAGAGCCTATTACTTCTGCAAGATTGTGGTGAACATGCATAATCTTGAGGGTTTAGGGGATTGGGGTTTCACCCCGCAAAAAATTTTCCACCCTCCCCAGTATTTGCGATTTTTTAAAAGTTCCCAAAGTTTTCTAAAAATTTGTAGAAAAGATGCTTTTTCAAGCGTCGCCATTATACTTATAGTGCTGTCCTCTAAAAAAACACAAGAGCATTTGTTTCCTAAAAAACCCACACATTTTCTCGGCTTGTAGAGCAACTGACAAAATAATTTTTTGCATGCATACTACGAGTATCTACGCCAAATATGATTATAAAAACATACTGTGATCATTCAGGCCTAACTCGTTCTTCAGATAAAATTTTGCAAACGTTCGGAAAAAATAGTGATTTTAATCTATTTTTTTGCGATTTTCTGTGCTGTATATTATTCTTATGTAAATAGTTGTCTACATTTTTGTAATATTTTTTGTTACCCCTGCAAGGCTTTTCAGGAAAAAAATTTTGAGACAATACCTTCAACTTGTGATCTACAGTATACCCTCAAAGTGGGAGCTAAAAAAACCCACATTGGTCCTAAAAAAAACCCATCTCGAATTTGGTTTAAATTCGCTGGGAATATGCTTTGCAACCTTCTGCACCTTACTCTATTCATTTTTTTCACATCTGAATATTTGGGGTCTGGAAAATCCAGAAAAAAATTTTTTGTACCTAAAAAAACCAACTTTTTCCTAAAAAAAACCACTTTGCAAAAAAACGGTGAACAAAGCTTCTTTCCGTTTTTTGGATTTTAGTGGCGTGGGAAGATTTGTTACAAAACCAAGTGCTCCCCTGGAGTTTGTGCCAACCAACGACATGTTTTGGCCCAATTCTAAACAATCCGGTGGCCGGAAATGCGGTTTTGATTCAGGCGCCAATTTATGAAGAAATCCGCTGTACCTGGCAGCATTTTTGCAAGATTTTTGATCGTTAAAGTAATGTTTTGCGTGTTGGAAAATTTTTGGAATGTTATTATGATGAATTAACTTTAAAAATGAACTTACTGAAAATTTGGCTGTGTTAATACGAGATTTGCATGCAAATTTCGAAAATCGGCATACTTAACATCATTTCACCTACCATAACCGCCGAAAAACATTTGCAGAATGAAAAAATAGGCTGCCCTGACCTTAAAACATAACTTTGCAACATAAAAATCAAAAAATTGCGATTCTAGAGTGAATTATTTAATGTGGGTTCTTTTTAGGACGCATATGTTTTTTAAGGGAAATGGGGGTTTTTTCAAATTCTCAAGTTCTTCCAATTTTTTAACAACAGCAAGAGATTAAGTTAGATTCACTATAGGGTCATAAAGATGAGATGTAGCCACAGTAAATGCATACTTGCAACCGACATAATATTGCAAGCTGCAGGAGCTACACATGAAAAGGATAAAGTGGGTTTTTTAGAGGACAGCACTATATGTTTTGACTATATTTTGTTCAATTTTTTTCGACTTTTTTAGAATTTTTTCTAAATTTTTTAAATGTTTTTATGCACTAGAAAGATAGAGCATCGTCAGAAACGCTGAAAAACGATATTTTTGACGCGTACCTATCATTTTTTGACTAAAAAAAGGCACTTTATAATTTCAACCCCCACAGAATCCCCATGCTGT
Source organism: Mermis nigrescens (assembly GCA_036768485.1). Taxonomy (NCBI): domain Eukaryota; kingdom Metazoa; phylum Nematoda; class Enoplea; order Mermithida; family Mermithidae; genus Mermis; species Mermis nigrescens. The sequence continues at coordinate 5,480,283 of JAVLUZ010000160.1, forward strand.
GCATGTATAGTGGTGAAGTTCTGTTAATATATGTAGGTTGTTGAATTCATGCATCAACAATTTTAACTTTACAAGCAGTTTGCGAAATGCGCAACCTTTGATTGCAGCTCGATTATTTTGCAGCAACCTAAAATAGAGTAAAGCGAATTGCATAAGTACGTAATATCCGAATAGGAAGACTTTAAAATTAAAGGAGTTTCATTCACTGTCGTAGAATTTTGTAAAATTACAGGGCAACAAAACGCAAATGTTTTTGACAGATACTTTTAAGACTTTAAGACGACTTTTATTAAATTACGCGCATCTTTTGGAGGAAAAAATAAGTGCATTTATCATTTTACCTCCTTCATGCGATAGTGATAGGGTTTCTATCAAAGCAAATATATCTCATTTGCTCTTATTGTTAAGAACTTATGATGTTGTAAAGATTAGCCTGTTTTATGTATTTAATCAGAAAAATGCTGGAAGAAACGACTTCTGCTTAATTGAGCCTAAATTAACAACAGCTCAATCACACATGAAGACTTTATATCATTCTTGCAGAGGTCATAGGTTCTTAAATAAAGCAAACCGCTTCAGAATCAGTGAAGTATCAGAGAAGTTATGCGGACCGATATGCGACTTGTTTTTTGAGCCCCCTGTGTATGCAGTATATCTTTATGCGCTACGCATTTGAAGGTCATTTGTAATTAGGAGCTTAGCTGTCCACCCCGTCTTTCAGATACAACAACGCCCGCAAATGTAGAAATCGCAAAATAGAGCTTAAAGTCAGTTGTTCATATAAATTACGAATTTTAGGGAACTGATTGCCAGTTCCTTCAGCCACATATTTAGTCTCTCGAACCAAAATTAAAATGCCCTGCCGATAAACGGATAATGGCATCCTAAAAAGTGTACGACAAAAAAACCGTTATCGTCTTTTTCCGGGGCGTCTTTGCCACTAAAACGGCCATAGTCACCCAATCGTCCCAATTAACCGAGTTTGACTGCATATGTAACTGCGACAACTTCACCTTTTGCCTTTCGCTCACGTATCCTTGAAAGGTAGAAGAAGAAATCTTCGGATTCCTGTGCATAAAAAACGTAAGGAAATAGTATATATGTAGTAGTACCTATATCTTTTAAAAATTTCATAAAACTGTATAATTTTATTAATTCCCGAAAAAACGAGAATGACTAAAAGGGAAAATAAAAACGACGCAAATAAAAGGAAAATGCAGTAAAAAAACAAAATCAATAAATTTAAATTAGTAAATAAAATTTTTTCATTTACGTTACACGGATGCCGAAAAAACTGTCGAAATATTGTACACTCTGCGCTGGCTGCTGTTTAAGCGACGATTTAACTCCATCTGTAGCAGTGGCGACCAACTTTTTGGCAATTTCTTAAAATAGTGTCCTTTTTAGTTGTATTGAAGTAGGTACACAAACTTTACATACATGTCACTAAAGCACTTCTTGCAAAAACTGCTTTATCAATTTACTTAACATGTTACAGCTGTATTTGACCTTTTAAAACTATAACACATTTCGTCATGGCTGCTAGCAAGGGAAATATACGTATGTATGGTTTTTTAGCCTAGTTCTCGAATTCGCTCGGCAAATTCTTTTCCTTCTTACTGTAATATCCGAATCCTTCATCGCTCGACACGCAATATCTATGAAAAAATTTGCTACCGACTCTATCGAGCAAGGGAAATATCGAGCGCTACAGTAATAAGGATATTAGTTTTCCGAACGGATCGATGCACTAGATTAAACAAACAGACTATAATTATAGCTCGTCCTCAGTCAAAAAATCTTTTAGATAAAACTGAAGTTATTCGAGCAGTATTCATTACCGCATATCGCTTATCCAGAGTAAAAGACGTTAACCAAAGACACGAAAGCACAGATTGAAAAATAATTAATGAAGAAATAAGTAAAGTAAAAAAGGATGCTCTTAGTAAAAGGAAGGTAAAGAGTAATAAGTAGTTAATAAAGAATTGTACATATAATGAGATATCGTAGTCTTTCCGAAGTGCAAAAGAGTTAAAATGAAGCACCGTAAAATAAATGGAGATGAATACAGAAAAGGAAAACACAATGACCGAATTAGGAACTGGACAAGCAAAGCCAGATACTCACCAAACCTTGTTGCCCTTGTGTGAAAATTTTTTAGCGCGCAAAAGACAAAAACTTTTTCGTATTAACCAGTTTTTTTGCCATAATATCATTTCTCTCAAACACTTACATACTTCCCTCATAGAGCTATTAATTATGTACGTATGCTCGCAAATGTAATAATCTAAAATTAATGGTCGACCAACTTTAATAGATTTACTTCAGAAGAACTGAGAATACATTTTTCTCGCTGTTTCAGCTACATAGAAGTCAAATTCAACAAATTCCCGTTTTCCGGCGCGGACATATTTTACCTTCATCCCATCCATAAACCATATTAGCTGAAATTGGAAAAAATCGTTAAAAAGTAATTGAAATCATCAAAAACTTTCTAAATACACTTGCAGTTGCTATTCCACTGGAGAATGATTTATTGGCTGACATTGCTTGTTTTAGGATGTTTACATATATACAAATCAACTTTACATGCGTAAATATGTATGTCTAGCAGTGTTTTTTTGTACAAGGTCCGTTTGTACATGTACAAAGATTGTCCTCAAAAGTCTTTGTACGTTTTGTACATGCAAATTTTTGTGTACTATTATATGGTACAGTAGCGATTTTAGCGTGGTAAAACAGGGTTTTTTGACCTTTGATAGTGTATTTTGCCAATTTCTCGGTTCCTGTCGTCAAAAATTACTGAAAACTTGTCTCAAGACGGCGCGAAGCGCCGAAAAATTTGACATTTTTCCATTCTAAATGCTAATTCTGCCATTTTAAAGATATATTGGACACACAATTACTCATTTCGGCGAAAATTCTTTGCGGAGTTTCACACCGTTTTACAGTTTTAGTCTTCCCAAAAATCTTTGTACGTGTCATCGGGAAAAAAATTTGCCGAATATAAAAAAACACTTATGTCTAGTAGTCGTCGGTAAGAAAAGCATACGTGTATGGTACAAAAACTAAGAGAATCCTAATAGTGAAGATTTACAACATAGGTAGGCAATAAATTTTGCTGAAAGTTGGCTGGTCACCGAATAAGCCGAATCAATGATAAATTTACAACAGCTAACATTTTCTTACTTAATAATACGAAAGCAATCATACATTTTGAACAAATTTTACAGTTTTTGGTGCAGTTCAGCTTCTAAGTGTATCTGCTATAAATTCATTGGGTAGATTGAAATATAATGTAATGCTTCTACAGATCGTTTGTTTTCGAAAACTCAGAACAGTAGTGCTCTAAAATTTTTTACAGCTGTACCAATCATTTTATCTTTGGAAGATTAGCTATGGCTACTCGTTTAATTTTCGGTCTGCATTGCTGGCCTCGGTACTTGAAAAACCCGTCCACATGCAATATGTACATACATGTATGTGCAGGGCCGTCTTTAAGGGGGCGGCTGACTCGGAAAGTTAGGTAATTCAGGAAAGATAGAAAAATCGAATGTCGTTGTCGTAAGATCTTCAAATTTTTGGTGCTTCGCGCTCCATCACTTTGGCCCAGGTGCGATCAAAAAATGACACTTTGATAGCCTTTATTGAATGAAAAAAATTTTCCAAAAAAGTTCGAATTTTATGATCTTGTCGAAAAACGTCGAAAAATACGGTTTTTGCGAGCTATCCCGACGAATTTTCCGGGCTGTTGACCAATTTATGTTGAGTCCGCCCCCGGCCTGTAAATGTACAAAATATTCTCACTAAAAAATACGCAAAATTTTGGTCCTATGTAAACGCCGTAAATGTTTATCCGAAGTGTTGCCATGGAAACTGCCTTGCTTCTGCGCTATTATCCTTCAATTAGGATAGGAAAAAGTGATTTATCAGATAAACGAAGGAAAAGGAACTTTCGCAACTGATTTGACCAGAGCTTATCGAGAAAGAATTATCATAAGGTAATAGTATATAATGTCGCAGAGTTCTATATGAGTTAGACAAACATATCTGACACAAAAAGGAAAATATAAAAGTATATTTCAAATACGAGAGGAGTTCAATAAGTTCGTGGTAGTTTTGCAATAACTTTTTTCTGAATGTGATGTCCTCATGCAGTTTTTTACTGAGCATTCCCCTACATGTACTGACCATTCTTGCACTCACCATCTCTTTCTTTGTAAGTTTATCTCTCCTGAACATTTTTTTTAACTCATCCAACATTAAAAAGTAATCGAAAAACTACAAAAACAATTAATTGTCATATTTTTGATTTTCAATGGATGAAGTCAGTAATTCATATATTTTCATCCAACGCCATAAAGAGTTTTTTGGGATGACTTTCCTTCTCATTTGTATATTTTGGCTAAATTAATTTTTTTTTATTTTTGGGTAAAATTTGAAATAACCTCTGTTCAAAGAAACAGTGTAACGCTAGAAAAATAAAACGGATCGAGGCGAGGTTTTTGACATTGCATTATCAACATCCATTAAGTTCCTTTTCTCTACCACTTCAAAGCCGAACGTCCATCAGTGCCTGAGATATGAGTAGGCAAATATTTCTTCAAATTTCGAAAAAATATGGGGTCAATGTAAAAAATTTTCTAGGACATGAAAACTTATGAAGAAAGAAATGGTGAGTGCAAGAACGTACAGCACATGTAGGGCAATGCTATGCAAAAAACCGTGTGATGATAGCACGGACAGAAAAAAGTTATTGCAAAACTACCACGAACTTATTGCACGCCCCTCGTATTAGAATTTCACACATGGGCATAGGGGGCGAGAAGGGGTATTACCCCTAGCTAAGGTTTTGGAAAACCAGGAACAGTCAGACAATTTCGAGAAAATGAAAGGTGTCGCAAGATAATTTTTTAGCTTACTGCTAAAAAAGGCCGGAAAATCCTACCTAAAAACTGTAACAATATCAAAATTTTCCGAACGGTTTTGATAAACTTTTGTATTTTAAACCGCTACAAACCCCTGAATTGGCTAACTTACTAAAGAGGGTCAAGAAAGTCAGTTTAATGCACGTAACGTACTACTGTGCTACATTATAGTACCTTACATTTTACATGTGCAGAATGTACGTGGACTTAAGGGGACCGTATTTGTACTAATGCGAACAGACTCTGTACAAAACAATAACCACGATTTACTAATGACCATTTTTGTAATTCACCCCCCCATCTAGCCACCTCTACCTTGCCCATAAATGAAGAATTTCAACTTTGATTTCAACTATCAGCTTAAATAAATATCAGCTTTTTACGGACTCACCCGATCCTTTCTTTCGCAACGCGAAAGTCGAGTTTGAGAAACTTTCGTGAGAAACACGAGATTTAAAAGAAGATTGATATCCGGGCTCTTCTTCATCTTCGCTCAGAAAATTATTGTAAGAATGTAGCTCGGAAGCTGTGGTTTCTGTTGAAGCGTGTTTGGAACCTCTTGCAAAGTCGATCGGAGAATCGATTGCCTTTTTCCTGACTAAAATTACGTAATATATTTAGGCTTTGAATATTATGATCTCAGCAAATGGTAATAACATACATGTAACAGCTCATTTTTAGAGATAATACATGTAACAGGGGTGGGAATCCCCTACCCAGAGTCGGTCGTCCCCCGTCACCACAAAGCCAGAAAATTTTTGACCCCCACCCCACACCGATATTAGGAAACAATCGGATTTTTTGGCCGTATAGGTGTTTTTACCCGTTTTCGGCCAAAACTTGGAGGTCATTCACCCCCCCCCTCGGTAAAAATGGACGGGAACCCCCGCCATCCGATATTTCGGGTCGTTACGTGTATTGAGGGCTGTATACCTCCAATTTCTGGCCAAAAATAGCAAAAAAACCTAAAAATGGTTAAAAACGCAATTTTCTTCAAAAAATTCCGAAAAAAGGAGGCTAAAAATTTTCTGACTTTGGGGGGTTGAGCGGACGACTACCTCTGGGTGGGGAATCCCCCATTCCCCTCTTACACGTCTGGTATCAATCACAAATTGAAACAAAGTTACAATGTTGTCACAACTTGGATTCACAGTATGTGCATATAATGCGCATCAAATTATGAGAAGAGGAGCTAAAAATTCTTTCTTCAAAGCCTTTTTGGGCTAAAAAGAGATCGAAACGCATCAAAAACACCATTTTACGGCGTTTCTAGCGGTACTCTTTCTTCCTATACAATTTAAACATAGGAACATTAGAAAAAATTCAGTAAACTTCAACATACTTTAGTCAAAAATAGCTGATTAGTGCAGAGCGCAGAAAAAAATTGACATTTTGGAATTAAAAAACCCTAAAAGCAGGACTTTTTCTCCGATTTCAGCAGAGCAGAGCTTGAATGGAATATTGAGAAATCATCAATGTGACCGATCAAGACGATATTTATAATAATTTTTATGCTTTGAAATATAGTTATTTTTTTCCCTTTAGTGTATGGGGCTCGACAAGAAGCGCTTACATAAGAATACGATTATTTTTGCCTATCTCCTTGTACTTGCCAAAACACCTGATTTCAAAATCTTCGTCCCCAAATTCAGAAGGCCAACTAGGTATCTGCGACAATGAGGATAACAATGACGCAGCAAAAATTACTCATAATGAATTTGGATCCGTATCCGAGAGTTATTAAAGTTAAGATTTGGATTCGCATCATACATGTAACGGCTTGAAATTTTGGTTGGGGTTGTACATGATCATGGGGGTTTAGGGGATTTCAACCCCCAGAAATTTTTCTACTCCCCCAGAAATTTTTCACCCCCCCCCAGAATTCGCGATTTTTCAATCGTTTTTAACCATCTATTTGGTCAAAAGTGTCGAATTTTCGGCGCTTCGCGCCATCTATTCACGTTTTGACATATAATGTTAATAAATTTGTTCGACTTTTTGATTTTTTCGGAATTTTTTATGTTTTCATGCTCTAAAAAGATAGACCATCGTCAGAAACGCCACAAAGCGATGTTTTTGACGCGTATCCATCGTTTTTTGGCCCTAAGAAGGCACTTTGGAATTTCAACCCCCCCAGAATTCCCACTCTGAGCATGTCTGCTGTTGAGTACATACGTTACGCTAGACATGCATGCTAGAAAATATCTCAATGTGTACATACCTTGTGAGAATCGCAAATTTTCTGCCGACTGAACACAGTTCTTTTTATTTTCCAACTCCTTCTTCAACGCTTCCATTCGTTTCTGTAGCGCTGACATTTCTGCTGGAAACATTATATTAATCATTTATATGATCAAATTCACTTGCGCAGTCTTTATTTTGGTATTTTGGTTGGCTAGGATCACATTACGCAGCTAACAGAAAACACCAAACTACAGAAGATGTAAACTTATCAGTAGGTAGAGCTGCACACTTTGCAAATTTTACTACTTGGGTACCCGGCTATTTCATTACCGGGTAGGACCTTAGATAAAAGAATGCTGTGAGCATCGAATATTTACGGTTGACAGTGAGGTCTAGGCAAAGTAATATTTAAGCAGTAAAATTATTGAAAAATTAATGCAAGATTGAATAGAATCAAGGCTTTAATCTCGAAGAATTTCGCGCTGCAATTTAACGAAATTTAAGTCATTTTCATACAATTTCGAAGCGTTCAGAATTGTGAAGCAGGTTTTGTATCTTCATAGTGTCATTAAAACAGTTTGAAGCAGGAAAACACATTGACGAAAAGCGTACTTTGAAATTCAAACCAGAAGTAAAAGTTCTATTTCAAAAACAAGTTCTAAGTCTATGCTTGAGCTGACTGCAGAGACATAGTCAGAATTTAGCCTTGGGGGGCATAAACCTTTTCGTGTAGAATTTACGGCCTCCTATTGACAAACATTTCGGAATTCATAAGTGGCGCAAATAGCCAAGAAATTTAGTGAAAATTATCAAATTTGTACAAAACAGTTTTGATAATTCAAGCTTCTAACAAGAAAACTGCGAATCACTAACTTTGACTGAAAATATTTTGAGTGATTCAGGCTTTTAAACGCAATGCTGGAGCTTTACAAAAAGAAAGAACAGTAACTGGCGGCGCTATGCGCTTGCAAAATTTTGACGGTTTTGCACATTAAACTCAATTTATACCGCTTAAATCATATGAAGCAGACAAATTAATGCCGCGCGCGAATGCCGCAAATTTTTAGAAATACCTGGTTTGATTCTCCTAAAACCTCGTTGCACATGTACAACGAGATTTTATGGCTGCTGGGATGTCTGAGGTGGCGAGCAAGATCCGGTGCAGAGTCCCGGAAAATTTTGTAAAAAGACATTTTAATGTTAAATAGTAAAGTTAAAATTTTCGCAAAAATCGGCCAAATCTCGGCTCGGAAGCAAGCCCAAAAACACTTGAAATTGATGAACTCCTACATTGCACAAACTGATCTGAAATGTGTTTTTCGACCTCTGCTAGGTACATAGTGCAGCAACGGGTCGGTGCCAATAAGATATAGAAAGATGTATCCAAGAAAATTTTGTTCTTACCGTTTTCATGCCCATTTGTGGCCTTCTAATTTACAAAATGCAGTTCATAGAACAAGAAATGCGCAAAAACATAAGAAAATTTGGCCATTCCTTCCAGTTAAAATAGGATTATGTGTCCTTGTAAAGAAAGATAAACGAAACAAAGAATAGACAAACTGGTACACAAAAGACAAACAAAGCAGAGAATAGACAAACTGGTTCACAATCATTTTCGCACTTTTATTATCATGCTCAACAAGCATGCACAGTTACATTCAACGAACAAATAGTGCATTAAATTACAAAAGTGATGTGGAGTGCTGGATTATTTTAGTTGATTCAAGCTTTTAAATTTGTTGGATCTATATAGAAATAAATAATAATGGCTCGGCGCGGAAAATTCTGACGTTTTTGTCTTTTTGAACTCAATTTTCTGGACATACATTATTGCAACAAAAAAATCAACAATAATTACTAGAAAAATTTCGGGGGGGGGTGACAGGTACCCTTAATCCCTTCCTGGCTACGCCTACGGCTGACTGCGTTTGAAACATCGATAGGCTTTGAACCAGGTGTAACTAAAACAGTTGCGCGCACGATGTGAATAAAAGTTGCAGTTTAAATTTATATCATCGTCACAGAAGTAAATACATTACAAAAAAGCGTCGCTAACAGATAATTTCTTGTTTAAATTTGTTTACAATGAAGAATAATGAAGAATTCGGCATGAATAAAATAATGTAAATTAAAGAGCTGAATAATGGAATATGCCTAGGCGGTATGCGCGATATATTGTGATAAAAGGAAATATTAACAGACTGGCTTATTTAACATTTTACGGTGGATTATATCAAATCACATTCACATTGTGATTCAGTCGCACTTTAGAAGCAATATGTTTCTAGGTTTCTAATTCAATTCTTAGCACATATTGCATAACTGCAGTGCTAATTTTCCATTTTATATTAGGGGATTCGGGTACCCGGGTATACCCAGGTATTATACCCGTATACTACGGGTACCGGGTAGTAAAATATTTTCTACCCGGGTATACCAGGTACTCGTACCGTTCGGGTACCCGCGTGCAGCTCTATCAGTAGGTAATAAAAGTTTTGATAATTTCTTTATCATAGATTAGTAAAGGCCGGTGGAAACGTTAATTGAAAATTTAATTTGCTACAGTTCTGTTTACACAAAAGACTAAAACACTAATCACATTCAGGTCATACTATTTTCATCGAATTAACGATCTGATTTCAAGATTACTATCAAAAGTCGACCGTTACTATAATAAGATAATTAAGCCTTTTCTATTCCATTGCCTGAATCTTAGAAGAAAAATTGTTTTTAAACCTCTTTTATGCGCTTCTACTGATAATTTCGCTTACTTCTTAAATAAACTCCAAAAATAAATTTTAGTCGATACACGTTGACTTATACTCTTATTTAACTTCTTATTATATCATTATCATTCGCAATAATGCACATAGAGGGCGGTACAAAGGACAAACAGCACCTGCTGCTAAACATTTGTAACCAAACCATGGCAGATAAAAGGTGTAAATTTTTTTAAAGAGAGCGGAAAAAATTCGATCAAGTCTCCAAAATTTTATCACAATTGCTGACATTGCAGATTAAGTAAAGAAAATTTGCCATTTTCGACTTATACGCGTAACAAGGAAGTCAATCAAAGGGTCTGTTCCACTTGAATGCAAATCATCTTTATGGCCTACTCATGTATACATTACTGAATACTTGCGAAAAAGACTAGTTTGGCCCAATAAACCGTTGTATTCGACATCATTTTTTGACTAGGTATTGACTGAAAAAGAGGAAAATACTATTTTAAACAAAAAGTACTAGGAATATTCCAGTTTCAGTTTTTCCGAAAAAGTTGGTTCCGGTTCTTAGAAAATCAAAATCTCGGTTCCGGGTTCTTACGGAAAGGGGGAACCGACGGTTCCGGTTCCTAGACCTAGGAACCGGCAGTTCCATAACCTACTCGGTTCCTGTAATAAGTATATAAGCTAATACTTTACACATGTAACTTTGTCGAAAATTTAGTTAGAAAATTATTATTAGTAAATTCGATGAAGGAACGTCATCAGTGCACTATGCTACATACGTAAGAGCGCATGTCTAGTGTATTTTCAATCTTTTATTTAAATATCTTTCATTCGATCTGCTTCACATTTTTCTAAATAGTCAAGTTCGTAGTTAATTTCTTTCATTCTGACTAAATTTTATAAAAGCAACTTTAACGGCGCTAACAGGACTAAGAACAGTAGCGGATGTAGGATTTTTTAAGAGGGCGGTATCCCACTTTAGAAAAATTGAAAATGGGTCCAAAAGATTTGCCCTTCACGTGCGGAATAGCGTTTTCTACGTTTTACGTTGTGTATTTTTGTTTAGAAGTGCTTGGGCGCAACATTTTCTACGATGAATTCAAAAATTTTTCGTCAACTTTGCTCGAAAAAATCATTGAATTTCTTTGATTTTCGCGAAAATTTGGCGCACGACGACGGAAACTTGTGAAATTAAAGCATAAGAACGTTTAGGAGCTTGTATTACTGCTCTTTCTCCAGCATTTGTAGCATTTGACGTGGCGAAACATAAAATTATTTTGGTAAAGAAAACCATGCAAAATGTGTTTCTGCTCTTGAAATCGTTTAAAAATCTATTCCCTGAGCAAAAAATGACTGCCGGGCCGTCAAAAAGTAAATAAATGTCACTAATAGATGTTCACTGTCGGCCAAAATCATTACAAATTATATGTCCATTCTTAATCTCGCCAATCAAATTGAGCCAATGGGGGGGCGCCCCCGTTCAAATTCGCCCATTGCTATCTTGGAAAGGGTAGAATTATATTATTTCTGGCACAAAACCAGCTTGAAAATCCGTAAATAAAGTCATTAATAAGTGACGGGAAACACCAGGTAAATCACAGAAATTAATGCTAAACAATAAACCAAAAGCATTTTAAAAATATACCGGGCTTATATTTGTTGGGCTCACGAGACAGCGCGCATCCTCCCACTCAAGCATTATATCCCAGTAGACAATTAAATATTCAAATCAATTATTACTATCAAGCACCTTGCTCATGATATAAAAAATAAGGAAAATTTATTAATAATTTTTCAGATTATATGTAGAATTATAATTATAAATGCTAATTTTTTATTTTATTTCACTTATTTTATTTAAGCTCTATTCGAACCCTTCTCTTGTCATTATGAATATATCAAGTAGGTACTAATTAACTTAATAAAATTTCTAAACCTCAAAAGTTTGAGTTGAAGTAGAACTGTCAATACATACAACGGCTTGCGCAGCTTAGCTTGGAGTTAGAACCGTGTTAAATGCTAAGCAAAAAATCTATAGTTTTCATACAAGCATGCAGTGAAAGCTGGTTTTAGTGCAAAATGGTGTATGTGGCAACAAAAGTGTTCACAAGATCAAACGTATGATCGCCAATATTTTTATCCCTTAGATTTTTGTTGTAAAATCTGAGAACCTATGAGTATTTTCTGGCTTTGCTCAATCATAATTTTTTGTCTTTTTTAGGAACTGAGAACTGATCCAAAAAACATCGGTTCCGGTTCCGGTTATTGAAAATGAAAGAAATCGGTTCCGGTTCCGCTATGAAAAATTGGTAAATCGTTACGTTCCAAAAATTGTCGCTTCCGTCGATTTCGCTTCCCGTTACGCTTAACCGGACCTTAGATACCCAATTTTCGACAACAAACAATAAGCAATGGAACAATTTTATCATGTGAAATAAATAACACTATTGTAGCATTCTTGCAAGCGCTTTTGCAGCCACTTTCTCGTGCACCAAGCATTGATTTACTCGTACCTGCACAAGTTTCGTGAAGCAGAAAAGTCGAAACATACGCTGCTAAATACAACAATTTCAGCTTATCACACTAGCCTAAATCATTATAATACATACATAGACTTTATTCACTTACCACTTAAAAACAACGTTTTAAAACGCTGTTCGCATACCTTTTTTATGTTATCTTCGTGCTTAGGTGCCGAATTTCTAGAAATTGTAAGAAAATCGTTTGTTACGGGCGTTAGCTCGTGTGAATTGGACAAGGTAGGCGTTGCACCATTCGTAGCAGTTTCTTGATCTACACATTTGAAAATTGAAATCGGCCCTAGTTTTCAAGTCCTAGTTATACATGATCTTTAGGAGTTTTATTCGTTTCTTCACCCCTTCTTAAAAATTCCGCGATTTTCCAAAAGTTTCCAGAAAAGTCTGAGAAATGGCGTTTGGCAAGCCTCTTTAGCTATATATTTGCTAGTATCAAATTTTCAATTTTTGACTATATTTTGTCCAATTTGTTCTGATTTTTTTCAAAATTTTCCCATTTTTTATGCTATATAAAAAACACATCGTCACAAACACCAAAAAAACGATTTTTTGACGCGTGTCCACCTTTTTCAGCCCAAGAAAGACATTTTGCAATTTCATCCCCCCCCACCAGAATTCCCATGCTATGCACATCTGGTCCTATGTAGCTATTCGCGATGGAAGAACACATGTGACGGGCGAGTTTGAAGACCGAAAATTGATTTTTTGCCATACTTTTACCCAAGATTTTCACCAGAAGATTGCAAAGCCCTTAAAGATAGTCAAACATTTTTTCACTAAAAATCTTGGTATGCTGATTTCAAGTTAAGCAAAAACTTTATATTGGCTATCGTGAAATACGTTAAAACTTTAAAAACTAATTCGATTACGATGAACATCGACAGTCATATGTGGTAGTCAATTAGAGCACAATATATGAGCCTACTTTGTATTTCATGGGCGAGTAATTTATGTCTTAATACAGAATATTAAGGTAGCACACGAGATCTTAGATGACAATACACGTTCAAAATGTTTTTTAGGCCGGGAAGCTTTCATACAGATTTGTATGTAACAGCTCAAAATTAGAGGGAGTAGGCTATTATCAGCGAAAAAATCTTCCATTTTTGTCAAAAAATGGCTTAAGAAAATTACCTAAAACTTATCAACAAACGCAGATTTTAGCCAAAAATCGAGCTGAGCGGTAAAAATCGGGGCTATTAAAGTGATAGGTGTAAAAGTTATATAAAAATCATTTACCTCCCCCCATACATGTAACGGCTCAAAATTTTAAATAGGGGGTCCCGGCTATTTTCAGGGAAGATAAATGACCTCTAATTTTTTGTCAAACAACGTTAAAAAACACCAAAGAACGGCCAATCAAATTCCCGATTTTTTCCAAACAAACGGGGGATGGTAAAAACTTTTCTGGCTTTGGGGGACAAACAACTTTGGGTAAAGGGATCCCCATCCCCCTGTTATATGTATGGTAACGACCGACTTTAGGATGGGGATCCCTATATTTATCCCTGTTACACCTTCCACTTACCTGCTTAATTACACATCAACCCATGCTGAAAAAGGAGCAAATTATAATCAACTTTTCTGGATCTAGCTTTTTATATCAAATAATCAGGCTTATTTAATCCATACAAGATAAAAATTTCCAGACGTATGCACCTTTCAGCCTGCTCCTTGGTCTCAGCCAGCCAAGTCTGATCTTCGAAAGCACTCGTATACAAGGTTTCATCCCCAATTCGTGAATTATTGACGGTTATATTAATTGGTGAGTTGTCAGCTGAAGATACGTGAGTTCGCAATCCGTCTGCTTCAATTGCCGCACACAACGCATCAAATGAATCCATAGTCTTCACGATTCAGGAAGAGAAAGCATAAAGCAGGTATATAATGTAAGAAATAAATAATTACAGCACTAATATGCATTGAAATACGGAAAACAGAATAAAATAGTTTGAAAACGGATAAGCGTTTATATCATATTTGCATTTCTATTCAGAGATAAAGAGGGGGCGTCACTTTAGCCGTAAATTTCTTCTTCAGTGGCATGTGTAACCAGGCCCGTATTCAGGGGGGGAGGGGCAGCAACCCCGGGAATGGAAAATAATATTTGAAGCACACGAAGGTCCCCTAACGAAAAAAAAGAAAAATTCTCGAAGTAATAATAATAATAATATTTTATTAGCAATTACTGCCGTAGAAAATGCAATAGAAATTACATGAAAAAGGATATATATAATAAAAGATGTCGAAGGACCGAAAGAACGTTTATCAGCATAGCATAGTAATGGCTGAGACGTACAGGCGGATCGCGCTCACGCTACGCCCCTTTAGAAACTCATCTAAACAAAGTTTAGAAATCAAACCCTTAAACCGTTTAAAAGATTTACAATCAACAATACTTTGGGGAAGAGTATTCCAGATTCTAGCCGTCCTGTTTGCAAAGTCGTCTTTCCTACAGTCCAAATGAAATTTGTTGATATAAAGCTTTATATCACTTACCGATCTGGTACCCCTTTCGAGTGCGAGTTCGAAAAAGTCTTCAAAGGAAAGTAACTGTCTCTTGATTATTCTGAAAGCAAAAGTGAGATCAAGATGAATTCGCCGAGTTTCGAGTCTTTCAAGATTTAACAAACCCAACCGCTCATTGTAAGACAAGTCACCTTGTCGCCATAGTATTCTTTTGTAAATTTACGCTGAACTTTTTCAATACAGTTAATATCTTTAATCAAATAAGGGTTCCAAACCAACGAATTATACTCCAAAATGGGTCTTACATAGACTTTAAAAGCTTTTACCATTAATTCAATATTTTTTGAGACAAAGCTTTTCTGGATCAGTGATGCAACTCGAGAAGCTTTAGACGCAGTGTTTACAAAATGAATGCTAGAAGATAGGTCATCACTAATATACACTCCCAAATCCTTAATAGATCTTTCAGAAACAATTAAATCTTGAAAACCCAGTTTGTAGTTGTTTCTAGATTCCCGTACCCCAAATACAACGTTGCACATTTACCATAACTGATTTGCAACTGCCATTTTTTGGTCCATGCGTGTAATGAATTCAGATCCGATTGTAGAGATCAGCATTACATGAAACATTAAAAATTTTTGCATCATCAGCAAACAACATAATATCACTATGTTTAATACAATCGACTAAATCATTTATAAACACTAAAAACAAGGTAAGCCCTAACACACTGCCTTGAGGGACACCGCTAATTACCGGTTGTGGGTTTGAGAAACGACTATTTATCTTCACCTTTTGTGATCTTCCCGCTAAAAATGATGTAATCCAGCTTAACAGTGTACCCGAAATTCCCAAGGATTTAAGTTTTAACAAAAGTTTCGAATGAACAACAGAATCAAAGGCTTTACAGAAATCAATATAAATAATGTCCATCGGAACGTGATTGTCTAAACTTTTAGTCCACTTGTTTTTACACTTTAGCAGCTGGGATGAACAAGACTTGTTCTTTAAAAACCCAAATTGTTGTTGACTTATCAGACAAGTTCTGTCAAAATAGTTCATGATGGTATTATTAATTATTGACTCCATAACTTTACATAAAACGCAACAAAGAGATATAGGCCTATAATTTTCGACTGAGTGGGGTCTCCTTTATTAAAAATGGGTGTAACCAGTGCTTCTAACCATAAATGTGGGAGCCTGGCAGTCCGATATGAAACTTCGAAAATGCTTGAAAGTGGTTGAATTAAGACAATTTTTATCTGTTTCAAAAAATAAGCTGAGAGCCCATCGGGACCAACTGAGTGAGTGGGCTACAGCTTATTTAAAGCCGAGGCTACAATACTGAGCTCAAACTTAACCAAGGGAGGGCGATCATTTACCTTTACAGGTTCCGTATTTAGTGGTTGAATGAAGAAAAGAAAATTTTATTACTAATATCAACTCTTAAAATACAAAATGACAAGATATATAATAAATGCAATTACGAATTAGTAAAGGGACATGCGAGTCAATGGAATGACAAGTTTTACGCGCCCCACAAGATATCTAGATAAATCAAAGTTTGCTAATCTAGATTTAAATATGTTTAGGCTAGGGGAAGAAACAATGAAGTCAGGAAGCTCGTTCCAAACTGCGATGTATTTGTAAAAGAAATCAAACTTTTCTAAATTAGAATTTACAATAGGTATAACTAATTTAAATCTATTAATGCTACGGGTAATATTATGATTAAATACAAAAAAATCATCAGCTTCCAAACATGATTTATGACAAATAATTTGATACATCATACACAGACAAATCTGCAAGCGTCTTAATTCAAGTCTGTACAATTTAAGCTGTGTTAAACGATCCTCGTAAGAAAGAATATTATTATAACCAAAAATATATTTAGTGAATCTACGTTGAACAGCTTCCAGTCTATCTATATCCCTAAGATAAGAGGGGTTCCATACACTGCAACAATACTCTAATAAAGGTCTAACATAACAACTATAAGCTTTAACAAGATTACCTTTATCACGCGAAAAATGATTTGCGTATTAAAATACATCTAAAGAAAGCTTTTTTGATCAAAGAATTATAATGTTCCTTAAATTTTAAATTTTTGAGGAATCAAAACTCCTAAATCACGGACAAACGGGTCACTAGAAATAATTTCCCCATTTAGTCTATAAACAGCTTTTTGATTATTATTACCCAAATATAGAACTTGACTTTTGGTTCGAGAAATAGGTAAATCCCATGCAATTGCCCAGTCAATAATCTTATCTAAATCAGACTGTAATAATTTACATTTACGACTAATATTGAAAATTTGTTATCTA
Source organism: Mermis nigrescens (assembly GCA_036768485.1). Classification (NCBI taxonomy): domain Eukaryota; kingdom Metazoa; phylum Nematoda; class Enoplea; order Mermithida; family Mermithidae; genus Mermis; species Mermis nigrescens. Next base: position 5,497,463 of record JAVLUZ010000160.1, read on the forward strand.
AAGTTAAAACAGAACCAAAAAAATTGTTAAAAACGTTGGCTTTTTCAGTTTCATCAGAAATAAGCTGCCCATCGAACTCAAGATCAGGTATGGAACGTTTCAGCTTTAACCTGGTATTAACAAAATTATGAAAGTTTTTCAATGATAAACCCTTTTTAATGAGTTCAGTCTCTTCACTGACATAAAAATCCGAAATTGCATTATCAACATTTTTATAAGCAATTTTATAGTCATCCGACAAACTTGTATCCTTCTTTAATTTTCGCCAAAGTCTGCGTCCAAAACACCACAAAAACATGTTTTAGTGTACTTTCCAGCTAGTAAACTCAAAACTTTTCAGCGCTTCGCGCCGGATCTATCATTTATGTATAGTATTTATCTAATAGCCCGCCCAAAACCGCTCAAATTTGAGTTAGACATGTAGAACATGTCAAATTTTTTCGGCGCTTCGCGCCAATTAATTACAAAGAAGTTAGGAAATTATTCGTCGATTGAATGATCAGAAATTACTTGAGTAGATTGTTTAAACGATAGATTTGTGTAATATATATAAGTGTAGACTAAAGTGAAAATTTCTGAAATTTTTTCTTGAAATTTTTCTTCACTATTGCATAGAGCTCGTTAAAATACACCCAAAGATGTCTTTATTTTTGCCCATCTCTAAATGGTTCTCGAGATATCTGACCTCAATATTTTCGCCCCCCGCCCCGAAATAAAATCTTGGATACGGGCCTCTGTGTATTACAACGCTAGGAAACGTATGAATTGCTGAGGCAAGATGCTGACATTTTATTTTTACAAGTTGTGCAAAATGTAAATCAGGACCATTCATTATTTACACATGACCATCACTAGTAGATCCGGGGAAAAATTCTTATGAGGGGGAGCGATCCAAAAATCTGAAGTCAAGTATCTCGAGAACCATTCGGAGATGAACGAAAATATGCTATTGACTGCAAATAATGTTACAATGTGCACAATATTATTTGCAGTCCAGGCCTCTGATTTTAGGATGCGAATAATATTACACTGTGTCCGATTTTATTTGCAGTCTACGTCGCTGAGTTTTACTGCAAATGATATTAAACTATGTCCGATCTTATTCGTAGTCTAGGCCCCTGGTTTTTGACTGCGAATAAGATAACATTGTGTGCTGTATTATTTGCAGTTGACTGCAAATAATTACTGCCAAATAGTAGTCACCTGACTCGGCACTGAGCGCGAGCTATCGAGTCCTCGATTTTTGGAAGAAAAAACATGCGTTTTGTGACCGTTTTCAGGTGTTTTCTGGTCAAAAAGCATCTAAAATTGCATGAAACAAAAACTCATTTTCAGTGAAAAATCTCAAATTCAGAAAAAATATCAAAAAACCACGAAAAAACGCGGCTAAAGTAGAGGAGATTGGAAAGTTCCAGAAAGTTATGACAAGGACATTTTCTAATTGAGTTTGGGCTGGGGAGTTCATATTTGAAAGAATTATGCGACGGTCAGCATAATTGACCGAGTAACAGGCTGTTGAAATTCATGTGTTTAAGGATAGGCGAAAAAAGGCACTTATTTACTTCAACCCCTATCGTATTTTTTCTATCTTTTTTAACATTAGGGTATATACAGCATTATGACATATCATTCATATGATATAATCATTGATTTTCTTGAGTTTTTTCTCCATTTCTATAATCAACTTTTGCAATAATTTACTTGATAAGATATAGGAAAATGTAAGTTTTTGCTTCCAATATACTTAGGCTTAGGCTTAGTATATCTGAAAACGTGTTTTAAGCTGCTTAGGTCGAGGTCGCTCCCGCTTAGGTCAATGTATAGATGCTTAGGTCGATGTATAGATGCTTAGGTCGATGTATAGATGCTTAAGTCGATGTATAGATGCTTAGGTCGATGTTTTTTTGCTCCATTTATGCCTTAGGCTTAGCCCATGTCTGGCACCAATCTGAATCCGCAAGCAATTGCTGTCGCCGCAAATTGAAAACTGAAAAATACCCCAAACGCCATTTTTTCCTTTTTCGCCTATCCTTAAGCACGTGAACTTCAGCTGCCTGTAACTCGGCCAATAATGCCGACCGCCACTTAATTCTTTCAAATATGAACTCCCCATCCAAAAGTCAGTTAGAAAATGTCTTTTTTTTTAAAATTTGACACTTTCAAGTATTCTCTATTCCGCCCGAAAACGCAGCTAAAAAAATCTCAAAGCTAAAATAAAAACTCACGTTTTGAGATAAAAACTCACGGTTGGCAACACTGCAGGCCGGCTTTTCAGGCCCAAAATTTCAATTTCATCTCAAATTTTCATTTCATTTCATCTTGAGTTTTCGTCTAGTGATCGACCGGGGCGACTTTTTTGGCCGGGGCCGGGGCGGGCTGGCCGGGGTGAGACAAGGAAAATATTATTGCATGACACATACTTGGGGTGGGCATAGGAAAAGAAATAATGAGCGACTGCTCCATTCAGTAGTAAATAGCAAGCGCAAAGTTAGGTGCGCCTTTTCATATCAAGTTTTATTACTATTTATGTCACAAGAAACAAATTTAGTCCAGTTTTTCATTGTCTGAATCATCAATAAAGTCTGTGTCACTGCTATTAGCACACTCTATATCATTTGAATCTTCGCTACTGCTACTGCTGCTGTAGCGATTGGATGCAATAGGTATTGGATGTAATAAATGAGACATCACATATTCCCATGAGAAGGGAGGGGTATTACCCCCTCAGGGTCCAAGACACTAGTCACTGTCAGACGATTTTTGGTGAAAACCTTTTGAATTTTTTTGAACTTAATTTTTTAGTAGGGCAAAAGTGTACCTACCTAACTGTTAGAATTTCACGAAGTGATACATTATTTTAGAATGTGAGCTAGAGTAAATAGATGAACTATCACTATAAAACATGCATGTAATCGCTTAAAATTTTATGAGGGTCCCTCAGTATACATATAACGGCTAGAAATCTAGGGTGGGGGTCCCTCGCCATTTTTGTAAGGAAGGGGTTAGCGACTAGATCGAAAATGGTAAAAACACATAAAATAGCCAAAAAAGTGCAGGTTTTCGCCAAAAAATGGGGGAGGGTGGTCACATATTTTCTGACTTTCAAGGAAGTTAGAGGCTTCAAAGCGTGGGTGGGAGATGGCCCAAATCCCCTGTCACATGTATATTTCTCGGCTATTTCCAAGGAAAGGGGTAAGCGGCTCCATTTTTGCAGCCGCTTACCCCCGGAAAATCTTTAAGATGGTAGAATTTGCAATAAGGACTTCTACACCTTTTTACAGTTTTTGTTCTGCGAAAATCTTTGAACATCTACAAAGACGGTCCTGAAACGTCTTTGTACATCAGCGAAAATCTTTGCCGAATACAAAAAGACCGTGCTTCTAAATGTGATAATTCGGCCTGAATTCAGTTGATAATATTAGTTCGGCACGAAGTGCCGAAATTTGTATGAGCTTTTGATGGAATTCACACATAAAACTCGACTGAGAAAGCTAAAACAAGTTGTACTACAAAATCAGAAATATTACAAAAATTGTAATATGCGAATTAAATCTTGTAATAAACAACACTGCGCTTAGAATGGGAAAATGGAAAAATGTCAAATATTCAGAAACCCAAAAACTAGCCAAATACACTACTAAAGGTCGAAAAATTATGTTCTACCACACTGAAATCGTTATGGTACCATATTAAAGTATACAAAAATTTTCATGTACAAAACAGTGTTTTTTGTATTCGCCAAAGATTTTTCCCGATGTACGAAGACTTTTCAGGACTATCTTTGTACATGTACAAAGATTTTTGGGAAGATAAAAACTGTAAAAAGGTGTAAAATTCCAAAAAATTTTCGGCGCTTCGCTCCGATATGAAAAATTGTCTGTCCTATATATTTTAAAATGGCAAAATTTGTATTTAGAATGGAAAAATGTCGAATTTTTAGGCGCTTCGCGCCGTTTTGAGACAATTTTAGTAATTTTTGGCGTTAGAAACCCAGAAATTAGCTAAAATATACAATCAAAAGTCAAAATACCCTGTTTTACCACACTAAAATCGCTACTGTACCATATTATAGTAACCAAAAATTTGTGTGTACAAAATGTACAAAGACTTTTTGGGTACCATCTTTGTACATGCACAAACGGACCGTGTACAAAAAAAACACTGGTACAAAATGTACAAAGACTTTTGGGTACCATATTTGTTCATGTATATACAAAGGTACGTTGTACAAAAAAACACTGTCACATACTGATAGTAGGTATGCGAAAATGTGTATGTTTAAAAATATATTTGAATAATATTGCTACAAAAATTTGTTAGCTCATACAAAAACCTTTTTGGAGATCTTTGTACAAGCACAAGAAGCTCGTACATTAAAATGGAGTCGGCTAATAATAGTCCACCAGTTAATTTGCTGGTCCTCCAATTTGGGATTTCACCCCTCCCTCGACTCTGGACCTTAGGAAACTATAAGAGACGTATTTAGTTTATCGGATCGGACGCAATTCTGCAGCGAAGTTTACATTCGCCTATAATTAACCTCCGTCCTAATAACTATTACACAATAAACGCGTTTTAAAGCACGCGGTTCCCATTCAATTAAATGTAAAAGTGTTTTTTTGTAAAAATAGGTTGTTGAAAACATACAATTCAACTAGAAATAGAACGTATTTGTCAACTCTAAATCTTTTAGCCAAAGCCATGAATGAATGAGTTAAAAGTAGCATTTAGTTTACTTAAGTTAAAAAATTATATTATTCTCCGTTAAAAAATTATATTATTCTCCGATCAGATCGTAAGAATGAGCGGGGAGGTGGAGTTTTAATTTTTGCTAAACCTCATCTTTATGCTCGATGCGTTAAAGTTCCTGCTTCTCTGTTTGTGTCTGATACTTTAGTAGTTGAAATTTTAAAAGGTGGAGATGTTATAAGATGTTTGTTAGTTTATAGACCTCCTCAGTATGATTTTGATACTGCACTTCGGATATGTAATTTAATTGAATGGGCTACTAATAGTTGTCATCCCGTTATTATAGTAGGGGATCTAAATTTGCCTAAAATTGATTGGTTTCATGGTACTTTTACATTTAATCCATTAAACGAATTATTTTTTGATTACTTATCAGCTAGTGGTCTGCAACAGTTAGTTAAAGAAAATACTCACGATAATACTTTGATTGATGTAGTATTTGCTGCATATAACGTTTTTAATATCCAGGTTCTTCCTCCTTTTTCAACAAGCGACCATAATTCGATTTCTTTTGAAATTTTAACTAGAACTTTTCAAGATGGAGATAAACCTAGCTTAAATTTCAATAAAGCGGACTACAAGAGTATAGCTACTTTTTTATCCTCTGTTTCTTGGCCTGACATTTTTTCTACATGCTCAACAGTTAATGACATGTATAATGTTTTTTTAAGTATATTAAATCCTCTTATTTTTAGTTTTGTACCTACTTTTAGGGCTAAATTAAAATTTAAATACCCTAAAAGCTTACATAAATTATTTCTTAAAAAACGTTCTCTATGGGATAAGTATAAAAGGTGTAAAACTCCAGGAACTAAAGTGAAATATCGAAATCATTGTAAGGCTCTACGTAGAACTATTCATAATTATTTCTCTTCTCAAGAAAACAAATTGCTCAAGAATAATAATCCTAAAGCTTTCTATACTTTTGTAAATAATAGGTTAAAAAGTCGCAGTGAAATTCCTCCTCTAACATTTTCTGATAATAATGTTATAACCGATTCATTACGCAAGGCTAACATTTTTAATGATTATTTCGCTTCAGTGTTTTCTAGTGACATTACTAACGCGAATTTTCTTTTTCAGAAGCGCTGTGATTTTTCGCTTTCTGACATTATTTTTAGTGAGGATCGCGTATTGGAAGCCATTAACCATCTAAATACGTCTATTGCAGTTGGCCCCGATGGCATATGTAATCTTTTTATTAAAAAATTGTCGTTTCAAATGATAAAGCCGTTAGTTAGTATTTTCACTGTATCTTTTCTGTCTGGAAATATTCCCGAGCTTTGGAGCATGGCACATGTTATTCCAATATTAAAAAAGGGGGATCCAGCATTAGTGGATAATTACAGGCCCGTTTCTCTTTGTTGTTCTATTGCCAAAATTATGGAAAGAATTATTAATAGTCAATTGTTAGACTTTCTTAAGGTTAATAAACTAATATCTCCTTTTCAATTTGGTTTTCAAAAGAATAAATCTTGTGAAACACAATTGTTAAAGTGTAAATTTTCATGGATTCAGTCGTTAGCTAAAAGAAACTGTTGATATAATATATTTAGATTTCTCTAAAGCTTTTGATAAAGTAAATATGGAAAAACTTCTTATTAAGTTAAACGGATATGGAATAAACGGTAATTTGTATGCATGGTTAAAGGCCTATTTGTTTTAATCGTTCCCAATGTGTTCACGTTAATCAGTCTTTTTCAGATTATGTGCCTGTTACCAGCGGTGTCGTCCAAGGAAGTGTCCTTGGACCTACGCTCTTTTCGATTTTTATAAATGATATATGTGATAATATTTGTAGTACGGTTTATATGTTCGCAGATGATATCAAAATTTTCAATATTAGTCGTAACTGTAAATTATTACAGTCTGATTTAGATAAGATTATTGACTGGGCAATTGCATGGGATTTACCTATTTCTCGAACCAAAAGTCAAGTTCTATATTTGGGTAATAATAATCAAAAAGCTGTTTATAGACTAAATGGGGAAATTATTTCTAGTGATCCGTTTGTCCGTGATTTAGGAGTTTTGATTCCTCGAAATTTAAAAATTTAAGGAACATTATAATTCTTTGATTAAAAAAGCTTTCTTTAGATGTATTTTAATACGCAAATCATTTTTTTCGCGTGATAAAGGTAATCTTGTTAAAGCTTATAGTTGTTATGTTAGACCTTTATTAGAGTATTGTTGCAGTGTATGGAACCCCTCTTATCTTAAGGATATAGATAGATTGGAAGCTGTTCAATACAATACAAATACAAATACAAATACAAATATTTTATTTTCGTCGCACAAAAAAAGAACACAATAAGAAAAGAAACATTAATATACAATGAAATACAATTATAAATAAACATTCGACATGAATCATCATACAAAATCACATATTCTAAAAGCAAGAAATTATTAATTAAAGTACATTTATACGAGATTAGTGCAAAAGACGAAGGTAGGCGCGCAGGCTAAATAAATTATGCACTTAGAACACGCCCCCTAGCAAATACCCCGTTAGATCAACTTTTTTCAACTTTTCACGGAGGGAAGCAACACTAGGAGATCTTACAACAGCTTCAGGGAGAGAATTCCATACGTGAATCCACCTATTGGATAAATCATACCCACGAACATCAAGCCGAAAAGGAGTGCATTCACATTTCATTGAATTTTGAGCACGCGTGTTGTTTTCACAAAAAGTAAAAAAGTCGGCTTGCTGCAAAACGCATCTACCACTCAATATCTGATACATCATACACAGATCACTACGCAATCTGCGAATCTCCAGGCTATCCAATTCTAAGGAACTGAGTCTTTCAGCATAAGAAAGTCCCCGAAATCCAATAATTTTACGTGTAAATTTCCTTTGAACATTTTCGATCATTGAAACATGGGTCTTACGGTATGGATTCCAAACAGTGCTACAATACTCAAGAAGCGGTCTGACGTAAACAGTAAAAGCCCTAGACATATTTAGTTTATTTTTAGAAGCAAATGATTTCGATATTAGCATAGCCCTAGCATAAGCTCTACGCGTTATATCATTATAGTGGAAATTAAAATCAAGTTTACTTGATACGTAAACACCCAAATCCTTTACAGAATTTACACTCTGTTCTACAGTCAGGTCAGAAATTCTATAAGAATGCTTGGGATTTCCAAAACCTAGATATAACACGTAGCATTTTTCAGTAGCAATTTTTAACTGCCAATCCTTGGACCAGACTACGAGTTTAGCGATATCATCTTGAAGTTGGGTGTGATTGCTAGATAAATTATAAAGCTTGACGTCATCGGCAAAAAGGCAAACTTTGCTATTTAAGCGGTCGCTAATGTCATTTATGAATAAAACAAAAAGAATCGGGCCAAGTATACTGCCCTGAGGAACACCGCTAGTGACAGATTTTTCGCTCGAAAACTGACCGTTAATAACAACCCTTTGAGTCCTATCGCTCAAAAAACAAGTTAACCAACTCAATAAATCTCCAGAAAATCCAAAAGTTTCCAGTTTATAAATTAATTTACGGTGAACTACAGTGTCGAAAGCTTTAGAAAAATCAATGTAGATAACATCAACAGTGTTTTTTTCATCAATTAATTTAGTCCATTCATTTTTGCACTTTAGTAATTGCAATTCACACGATTTACCCTTTTGGAAACCAAACTGACCGGAGGAGATCAAATTATTCTCACGTAAATGTGCTTGCATCGTACTGTTAATTATAGATTCCATGATCTTACACGTAATACAACATAACGATATCGGCCTGTAATTTTTAGCATCACTCCGGTCGCCCTTTTTATACACAGGAACAACATTAGCGGTGCGCCACAGTGCAGGAATACAATGGGTTTTGAAAGATATTTCAAAAATAGTGGTTAAGGGCTGGGTAAGTACAAAAGCAAGTTTTTTCACAAAAAATGCGCAAAGTCCGTCAGGGCCAATCGATAATGATGGTTTAATTTTCCGTATAGCAGAAAAAACGACATCATCAGAAAAACGAATGTTTGATAACTTTGGCTGTGCACAAGCATTAATAAGACCAAAATTCGTTTGCGTAGGAACACTAAAGACTGAAGCAAAAAGTGTGCTAAAAACGTTTGCCTTATCTTTGTCAGTAGAAGCAATCACACGATCGCCATCAGTTAAAATTGGAATAGTTCTTTCACCACTAATACGAGAATTAACAAAATTATAAAAAGAATTCAAATTTCCAGATTTAATAAGTTTATCCTCTTTGGAAGAGTGAAATTTATAGATTTCGGCCTTTAATAACTTTGCACAGTTATTATAAACAGCTTTAGATTCAGGCGTTATTCTCTGTTTATAAACATGCCACAGCCTCAGTTTTTTAGCAACCAGCTTTCTTATGTTCATTGGGTATCTTTTCACAGTTGCAGGTTTAGCTTCAATTTTTGGAACATGCTGGGAAATTAAAGGATTTATAACAGACAAAAATTTGTTGTAGAAATCATCACAAGTAACGCAATCCGAAAAAATGTCAGGCCACGAAATTGCGGACAAAAATAATTCAATCTGATCATAATTTGCTCTGCGAAAATTAAGTTTAGCAGATTTTTTTCTTCCAAGATAGAACATTTAAGAGAAAAAGTAACAACCGAGTGATCACTAGTAGAAAAAGGTGGGTTGACTTCAACGTTTTCGATAGAATGGGCATCAAAAATTACATCTAAAATATGCATACCGTGTGTTGGTTCAGAAACTTTTTGACTAAAAGATAGAGAAAGCATACACTCGCAAAAAGATCGGTTAATAGGACTCGAAGGTAGAATAAAACTAGACCAGTCTACATTAGGAAAATTTAAATCACCTAATATGACAAAAGGATACTGTATCTGAGAGGCCCATTCTATAACACGGCAAAGCATTCTCATGTGGGAGAAATCATAATCCGGCGCCCTGTAAAAAAGTAGCACACGAATCTTGGAGCTTACGCCAATGAAATCAACAATAACTATTTCTTCACTGAAAAGATTTTCCGGTACTTTCGGCAAGTAGGATTTTAAAGTACTTTTTGAAAGAATAAAAACACCTCCACCTTTTCGATTGATCCTATCGGAACGATACACATTAAAACGGTTTAAATTGCAAAGTAAGCTATTAGATACACTAGGAGTTAACCAGGATTCACACACACACACGATATCGAAATCATTTGCTGTTAAAAATGCATCAAACTCATTTAGTTTATTTAGTATACTACGTGCATTAAATAAACAACAACGCAAAACTGACTGCCGTCCGCGAGGGGCCCCGCATCCTCAAATTATGCGCGAATTATTCCTCCGCGACGATCGGCGGCTCGTTAGCATCAGCGCCGGACGTTCGACGCAACTGACGCTCCTCGTAAGCGTCCTGACGCTCCTGATCGGACAAATCGCGTCGAAACCAGATTCGCGTAGGATCCCGTCTGTCGCCCGCCGCAGGTTTAGGCGACTGGAAAGCTCGCAACCACAAGTTGCGGGCGTGTGCTGAGGAAAATTGTATTTTGAGCAAGCGTTCGTATTTTCGATTAGGTATATCGCCCCGTCCCAAACGATAGCAATCGGTAATGTCGTCGGGATCAAAATCATGGTCATCCGCCAAGCGACGAACTTCGGCTAGATCAAACTTTTTGATCAGAAGCGGTGCCGGTTTTTACTTCATTGATGTTAAAACCAACAGCCCTGGTAGAACGTTCTTGAAGGTCAACGGCTATACGAACCGAGTCCAACACCGATGGGCCACAAACAGGCCCGCCGCGAAAAGGAGGTCCACCTGCGAACGTAGGACGATGAGGGGCGGCTGCAGAAATGTTTGATGATTGAGCAAAATCCACAGGCTCGTAGATTCACTAAATATATTTTTGGCTAATAATATTTTTTCTTACGAGGATCGTTTAACACAACTTAAATTGTGCAGACTTGAATTAAGACGCTTGCAGATTTGTCTGTGTATGATGTATCAAATTATTTGTCATATATCATGTTTGGAAGCTGATGATTTTTTTGTATTTAATCATAATATTACCCGTAGCATTAATAGATTTAAATTAGTCATACCTACTGTACATTCTAATTTAGAAAAGTTTGATTTCTTTTACAAATACATCGCAGTTTGGAACGATCTTCCTGACTTCATTGTTTCTTCCCCTAACCTAAACATATTTAAATCTAGATTAGCAAACTTTGATTTATCTAGATATCTTGTGGGGCGCGCGTAAAACTTGTCATTCCATTGACTCGCATGTCCCTTTACTAATTCGTAATTGCATTTATTATATATCTTGTCATTTCGTATTTTAACTGTTGGTATTAGTAATAAATAAAATTTTCTTTTCTTCTTCTTTTCTTAAGTGGAGGAATCGAAAACATGCAGATTTTCCAGAACATTTATTCAGTAAAAGCTCATTTATACACAGTAGCAAAGTTATAACAAGGATTAAGTAAGTATACATATGGTCTTGATCAGTACAGCTCTCAAAATTAACACTTGCTCATTGATAAATAAGTGCTAGTATCAAAGCCTGTACAAAATAAGAATTACACTAAATTTTCCCCGGCCCCGGCCATTTTTTGACCTTGCCCCGGCCGGGGCCGGGATGCTTAAAAATGGCCGGGGATTGCCGGGGTCGATCACTATTTTCGTCTCACCACCTCTCGTGGTTCGTTCGTCGTTGTCGTTCGTTATGGCCATCGAATAACATTTTGTACAGTACTATAGGATTCGTTGAATTTGTGGATGCTTGTCATAATAATTATCACTTTAAATCACTTTGCACTACATACGTATGTATAAATAAGTTCAAATCTGAATTATATACTACACGTATACCTACAATCGTCACCTATAATCTTTTTTCTAACCTAGTGCGTGGATCCACTCTGAAAACTAAAAATCTTATTACTGTAGCGCTTGATTTTCCTTTGTTCGACGCGGAGTCGATAGCGAATTTTTTAAGGGTATGGCGGGTCGAGCGATGAAGGAATCGGATGTTACAGTAATAAGCAAATTGGTTTACCGAGCTTATTCGGGCACTAGGTTGAAAAATATACTATAAATGCTTTAGTCTGCAGTCAGAGAAATAGGATGGCCGAACCGGAGAAACGGGGTGGTCAGAGTATACATACATATATAGGGATGATCGTAGAATCGGGATTATCGTGTAGCAGGAGTGCTACTACACGGCTAGAAATGCTTACTTTGAAGTTCAACCCTTGACGTTGATGTTTCATTGTTTCTCAATATTATTCAATACTTTGCGCAGTTGTGAGCAAGAGCCCGAGTAGTCGATTAGTACTACACACGCGAATCAGAGCGGAAGATCCGGGAAACCGGTGCGGGTAAAATTTTGCTCACGTAACGGTGGGAGGCGGCGCCTCCGTTACAATCGGTGAATCGGGTCGACCCATTGCGGCCGCTAATAGGTCTTTCAGCCTGCCCTTTCCCTGGAAGATATACCCTTCGTTTTCAGTTGCGTGATCTTTTTTAAAATTCCTTTATCGTCAAACAAAAAGACAAGCAAAGGCAAGCTGGAGATGACTACTGGATCGAACCAGATGGTACGAGAGGCGGGTGGGCGTGGAAATCTATAAAGCGCGTTTTGCCGATTGACTGAATTGGTATTGTCTGTTTCACATATTTCTAGCTATAAATTTTATGAATGATACGTGTGTATTTGTAGATTATGATAATTCAATCATGCTGAAATCGCAATCTGTTAGCTTTCTAAGAGTTTTTAAAACTTGTGCCGAAACTTGCGTGCAACAAACTATAATGCTTTCGAATTGACTTAACGTAAAAATGTCTTAAGGGTTTCGAAACAGGCAAAAATGTGAATCGATTAAAGAACCTTCCTAACTAAGGTACCTACCTATAATTTTTATAGCATATGGAATTTTGCAGTGCTAAATCTGTACTTATTTTATACCTGATTCAAGCTGTCTAAAAGCACTTTTGTAGTTGCTCAAGGTTTCGTGAAATAGACTTCCTAAGTTTTACCGCTCTTTCAAAATTCTTGAAACTTTTTCACAGTAAGGTTATTCGAAAGCAGTATAATTCAGCCAATCGGCGTAAGGCCTTTTGCGTACCCACGTTTTCATCTCAGCAACTCCGATTGAGTCCCAAAAAATTGTTTCAGCAGAAATGTACTACGACTCAAAGGCTATTTTTGGCTTACCGGCAATCTTTTGTACACTTAATACGAGTTAGATCTAGGGGTTTAAACTTTACACTCTAGTGGATAGTGTAAAAAACAGATTTTGTCTAACATTTCTCTGCAAACTTTACCGCTTATAAGTCGGAATAAATTGAATAGCATAGAAATAAAGCACCATCTAAGGGCTACACGTCGCAGCAAACCGCGTTTAAAAAGGTAATACTCGTATCGAGTTATTTATGGGGTGTAAAGCTCGAAATCGGGTGTAAAATGAGCGAAAAAACAGGTTTCTTTCCCTATTAAGATTGGTAAATATCTCAAATATTTTGCGGAACAGAAGTTTTGCACATACAAACGTACTACAATTCAAAGGCCACAAACTGGCCCAAACCGAATTTCTTTACACTACATGGGGAGCAAGATTCAGTTTTTTAAAGTTTACAATGTGGTTTATGATGGAAAAATAGGTTTTGTCCCTTTTTAGTTCGCCACTTTCTCCAGTTTAGAAGTCGGGATGAGTCGAATAAATTAAAAATAAAGTACTTCCTAAGGGATACACATCACAGCTAATTGCGCTTATTTGCATAAATATTTAGCTTTCTCAGGTGTAAAGTCAAAAATCGGGAGTGTTAAGCGTGTTTCTATCTTTTTTTCTGCCAACTTATCCGGTTATGAGTCTGGACGTGATCACAAGTCTGAAAATGTATAAAAAGTCACACGTCATACGTCAGTTGGGCGCTCTTGTTTACAATCAAAAATGGTGTAAAGCACTTTACATCTAATATTTATTTGTCGTCAGACCGTTGTGGAGAGATAATTTTCCATAAATATTGATCGTAATATCGGAGTAATATAAGAATAACGAGTCTGACTAAAATCTTCTTTACACGCTGTGGTTGTGTAAAGTTTACACTGAAAATTAGCTTTAGTTTTAGACCAGTATGGAAATTCAATTTTTTCAAAATGTTCTATGTAACCTCAGAATTACGAATCTGACTGTTAGCTTCCTCTACAACCAGCAGTTGTGTAAAGTTTACACTACAAATGAATTTTTCTTCCAGAGCAGTGCAGAACGTAAATTTTTTTAAACATATGTTCCGTAAGGTCAGGATTATGAATCTGACTGTATGTAAACTTTAAATGCAGTAGCTGTGTAAAAATAACACTGGAAATTAAATTTAATTTCAGGACATTGCAGATGCTTAATTTTTTTCAAATGTTCCATGTAACGTCAGAATTATGAATCTGAGCGTAAGTGCTTTTTCACCTGGTAGTTGCGTACAGCTCATGCTGAAAACATTTGATCTGTTTGAATAGGATAAGGCTGTCTTCTTTAAAAAAGATAATGCTGATATTTAGAACAATATTCTTTTCCGCGTTCCTGGACTGCTGTCATTATCGATGGATCTTACCGTATGTGTTTACTGACTGATTTACTCAAACATGCTGATTAAACGTAGGGCACTAGCAAGGAAAAATGCTCCGATGGAACAAAAAAGACGAATGTACTTGGGATTATGGATTATTGAGGATGTGAAAGGAGGGATTATACCGGGTGGTGGTTAGCAACCTTTTGCTAGGGGGTCAGCGCTATAAGTTTAGGGCTTGGGATCAAACCAAATATACCATTAGATATAGAATTTGAAACGGAATTTATTGATGCCAGATTAATAATCAGTGTGCCTATCACTTGTGCAAGAAACAGCTTTTAGAATGATCTGGGTATGAACACAAACCAATAAACAGACTACGTCGATTTTCAAGACTTTTCCAAATATTTTCCGCGTTTCCGTGCGAAATTTCATATGATTATCGACCAGTCAGATTTTAGCAAGTATTTGCGCCTCGACTTCATCTTTATGAATGGCCCAATGGTTTCTGCGGCATTTGAGTTGAGTGAATTTCCGGGCTAAATATCATTACCCCTGAATTTGACGTTTGATTGTTTCAAGAAATGTTGGGTTGCATTAATTCGCCTGCAAGGCGCCTTGTCGTGAACAAAAACAGTCTGACCAACGACCAAATATTTTCTAGGCCCAAAATAGGACCTTTTTGATATTGATATAAAACCTTGTACAAAAACGTGAAAAATATTTTGATAAGTATCGAAAATCGACATTTATTAATTGTGTTCACACCCCGATCGCTTAAAAACTATTTCTCTTGCCGGTCTAAGGCACACTGATTTTTGATTTGGCATCAATAAATTCCGTTTTAAATTCTTATCTAATGGTATATTTGGTTTGATCCCAAGTTCTATAGATATAGCACTAACCCCTAGCTAAAGGTTATTAACCACCATGTACATAGAGGCTTTTTTCTAGTCATCTTCTTTTACATCCTCAATAAACCATAATCCAAGTATATTCGTCTTTCTATTCCATCGAAGCAGTTTTCCTAGCTAGTATATTTAATATTATGTCAATCGTTAATGGCTCGATGGTTAAATTGTGACACTGGCATTATGCTGCTTATTATGGCCCTACAGTTTCATGTTTCATGATCATAGGTGCACAGCATGGTCGATCTGGGGGATCAACCGGTTCAAGAGGGGGTCGGGGGTCAAAAATTGAACTTTTTAGGCCAAAATGACCTCGAAAACTGGTATGAGCCATAAAATACCGTTAAATCTATGTTATTACACAGTTTCCGGTCAATTTGGAGCACTTTTGAAGAAATTTTTCATTTTTCACCCGTTTTTGGCCTTCATTTTGCCTCATTTTCCATTTTTCCATTCTGGGGGGTCAGGCAGGACCCCTTAGCCCCTTATGTGCATGTCTGGTCATGATATCATGATGTCCCACATTTTCTCCTGATTTGGCGTCCTATAAGTATGTGCTATTCAAATTTCTGTTTTATCATTGTGCACTGTTGCATTTATTTGCACAAAGGACTTGTACGCGCATGTTAATGCCTTGTCGCACTTTTATTCCATTGCTACATCGGTCATTCGGTTTTGCAACCACATAGGTTTAGTAAACGGACTGATTTGCTCTTTTATAATTAAGATTGATTTTGTTTTAAAGAATAAAGTAATGTCTTATTTATTTCTCAGACTGAAGCGCAACTTCCTTCTGTTAAGCCGCATAAAATACAATAATTTTTGCGTTATTTGAAGAAAGTCTGATTCTTTAGCGGATTCTTATGATTTTTTGCGCGCTTACATGAGTTTTTCTTAGTCTCCTTCTTTATATCTTCAATAATCCGCATTACCGAGTATATTCTATTTTTGTTCCATTGAAGCATTTTTTCTTGCTAGTTTTTCAAACTATACTATGTACGTCCAGATTATTTTATAAGCAAAATAATCCGCGTCCCACATACATACATTTTAGTCTGTTTCACATAAGTTTGGGCATAAATTTCAAGGACAGTAAGACGACAAATTACGATCATTATATATCAGATCAATGCAATAAGTGAAATCTGGCAGCTTTTTGTCCGTGACAGTTACTAAAGCACATGCCTATGTGAATTAGGCTTTAAGACTTTTCACAGAATTTAATTTTTTAGCAAACTTCGTGAGCCAGAACGCAGTTCATTGCAAATTTTTTATTAGCATTCAACGTGAAGAACAACACATTGTGGAATGTATGAGCAACCCGCAGCGTGCCTAAAAACAGGCAATTTAACTACCTGTCAAAGACCGAAATATAAGCTATTATAAACTACAATAAAAGAAATCAAGTTAGCAAAATGATCAAGCTGCATAACACAGAGTACTACAACGCACAACTGATAACGCTTGCATAGAAACTCACTTTGTGAATCTCCGTTACCAAAGAAATTGCCTACATGTAAATATAAAGCGGAAGGATCATTTGAGAAGCTTTCGTAAAAAAGAATATGTAACTACATAATCTTAAAATTGAATGCATTCGCTTCTTAAATATTATTTATAATTTAAGGCTAGTTTCAGATCTGTGCCATTTTTTAATCTAATTTTCATAAGTGGAAATAAATTTTTTTCGAAAAAAATGAATTGAAAAGATTGATTCAGTTGCTTCTAAAAAAAACTGAACTCTAATAAAATTAAAATTTGTTGAATGTACTATCCTTAGAAACTCATCGTTCTACCGCGTTTTGTGGATAAATCAAGAGCATCTTCTTGACCTGTCATTCCGCAGTCCCCTTGAGAAGTGATACCAAGATCAGAAACATCGGTGCAAGTAGACGAAACGGAGTAGCGATGATGCGAATATAACGCAGCCGGCTGTGAACGGTTGGCCAATAATAAATCAGCAAATTTCCTCGAATTTCCTCCATTTTCGCTGCACGACAACGTCGTGAATTTTAAAAGCGAAGTTGCATAAAGCAGAGACCCTAAATGTGTTGGGTAAATCGCAGCTGGTCGACTGATATCCGCCTTCTGGATCGGTTGACACGCGTAGTTAGCGGCTTGGGGACTCAAAAAAGGGGCCGGAACCGGTCTATCTTGAGCTTCTGTGTGGTTGAGTTTGCCAACACTTGCATTATGCAGCTTCAAGTCTTGACCGTCGCTGCTTTCCATTGCCTTTTTATCCTTCATGCAATGAACCTTAAAGTAGGTTGAACGGCGTCCGTAGCGAGAAGCTGGAAATAAAATATCACTGCGAAGTGGCTAAATTTGATTGAAATTTCAATGAATTTATTTTATGAAAAAATCTTTAAAATAACTTGTGCTGCCTATTTCAGCCTATAGACGAATTCAGTAACATGTTGTTTTAACATGAAAGAAAACTGTTATGACATAGCTTAGATACACCCGTAGTAATTCATATTATACTAACTTATTAGCTTAATTTCTAGCAATTCATTAATTTGAAAATCGCAGTACAGAATAGAGTGCGAATGCCATTCATGCGAGCTACATACATAGATATATGAAAATTCAATTTTATTTACAATCCGATCGGAAATACTGTTTTTTATTAATTCTTTCAAAACAGTAGGGCGATTGGAAAGGGAAATTTCGGAATAGTTTGCTTTGTATAATTAATGTTTCGGCATTATGCTAGCAAGATTTCGAAATAAAATTTAGCGATAAATTTCAAAGCTGCGCTAGGATATGTGAAATTGATGACACAGTACATTAATTTAAATTAAATTACACGATTTGGAAAAGTTTCACTGATAAAAGTTTGGTACAAACATATTTAAAACACCATTTAACGTTTACCTTCCTTAGACATTCCAACGTTAAAACATTTTCTTAATCGGCATAATTTACATTTGGTCCTCGTTGCCCGATTTATTAAGCATGAACCTTTCTTTTTACATTCAGCCAACAATTTCTTCTGATGAGCCCTTCCGAAAAAAGACTGAAAAGCAAAAAACAAAATGTTAAAAAGTTAAAAAATAAACAAATTGAAAATAGACTTGACTTTAAAAAATTAAATTTAAAGCTTCGTCATACTTAAATGTTCTCAGAAGTGGGGTAAGCTTCAAAGTCGCTCAGACTGTGATTTATGGTTTGCAAGAAGTTTTAAGCACTTTTTGCTATAAATTCTGATTTTCGTCCTTTTTCATCGAATGGCGTTGAGTCAGTAAACTGAATCAAGGATTTGTCCAACTACTTACATATAAATACTTAAGGCGTGAGCGAATCGCACATGAGCAGCAGCCAAATTTTGGAGAGGGTCTGTTTGATGTGAAACTGGCAAAAAAAATCCCAAAAAATGCCAAAAATTAAATTCTGGGGGTCTACGAGATTCTCGGGGGACCAAGACCAACCAAATCCCGCGCCCACGCGTAAAGCGAATACTCATCCGATTAATTCGCACGTTGACTTGATATTTATAGGCTGATCATTCTATCGAATTTCCTTTATACCCTTGAGTCTATATTATATGTAAGTATGTATTTCCCTTTCCTCTTTTGTGGCTTGTTCATCAGGTTTGATTAGATTAACATTTATGTTTTCAGTTTGAGTGGAATTCTTCATTTTAGTTTATGTCAAAAATAAATTATCCGCTCATCTCTGCTTTTGCTCAATGCCCGTGTTGTTACTCGTCTCCTATCGAAATCTCTTATCAACTCTCGGAGGAAGTTGAGAAAAAGTCGCGAAAATCAAATAGCTTTTAAGTTTGTATTAAAAAAGGAATTTATCGTGTTAAAGGAAGAAGTAGAAAAAACAACAAAAAGCTATTTTCAGTTCTAATCTAGGAATATATGATATCTTAATAAATGAAGGCGGGTAAAATATAACTTATTCAGAATATTAGTAGTGTTTTGCTAATAATTTAATATTCTTACTTTGCATCCTTCGCAAGTAAAAACGCCGAAATGAAAACCGGCAGCCGGATCACCACACACGCGGCAAGCTTCGTTTTCCTAAAAAAATTCAGCTATAAGTTGCTCTACTTAATTAGAAAAATTAGTCAAGAGATGCATACGAAGTGACACTTATGTATGCATACATCATACTTGATGAAAGTTTTTTCTTCATTATCAAAACAATTCAAACTGATGTAGAAGTATTTTAATACATTATAATTTTACAGATAACTAAAATTAGCGTTCAATCAGAGTTGTGCTAATTTGGGCATGAAATTTCAACGAAAATTTGTAAGGGATGTAGACATAACTAATTCGCGGAATTAAGTATATAATATAATTACACTTATGAAATAAGTATTCTAAAAATATTTAGGTTTTTAAACGTCGATGAATAACGAATTATTTTGATACTACATAAATTTTTTTGCCTAAAACGAAAAATACTCACAACAATCTTGTTTGACGACTTTTTGATGTTTATGTCGTGCATTATTTTCAACAACGTCAACGTAAAACTATCGCGACGATTAAAACTTGATTCATCTCGTCCTACAATGAAATGATTTGAATCCGAGGCACACATTGATTAAATGTTATGGACGGAACAATTTATTTAATAATAAAAAAGAATTAATGGAGAAGAAATTGCTAGATTTGGTGATAGATTCAGAGGGACATAATACTGTGATGAAATTAACGTTAAAAACCCATTTAAGCAGTACCATACATGGGCAGCGGCCAAATTCTGGGGGTCTGGGTGGTGTTAAATCGGCAGAAATCCCAGAAACATGCCGAAAATCTAATTCTTGGGGTCTATCGATTTTTGGAGTCTAACAGATTCTAGGGGTCTGAACCCCTCCTTCCCATGCCCATGTGTGAGCAACACGCGTTGGAAACGTTCGAGCTGATTATTTATTTCCAAATAATCCGTCATCTTTTAGAAGTTCAGGGTCCGATTTCTGTATAAGTTATTGGCCAGAGACCTAATCCCGACTTCAATGTTTAAAATTGCGGGTCATGTTTAAGCTCAGCTTCAGCCAGATTCCATAATGCCTGGCTTGAACATAACTTCAATGTTAAGCATTACAGAGCAAGATTTAATCTATCATATATGATTGGGTTTAGGCATGGCTTAAGCCACAACATATAGGTACATAGAAACCGGTTCCAGCATTGCCTACCAAAATAACACAAAATGGTTATTTCTCACAGTTATTTGCGTAAAAAATATCTGAGAAAAATGAGCGGTTAAACAATATGCGTGGAGAACTTGCGAGAGTCAACACATCTGTCATAGCCCAATCAAAAAAACTAAACCCTCAACTCATCAACGCATGTTGTCAGTAACACAAACATTTGGTGTCAGAAAATACGAGAGCGCTCTAGTTTATAAGTCATTGATTAACAGTTTTTAATTTCAAATCCGTTTGTCCTGTTATAACGTCGTAAGATACCCGAAATTTTTCGATAAGCCTTAAGTTTTTAGAAACAAAATATCGCGTTGGCGGTTGTCTAAAATTTAAGTATATTTCAGCAGAAAGAACAATAGAAGGGAACGACGGATGTATTGCGATCTTTAAATAAACAAGACTTATAGGTACACATGAATTATATTGCAGCAAATCGCTTGGCGAAAAAGATGGAGCAAATTTAAGTTACAGAAATATCATTTAAAACAAAACTGCGGTTTTTTCGCGTTTTCGTAATCGTTGGAATGAGTGGACTCGTCCCACTGACAATATCTCGAATAGGTAGATACGTAGATAAGTATATTTTTTCATGCACTAGCCGCGTTTGGCACTGAACTCTTAACGCGCGCGGCTGTTAAGTCAAATCCATCAAAAATTTTCGCGAAAAAAATTAATTGAAGAACGCATACGTTTTAACGTATTGCCTATCTGCAATGAAAGGAAGGCTATGCCAAAAAAAGTCCTGTTATGTAACACGTAGCCCAGGGCAGTTTCGTTTGTGAAATGTACCGGTTTTGACGAAACGTAACGCGGCTGTTCGACCTTCTTTTCGCGGAAAATGAGCCTAACCGGTTTCTTGCAAAAAAAGGTAAATAAAAATTTATTCACATGAAAAAGTTCCAATCGAAAATTGAGGTCAAAAAATAGTCGGCGTTTTCTTTTTTTCGCTCATCACTAAAACTGGGATGCTCCCAATTACGTAAGCAATGTTTTCAAGAAGAAAAACAACTGACGACCGGTTAGGATTTTTCGTAAAAATGTCAGAAAAAAGTTTTGACCTGCAACAGGTGGACGACCTCGCAACGATTTAAAAGATGGCCTACGTATTAATTCTTGTCATAACGCTAGAGCCAATCGAGTAGATATGAATGTTGTTTATTTTCTGAACTCACGGTATTAACGTTTGACATGTCAGTTTTGACTACACTGCTGCAGATATGTACACACCAATGTAAATTTTCTGGGGATACGGTCGGTCAGATCAACCGGTGAGCCTAGAGAGCTTAGTTGGCCTAAATAACCTAACATAAATGCTATAAGAGGGAAGGACTACCTGCGTCTGAATTCGCAGTTTCATATCGATTTCAGGCAATTTTGCTGAAAAGTTTTGATTTGATTCGATTTTAGACTTTTCTTTTGCATTGTTTTTCGCCCCCCTCTGGGGATCTAGTAGATCCCACATGCAAGTCTGGTCTAGATTGTCCTCTCACTTGTATCGTTTATTATAACCATAGGTGCACAGCATGGCAGATCTGGGGGGTCAGTCGTTCTGGGATGGTCAAAAATTGAGGTTTTTTGAGCTAAAATTACCTCAAAACTAGTATACCTGCTAAAATAGCGTCAAAACTACATTATTTCACAGTGTCTGGTCATTTTCAAGCATTTTTAGAGAAAATTTTTAATTTTTATCCATTTTTTGCCTTCATTTTGCCTCATTTTCCCCACAAAATTCTCTATTTTTCCATTTTGGGGGTCAGGACAGAAGCCCCCGTGCATGTCTGATCATAACTCACCCGTGCACATACTACGCAGTAGTTTAGATTAAGCCCATGGAGGATACCTCCTTACTTACTATTACCTTTGTTTATAACTTAAAGGATAGTTCTTCAGTCGATTTTCAAAAAAATTATCTAAACTCAAGTTTTCAGCTTATCATCACTCGCACTTAGAAATTAATATGACGAGTATGGTAAACCCATTAAGGGATTGTTTATCACTCAAATCGAGTAGGTACCTACTTTACAATGAATTCTTGTGTGTACGATTGCCCCAGATATACTTATACATATAGGTATACTACATAATTCTTGAATTAAGCAAAGGTCAAACCCGCGAAGTGTCCTTCAAAACTATGTACGTACATAATTTGTTTTAATGTATGCCCTAGAGTAAGTCAGTAGAATAGAGCATGCGCATTCTTGGGGAATTCGATCCTCCAGAATGTTTGCTTACCAAACGTGCACGTGGGCGGTTGGGGGTCCAGATGCCGCAGAATGGAAAAATGGGAAATTTTCTGGACAAAAATGAGGTAAATGAGCAGACACGTAGCTAGCTTTCTGAATTTGGTGGCTCAAATTTCAAAGTCATATAGTAGATATAGTAGATAGGAAAAAGTAATGGTGTTTTTAAGGGTTTCTCAGCAAGCTCTAAACATTGAAGAAAAAACTTGATTTCATTTCAATCATATTCAAAAAATTAGTTGTATAAAAGGATTTCACAAATGATTCCAAATTTGACCCTACATATGTTTTACCTGTTTTGTACTCAATGATACCAATTGCAAAGAAAAATAACACGGTAAATAAATAATTCTGGACAGAGCCTTAGAAAATTTTGACATGATACGTAAATAAATAATTCTGGGCAGAGTCCCAGAAAATTTTGACCTATTCACCAGTCTTGCTCAAATTTGGGCTATTCAGAAGACAAAGGCTATACAAAAACAATGAATGCGGCGCGAAGCTCCCACAAATCTCGGGATTATTAGCTGAAAAAAGTGCTAAAATCTATTTTTGGTAGTCTTTCAAATGCGTTTCAAGAACTTCCAACTTGTTTGGACCCATAGCAAGAAATAAACTTACTTAAAAAATTTTGGGGGGACTAGTTTCCGACAGCTACGTGCCTGCAAAGGCCGAACATGGGTGAAAATCGAAAATTTTCTTCAAAAGTGCTTGAAATTGACTAAAAACTGTGAAATAACACAGTTTTAACACTATTTTATCATTTATATTAGTTTTTGTCATTTTGTCCCTATGTAAAAAACCTCGATACCCGCATTCCGGCTGACCCTTAGACAGGCTGACTTAGACCCCTAAATTTCCCATGCGTTGCATCTATATGAATAGCGAAAAACATTTGGCTAGCCAGGACTCGAACCTGAGCTTCCTGGTTACCGGCCAAGCGTGCTTCTAACTACATCATTTACATGGACGTAACCAGAGGGGGTCAGTGGAGTCTTTTGACCCCCTCCCAAAATGGAATCGTCACAAAAAATTCAAAGGGGGGAGTAAAGGAAAATAAGCCATCTTCAAGTTGAACGTCGTTTTTTTACCATTTGAGACCCCCAAAACTGTTCAGACACCCCCAAAATAACATCCTGGTTCCGTCCCTGATCTAGCCGTAATTCGAGAAACAAACTTCATGCCTGTGATATAAGGATGTTGACCCTGGAAAAAAGCTACTGACCCCAGAATTTCAAATTTTCCAGAAATCTCAAATGTATGCTGTTTTAAGTGTTTTTATCGATTTTTCGGCTTACCTACAATCAATTGCAGGCGCATTGCGCTTAATTGTCATTGATGACCAAATATTGTTCAATTTCATTTTTGAAATTTTTTATTTAGAAACATCGAAAAACGTACTTGTTTATACATTCAATTTAGAACTGAATCAGAAAATTTAAATTTCTCTTTAATCAATTATATTGGTCGTTGCAAACATTCGCAGTCAAAAACTGAATCAACAGACTTTCCTACTCTACTACAGTTAAGTTATAGTTCATTATGTATATATGTATATACACCTAAAGGTAGGCACCTGAATTTGTACGTTTGTTGTAAAAACAAAAATACTCAATTAAATGAAACGCTGCCTTATTTTACAAGGTTAAAAACAGATGGAATCCATTTTTAAGTGGCTTCTCTTTTGAAATCTGTAATAAGTGTTATTTGCGCAGGTCGTCAAATGCAGCTGCCAAGTGCACTACCTACCTATAATTTCAAAATGTTATGCTTGTTTAATCCAAGATTCTCATTTATGCACGTCCTTGCAAGATAATTTTTTCTCACTTAAAAAGGTCTGTTGCAACACTAAAAACAAGACTTCGCAAAAATCAATGGAAACATTATAGTAAAGCTAAGGGGATGCTGATTTAGCATAAATTAGCCATTTACTAAATGCCTGTTTCAAGTGGACCTATGCTCAAAATTTTTGATTTTTTGCGAGCTGGTGAATATAAATAGGTAATTACCTAAATAAATAGAAAGAAACATAAATACGTAGGTACCTATACAAGCTTTTATAGTCTGCTTCGCATAACTTTGGGCATAAATTTCAAGAATTTTCATCAGCGAGTAAGCGGACAGATTACGATCATTAAATAATGCTATAATCGCAATCTGTTAAATTATTGTCGTAGAGATTCTCTTTGAAATTCGTGCCCAAACTTGTATCAAACAAACTATAAGCAGATCAAGTTGAAGGTAACTTATCGTAGCATTTACACAATGAGCCAGAATATAACTTGCAATATTTTTTGACTCTGGATTTAAGAATAACGAATTTTTCCAAATTATTTGCTTTATTAGTGTGATATTGACAGCAATGCCCGATTAGCATTAGTCAAATGAAACACTGTTTTCGAGGCGAAGCCACACAATTTCTTACAAAGTTTGGGTAGCGTGACCACTAATAATATCGCTGTCGGTAAATCTCTTAACGCGGTCAATATGAAGAGTCAAGTCGTTCTGAGAATGGAAAGTGTTTTCGAACTGATAATAAAAATTTGTATGAAAAATAAGGTAAATAAACTACATTAATCAACCGTTTCTGGCCGATTTCAAGCATTTTTTACAGAGAGTTATACTTTTTCTCCACGTTTTGCCCTAATTCCACAACAACAGAAGTTTACTCTTCTTTGACTGAGGGTTCATAACAACTGCGTGCATGCCTGACATAGGTGGGCGGCACCAAAGTTCTGGGAGGTTGCAAGATTTTTTCAAAGATCACAAAATGGCCTTAAAAATGGTGGTATGGCGAAAAAACACAATTTTTCAATGTTTCTCATTGAGCACTATCCATTGGCATCAAAAAATTGCGAAAAAACAAAAAAAATTCCAAAAATTGAATTCTGGGGGGTATTTTGGTTGCTGAAGGGTATTTTGACTTCTGGGTGGTGCATACCAACCAAACTACCCACGCCCAGGAAGGGGCGGATTTAAGGAGGCAGGGGGCGGCCCCCATTGGCCAAAAATTTTTGGCGAGATAAAGAATGGATATTTGCAATGATTTTTGGCCGTCAGTGACCATAATTTCTCAAATGCTTCCGACGCTACGCGCTGAATGATACCTATTAATGACATCTATTTATTTTCTTAGCAACCTGGAAGCACGATTATTTTTGTATTCGGCAAAGATTTTTCCCGATGTGCAAAGACTTTTCGGGACCGTCTTTGTACATGTACAAAGATTTTTGGGAAGACAAAAAGTGCAAAATAGGTCTTAAATTCGCAAAAATTTTAGGCTCATTGAGTTTAAAGAAATTCGGTTTGGTACAATTTGTAGCTTTTAAATCGTAGTACATTCCTGTGTGCTAAAATTCTCTTGCAAAAATTATTTCATATGATTTATTAATCAAAATTCGGAAAAAACGTGTTTTTTCGCCCATTTTTTACCTCTGATTTCGAACTTTA
Organism: Mermis nigrescens; assembly: GCA_036768485.1. NCBI lineage: Eukaryota > Metazoa > Nematoda > Enoplea > Mermithida > Mermithidae > Mermis > Mermis nigrescens. The sequence goes on from JAVLUZ010000160.1 coordinate 5,523,505, forward strand.
CACCCCCATAAATAACTCAATATTGCGTTTTTTTAAATGCGGTTTGCTGCGATGTGTAGCCCCTGAGAGGCACTTTATTACTGCTGTATTTAATTTACCCTGAACTCATAAGCGGAAAATTTCGGCAAAAAAATCTTAGTTAAAATCAGTCTTTTACATTATCCACTAGAGTGTAAACTTTAAACCCCAGGATCTAACTCACCATAGAGCGTAGAAGACTTTGCTTATATGCAGAATGTAGCCCTTCATTCGCTCTACATTTCTGTCAAACAACATTTTAAAAAACTCATAACCGGAGTAAGTATCAGACATAAGCAGGTTGAAAACTCGACCAAAAAGTGCTTTTTCACCCCAGATTTTCGCACTCTTTACACTGCCATTCGAGAACTAATGCGAATTTCAAAAAAAACAAAAAAATGTTCTTCTGTAAAATTCATCCCTCTATAGTCCTATGCTGTTTAATTGTTCGAGTCGTCAATACGCAGTTGCCCACATGCCGCAGTAAAAAGGTCCCAAAATTTGTCCTATGTTATAGCGTTACAGAAACACTTTACACCTTCTTTACACAGTCAGTTTTGAGTTTCAAGGAAAACAAAAAACACGGGCAGCTAATTTTTTTATTATCTTTCTTTTGAAAAAAACCGCACCTTCCAGAAGTGTCCCGTTATAGCTGTAGGGGGTGCACAGGTGTTAGGGGCACCCAAGTATATTATAGGTACGCGCCAACGCGCTATCTAAGACAAGACATAATCGAGATAAGTTATCTTATTTCGTCTTCGAAGATGAAGAAACTTAATTAAATATGTTATGGAATACTAATGCAATGCATATATCTTATGCATCGTGAGCGCTTCACTCAGCTTTGCTTGCCGGACAAGCCTTTAATTTTGACAAGAAGTTGTCAAAAAATACTAGTTTTGACAAGTAAGTAATGAAACCCTAGTTTTTACGACTTGTCATGACAAGACTTGTCACTAGTCGCTAGTCACTTGTCATTTTTGGTGGAACCGGGCCCTGGTGTTAACCCCACTCGTACAATGTTCAACTTCATTCGAACTTTAGTAGATCAGTGGAAAAAATTTAGAAAGGTTAGGTGCAAAGAGGAAGCCACTTTTCCTTTTCTTTTGTAAGAATATTTCACTTTACTATCCCTTGTTTGCAGGAGTGCACAAGAGTTTGGGAATCTTTATCCATGATTTGCAACGATGAGTTTCACCCAAAAGCTATCTTTTTATTGCACAAAAAATGGAACCGAAAATCATTCAAAACTCACGAATTTACGGTTACAACGATGTGCACGAAATAATACAATTTGTAATCAGTTATGCTTTATTCTTCGGCGACACGGAGATCAAATAAAAGTGAGATCATTCTAAGAAGCAATGTTACCATGTGCGCGATCGCGATTAAACAAAAGCAAGTTTTATAGTACAAAATACTCAATATTTATATAAGTATGTAGGTAATGCGTATTCTTTATCATTGAAAGGAAACTAAAACTATAAGAAAATTGATGATTTACCTCCTATAATATATTCATTATTTACTATTACTATATTATTATTACTAGTATGTATTTGCACTTTAATCACTTATTAAATTGATAAAAAACTATAATGAAAGAACAAAAAAAAATTAAAACTATATTTAGAAAATCTTACACCTCAGCTGACAGGAGGAGACTACACGAAATGCTGTCGGCTCATCGTCGTAATCTGAATCCACTAAAATTGAACCATTATTATAAAATTATTATTATTATCATCGTTATTATTATAAAACGAGTCATTTATATTCTGATCATTTGTTTTGATTAAACGTGTCTTTCAAATGAAATTTGCACATGAAAATTAATAATGAAACATGAGTTAGTTTAACTAAATTTTAACATCCGCAAGTGTAAAATTGCTCTTTACAGGTCGAAATTCTAAAACTAAAGTTAATGAAGCGAGATTCGAACCGAATGAGTAAATAATCTTTCGAACGGGACTATGAAGCTTGCGAATATTAGACGTCGTCCGGATATGGGAGTTCGTTGTTGCTCAAGGCCGCTGCACACCACCGATAATGCTTATTCTTGAAGCAATGCCTTCTGGAACAAAATGGATGTAGACATATGGATACCAAATCCCTTCATAACTATAATGATAATAATAAAAATGTGATCTGCGCCTTAAACATCAAGGAAAATGGGAGAATCGATAATACAATTCATAGAACAAAATCGATACGTTATTTCTGCGCAATGAATAAATTCAGAAGTCAAGATAAGAAGCTATTAATTATATTAAAAATTGGCAAGGATGGTTTATTCGCTTTTGCAAGTCCAAGTTTCAGGCCTTATGACTTCTGAATCTCATTTCATTTGCTTATCGTATGCTTCCGATCACACATGGGCATAAGGAGGGTTTAGAACATATGTACATTGGCAGCAAGAAAATTCCGGTGGTCTGGTTGGGTGAAATTGCCAAAAATCGACGAAAATGTTACTGAAAATGGAATTACCTAACCCCCCCCGAGCCAACGTGTGGTTTAGACCCTCTGAATTCGAAAAAAACCACGAAAATCAGGCAAATCTCACAGAATTGAATTTTCGCTACTTTTTCGCAATTTTACTCCCCTCAGAGTTTGGCTGCTAATGTTGCTCATTTACGTCCTAAGAATCAACCTTTTTATTCATCCAATCCTTCCAAGTTGGAATTTCCAAGTTCCTACTGGAAAAGCACTGGATTTGTTCAAGTGACTTCAAAAACAGGATGAATCATAATACTTTGCAAATATATTTTATTTTTTTGTTACTTTTTCAGCATGGTTTTCTAAAAGCGCGTCTACGAATGTTATTTTTCTTCCACATGAAATAGTTGAAAACAATACGACTAAAAATGGAGCATAAGTATTGAAGAGATAATAGAAAATAATTAAATTATATATTTCTAATTTAAAAAAGAAGAAAGCTTGAAATAAATCAGATTTATAAGAAAATTGTTTGAAGCAAGGTATCCAGCTTAATCTTAAAGGCCTAATTTTAGAATTTCTCTCCTATTATGTATATCGTCCTTTCCAGAAAACCACTATCAGTAAGTAATAAATAAATAATAAACAATAATTTCTAATCAGTAACGAAATTACGCTCACTTGCATTTCGCCCCCAAGTCCGGGTCAGCGAACCGAAACATCGAGAAGCACAATTCGCAGACTTGATCAAGAACGGCGTGCAATGCGGCGTTCAGCTCATGCGGACACTTCGATTTTCGGGGGCAAAAACGTTCCGCAGGGGTCGCGCTTCGATCGTCCGTCGTGACGTCACGTCGGCAAAAGGGTCGTCGCGATGACTCCGTTCGGACTCATAGGCGGCCAAATCGGCGTCGTACGATTTCGTCGCTGGCGTCAGAATTATGATCACGGAAAGCAACAAGTAAGCGTGCATTTTATTGAAGGAAATAAGTCGGGATGCAATCCTCAAGCGATCACGATGATAGCAATACGAGCTATACCTTCGGCTTTTTTAGGTATAATTATAAAATAGGAATATTTAAGTGCAGATGGTCGTCTCTCGGCGAAACTACTCTGCAGCTCGACTTTAGTCTGCAACGAAAGATCGGGATACAGATTGCAAGTAAATTTAAGTGAAAACTGGTTCGCGTAATATTTCAATTCAGCTGGTAAAAAGAATGTGGTCCTGCCATCGTTTGATTATATTTTTGGTGCAATATTGGTAAGTATGTATTATTTGCGTTGAAAACTCAGAAAGATTCAGAAAATTGTAAATACGCTGTATTACGCGAATAGAAAATGGAGAAATTTTGAAAATTGAAATAAGCCCGCAAAGATTCTCAACTGATCTTATATATTTTTTAGAAAGTATGTTTGTATGTTCGGGGTTGGCTCCGGCCCCGTAATAGATGCTGGGCCGACATTTGGGCCCGAGATCAACCTACCCCGGGAATGGTCTGCAGCGGCATTAAAATTTTTCCTACCCCACCCTGGCACCCTGTACATACTCTAGGCGTGAAGGCGCCCTATGCTTAAGCATAGGTTTTTTAGACTTAGCCGATGTTTCGCTTATTTCTAAAAGTGCGCCAAAAGTCGGTTTACATTATTTTCGGGTTGCTGCACCTCGCACGTTATAACATGGGCAAAACATTGGGCATGTTAAACCGTGCCCTACCTTATAGCCTTGCATATGTTCTAGCATTGGATATGTTATAACATACCCAACGCTATAAAATAGGCAAGGCTATAGGATAGGACACGTTATAACATACTAAATGCCATAAGATAGACAATGCTATAGGATAGCACACGTTATAACATACCCAATGCTGTAAGATGGGCAATGCTGTAGCATAGAACACGTCATAACATACCCAACGCTATAAGATAGGCAAAGTTGTAGCATAGCACAAGTTATAACATACCCAACACTATAAGATAGGCAATGCTGTAGCATAGGACACGTTATAACACACCCAATGCTGTAAGATAGGCAATGCTGTAGCATAGGACACGTTATAACATACCCAACGATCTAAGATGAGCAAAAATTTTTAAAATATCAAAAATATGATTTGACCAAAACAATTTCTCAAATCATCCCAAAACATCAAAAATATCGGTTGAGACCAAAAAATTTCCAGAACATCCCAAAACATCAAAAATATGATTTTGGCTAAAGAATTTTCAAAATCATTCTGTAACGTCAAAAATATGGATTTGATCAGAAAAAATGTGCAGGGGTGAAGCAGGAGGCGTCCCTATGCTTAAGCATTGCCCTTTCGGGACAAAGCCGATTTTTTGCCAAACTTCGAAAATAGGAATAAATTCAGTTTACACTATTTTCGGGTTAAGGTACTTTTGCCGCTGCGTGCGTTATAACATAGGATTGGACGTAATATAGCTTACATAACGCTACAAGATGGGCAATGCTATAGGGTACAATGATGTGATATAAGATACCCTGTCTGTGCCATAACATGCAATGATATATGTAAGATAGGAGATACCCTCTGCTATAACATATGATTGATATAAGATATCACGTAATATATGACACCCTTTGCTACAATAGACAAAAAATTTTTAAAACATCAAAAATATGGTTTGACCGGAAAAATTTTCCAAAACATTCCAAACCATCAAAAATATGGGTTTGATCATTCTTAGAACATCCCAAAACATCAAAAATATGATTTTGGCTAAAGAAATTTCAAAGCCATTCTGTAACGTCAAAAATATGGATTTGATCAAAAAAATGGTTGACAAAAACCATTTCAAAAAAATCTAAAAAATAAAATATGGTTTTTACCGACAATTTTTTTAGAAATATTCCAAAAACATCAAAAGTCCAGAAAAATAAGAAAATACAAGAGACATCTCAATTCTATAAAGCTATCAGGCCTAAGTTCAGCCCGGGCAACGCCGGGCAGCTCAGCTAGTTATCAATAAAATATTATTTGAGTTTACGGATAATTAGCCTATTGTCAGACGTTAGCGACAACAATAGCTTATCGTTGTGCTCAGGCAGCTTGAGCAAAGAAATAAATTATCGAAGACCATTTTTCCTGCTCAAATCGCCAAGATGGTATTCGTATTGGCAATAAATCGGGCTAATGACGATACGCAAAAAGTGAACTCTGTATGCTACTTGAAGAACGGATAAAAAATTTGCGAAATACAGTCTCTGCGTAGTAAGAAATCCACACTGTATTTTGCGACAGCAAAATTGTTTTTACAAAATAATTAAACCCTGCAACGATGCGAAGATAGTGCGAACATTTACGTAATGTGACGTAAATCTATGAAATGTACACCAAGAATATTTGAAATTTTTTCTGATAGATTTTTGGTCACTTCACTCAAAGCCGGATAACTCACCATTGAAAATTGCTATATAGTTAAGGTGTATATGTTATCTGAAGCAGGAAACTGAATTGAGTTTTCAAATAAATCGCAGGTATGTAGCTTTTAAAAATCATTTTATTTTTAAAAGCACCACGCACCTAAAATCAATCGGGAGCAGAGATAGTCGAAATTCAGCTATATAATTTTGATATTTTTCAAATATTATTTTGACCAGGATTAGTATTAAGAGCTTGATATTTGATCAATCGGAGTGCGAAAAAATGTGTGCTCAGCAGACTGAAATACATTTCTGCTCAAACGTACCTACATGTGTGCACATCAGTACAATAATATATCATTAAGCTTGCACGAGTAATGGGTGTCGTTGCAAGACAAATTAGTAAAATACTTTCAATAGGTTGAATAAATAACACTAAATTATCCTAGCCTAACACTTACGATTGAATCTTTTTTAATTAACGCAATATTTTACATGCGACATTTATTTCCAGCTCTAAAAGTCAACAAGCTAGCCAAGAATTTGGCCACAGCTGTTACAGAGGTACATAAGAATATAAGCGCTCTCGATGTAGCCAAATTCCTGAAGTTATTTATTATCTCCGATGATGTTTATAAGCTAGTGAATCATTTAAGTAAGCAAGATATTCACTTTTATGAATGAGAAAAGAGCAATTACTATCGGAGTTTTCTGAATGGAAGCGTAATTGGGAGAGTATTTTATCATACCACGTGCCTGATAGTGAAAATCAAGTCAGCCTTTGATTGATGTTTCCGGTCAATGAACGTGTTATCGGGGAAATAAGAAATTCGAGTGGAGCATATTTTACCCTAACAGTTCGACATCATTCGTGCCACGAGATGCATAAAAGTTTGATGGCTGGAAAATTATTCGTCAAAATTTTTCAAACTTTCATTACTCTCGACGAATGCTTAAATGCGTCTGTTTCAAAACGCGTGCGAATTTGAGAGAACTGAAACTAAAAGCGATAGCCTCAACTAATCGGACAGAAAAAATCATAAAAATAAATCTAATGATTTAAAGTAAGTAATCTTTGGAACTGGATATGTTGAGTTTAATGAAACACCTCCGCTTTGTCTATTTGGGCGTGCTTTTTTAGAATTTTCACCGACAATAAGCTGACAGCTTACGGTACTAATTGATCAACGTAATATTATTACAGAAATAGTTTATAATTGTGGAATGAATTTTTAAAAAGATGTCAAAATATGAATACAACATGTCAGATTCCATAATTTCAGATCTGCTAAATATAGGTACCTACCTACTCTTTAATTTACAACTTATTTATGTCGATTAGAATCTTTTCCATCCGAAGGATCACTTAAAGTTTCGAGAATGTCTCTTTTTCCCAAAAGGAATAATCATCGACTCAAATAAGCGAAGTCTAATTATTCAAAATAGCTCATCTCACGGAGAGGAATCTTCAGAGAGACTTATTTTGTAACAGTCTGATAGAAATGTAGATATTAGTTAGTATACATATAGCTGACAAGCTTTGAAGGCTGTTAATGCGCTGAGAAATAGCAATTTTGAAATTTAAATCAGATTTGCCAAATGAAAATGTATTTGCTTAGTTAAACAAGCAGAGAATTGCAACACGGATTTGTTTTAGCACCACGCTAATAAAAGTTGTCTGGTGCTAACAAAAATTTTGGCCATTAGCACAACGTGCTAACGGATAAGTACACTTTTCTGAACAAACGTATAGTGATTTTAACACATTTATTCCGTGCTAATGAAAAAGTTTTCATTAGCATCAGTGTTAATGGGGGTCATGCTAAGAAAGAAAACGCTGCAAGCATACATATACTCGCATATTCGTCGTTGCACAATTAAAAATCTGCGTATTGTGTATGCGTTTCGTTTGATTGTAAGCACATCCGAGCGTGGGGGGTTTGGGGGTATACAGCACCCGAGAAACCAAACCCCATCAGAAATTAAAATACCCCATAGAATTCAAATTTTGAGATTTTTTGGTTTTTTCGCAATTTTTAGATGCCAATGGATAGTGCTAGATAAGAAACATTGAAAAATTGTGTTTTTTCGCCATACCACCATTTTTAAGGCTATTTTTTGACCTTTGAAAAATATTGCACCCCCCAATTTTTGTGCTGCCCACCTATGATTGTGACCCACTAGTCCCATTGTCCTACAAGACCCAATATCCCACTAGTCTCACCGTCCTACTAGACCCGCCACGTGCATAATGAGGTATCAATCACTTTTGCGACCTCCCACTAGTCCCACTGTCTCGAAAGACCCACCAGACAAAATGAAGGTATTTTAGTTACGTAACAGTTGTTAAAATGCTTTATGGGATCCTGAACATTATTCCTACAATCATTGTCTTAAAAACACATCTAATGCGGACATCAGTAAATAAAAGGCGTTTTATACGGTTTTCATGTAGATGTAGGTACTATTGAGCGTTTATAAGGAATTCTGCAATTCTAATACTCGCTAAATGATTCATCGCTTAATTTAATGTAAATTTAAATCAAAGTTAACTTTTGAAAAATAAAAACACTCGTTAACGAAATTTACGCAATTGAACTTTATGTTACAAATTAAAATCGAAATTTAGTAATAATCTTGAGTATTAGAAAAAATTACATTAGACCTCGCTAATTAACATTTTCAATTTTTTCTGCTGAGAATTTGCAACAATCTGTTCGGCTACTGTAGAAAACTGTTTCATTATATTCGTATGTATCTGCATAATTAAAAGCTAATGCAACGTCAACGCCTCAAACCTTACATTTTTCTGGTGGGTCTTCGAGACAGTGGGACCATACGTGGGCGACACCTAAATTCTGGGGAGTGCAAGATTTTTCAAAGGTCGAAAAATAGTCTTAAAATGGTGGTATAGCAAAAAACACCATTTTTCAACGTTTCTCATCGAGCAATATCCGTTGGCATCAATCAAAAAATTGCAAAAAAAACAACAAATCTGGGGGGGTATTTTGGTTTCGGGGGATATTCGGCCTTCTGGGAGTTGCATACCCCCAAATCCCTTACGCGCAGGTGGGAGTGGAATTAGTGGGACGGTCGCAAAAGTGATTGACACATAATCACGTACGTGGTGGGTTTAGTGGGATGGTGGGTCTTGAGGGACAGTTCTAGTGGGACGATGGGTCTAGCGAGACGGGACCTTTCGTTATGGTTTGATAAAATTTATTCAGAATGCAGCACCAATGGACTAATTACGGGAAAAAACAAACGCTATTGGTTCTAATTTTTTATTTTACCAGGTTCACTCAAATATAAAAGGAAAAATAGGCGATCTTTATGATTGTTCAAAAGCGAGATTGGCAAAATAAGACACGAGAAAAGGTACGAGTGAATAGGCCGACAAGGTCGCTAAAAAGACAAAAATTCGAAGAAGAAGCATTTCCAGCTCATATAAAAACAAGTAGGCATACAAGAAAAATTTAGAAACAACTCTAGTAAGTATAATATTCGTAATAAAGAAAGAATACTTAGTGTGTAGGAATGTGCTAATTATTGAGATTTAAGCATTTAAGTCTTTTGGCTATGTCAATGAAAGCATATGTTGAAAGATTTTGTTGATCATTTGCGTGGATGAAGAGCGTATGTAACGAGAAAATCGCTACGAAATTATTTTATGGACAGTATCTGGAAACAAGGTCGATAAAAAAAAATTATTTTGTCACGCAAAACGGCAGATGAATTGAAGCATTGTATTTAATTCTCTGAATCGTTAAAATTTTTGCTTTAATAGCGAGTTTTTTCGACGACCTATATTTTCACCTGACGTTAAAAAATAAGTATAAAGTTTTTTTCCGAAAAGAAGTTAAAAAATATGCGGTTGATAAATGGTCAACAGGAAAATTAATATCGGTCACATGTATACCGTAACACATAGCAACATGACAATTTTTTCAAAAAAACGATAATTACTTGAGACACACCGGACAGGCAACTGAATAAAATGATTGAAAACTGCATCAGTTGGAATACGGAGTAAGCCTTTTAAAATACGCGCCTTTCTTTTGGATGAAGTCGAAACAAAAAATAACAAAAAATGACAGACGAAAAAAGATAAATTGGGTTAGCTTGAACTTATGTTGCACTGTTGCACACATATTTTTCGAAACTTTCCGGCACTTCGCGCTGGGTAATAGGTACTCACTCATTAATGACATTTACTGACTTTCTTAACTTCCTTAAAACTTTATTGTTATGTAAGAAGAGTATTTTGTGTATATGCAAAACAAGGATTTTTCAGTTCTTACAATGATTTCTAATTTTTCGAGTATTTTTCTGGTGCCATGTGCCGATTTTTCTGCGAATTTTGTGCGTTTTTCGTGAAAAACTTTCGAAAATTTCTAATTTTTTTTAGGACCACAATTAATTATGTATATTAAATGACGGGAAAAAAACTGCAACTTTTTGCGTAAAGAAAGGACTTTTCGGACAATTTTTGACAAGTTCCAGATAAATTTGGGGTTCCGCTCCAGTCAGAAAATCCTGAATCCGCCACTGCCAAATATATATTCAATCAACGTATTTACGCATGCAGGTACATTTCGTTTGTCGTCAATCAGATGGAATTTGAACAATCTTCATAATTCCAGACTGATTTGGCTCATCATGCTTACATTGCATTTAGTGTGTAAAAACAGACAACTCATTTGTATGAACTTTACAAGATCAATGATTGAAGATTAAATGCCGCGGAAGCATATTTAATCTTATAAAGATATATGGCAAAGACCAGAAATGCAAGTGGGGTTCGGAGGTCTCTAGACCCTTGTAATGAAAAAAATAGGAATTTTTCTGGGTAAAAATAAGCAACATAAAAGCCAATATGGATGAAAATCGAAAATTTTATTCAAGAGTACTTGAATTACACCAATTTCAGCACTTTTTTGAGGTCATTTGGCCCGGAAAACTCACTAACCGACCTCAAAATGCGGGTGACGTCATTAACCGGCGATGTTGTGCATCTACGGAAAAGGTTAAATAAGTGATAGAGGAAAACTTCGAATGTTAGCGAAATTTGCTTTCTAAACCAATTGCAATAACGAGCTTAAAAATGATTATAACTTACTAACTTTATTGTTGTGAAATATTATTCAATTTTTAATCTTAACGCAAGCGGATGCGCAAACACGTAACCGTGACATGGGGGAACTGGTCCCCCACGATTTTGGAAGTACGAATATTTTTACAAGGGTCTCTCAAGGAAAAAATAGAAAATTCTTAAAACTCATTTGAAATATCACCAAAATAGATTTTAACACACTAAAAGTTAAAAGTCATTTTTTCAAAATTGTTTTTTGAAATTTTCAACAATTTGCTCAAAAAAATTATTTAATTTCTTTGATTTCGGCGAAAATCTGGCGCGGAGCGCCGTAAAATTTGTGGAATTGAAACAGAAGAATCTTAAGCTTGATATACTGCACGAACTCCTGTATTTATAACATTGACGCAGAAAGTCGAAAATTTTTAAAAATTATGCTTGAAAATAGAAGAAAACGATGTTAAAAAAGCTGCTTAGGCTCTTGAAATCGTTTGAAACCTGTACCCTGAGCGAAAAATATGGCTTCTGGACCTTCAAGAAAGTAAATAAATAGTATTAACAAGTATTATCCGGCGGCCGGAAAAATTTGAGAATTTCATATCCTTCTTTGTCTCGCAAATTATTTTTGGTCAATAGGAGGGGTGGTCGCTCCCCGTGTCTCCCTTAAATCAGTCCATAATCAAGTTCGAATATGTCTCCAAATCATTTGTGTGGCCATTTTATCCAACCCATTTTTGAATATTTAAATCAAGGTAAATTAATTGAAAAAATTCTTCATGTTCAATAAGTCGACCACGCGAAAAACGCTCAAAAGCTTCATTATTTCATCATTAACATCATTATTAAGCATCAATATTATCAAGCAGTTGTTAACATACCTTACCTTAAAATTTTCGTCCCCAAATTCAGAGGGTCAGCTACATTTTGCAGATTCGTGCCTGGTTTCCAATTTTCACTCACAAACAACGAACTAAAGGTGAATAATGTTTAGGTATCACACTTAATTTATAATAAGCTTCCAACAAATTTTAAAACGTTCAAATCTTGCGGATTTCACGGCATGGGTATTGTGAACATTTGAAAAAGTTTTATTTATATAATGGGTAAAAAAAAAAACTATAATGTTCTTGACAGTCAAAAACAGCATTAGTTATCTCGCAGCGACGACTAGACCAAGGAGAGTGGGGTGTCTCCCACATCCATTATTCCCATCCTGTGCCCCTGCGGAGAAAAAACTAAGACATTGGCGAATACAATACACTTACGCATTCTGGATCATTCTACGAGTGGCTTGTAATATTAAACCATAAAATAGATCGAAAATATAGAAAACAGATTTATTCTGTTTGAAAGCAAAGTAAGTTTTATAATGAATAAATATTGAAAATTAGGAAAATCATAAGCTTTCGAAAAATACACGAAACTGGCACGAAGCCAGCCACTAATAAACTATTTTGCCCATTCAACGGGCAACACAAATCGATATAAAACACAAGTAAGTCATAAGTTCATGGACGATCCTCTGGCATAAACATTGTTCTCGAGCTGATTTTAGCATTCCTAGCTACAAAAACTTATCTTTTTAATTTTCAAAGTTCCTCTCACTTTTTCTAAAATAACCTACATACCTTTAGCGTTGCTCTTGCTACCGTATGCTTGATTTTGACGAGGATATTAAGCGTTAAATTTACAGACGCTAATGAATTGTCGATTCGATTCCAATTCTACTTCGACTGGAGTTTCGTGCTTTAAGATCTGACTTCGGAACTGTTCCGCGATCGAAATTTACGATGCTGATGCGAAAATTGTCTTAATAATGTGACATAAACGCGTGACAATCAGGTGTTCGACACTTCTCTGAAAAAAAAACAAAAGTAGTCAGTGGTGATATTCAAAATGGGAGCGGTATCCCAATTTTTCCCGAACAATCGAAAATGGGTCCGAAAATTCGCCCTCAACGAGCGAAATTGTGTTATTTCAGCCTTTAACGTTGTCACTTCTTATTTACAAATCACTTTTGTAAGAATTTCCTGATAAATTTCTAAATTTTCGACAATTTTGCCCGAAAAAATGATTAAAATTCTTTGACTTTAGCGGAGATCCAGCGCGAAGCGCTGGAAAATCTTATAAATTTACGCGGAAGGTCCTTTAAAGACTTGAATTACTCCCAATTGCAACATATATAGAGAAGCATCGGAAACTTTTCGAAAATTATACTTAACAATGGAAGAAAATTATACTGAAATTACTGTTTCAGCTCCACGAAATAGTTTAGAAGTCATGGAAATGTTTACTGCTGCAAAAACATATTCCTAGCGCCGAAATATAATTTTTTGGCGAAGCGCCTCAAAAATTTGAGAAATCATGATCATCGACGGTCAAAATCATTGCAAATCACATATCCATTCCTTATTTCGTCAACTATTCTCGGCTAATGGGGGGCGGGGGCGGTCGCCCCCTTAAATGCGCCCCTGAAAGCAGCTGTGAATATTTACAAGATGGTCATCCGTTTATCGACTGAGAATATCTGAGACTTTTTCTCCCTGCCCATGACAATAACTCCTCGAAAACCATTTTTTCTTCCGCTCGAGCGAGTCATTTCATCGCTTTTTCCTAAAATAACTCAAGCTGAAATAAATGTATTCCAAAGTCACGCTAATCTATGAATAAATTATGGCATCAAGCGTTAGTAATTGTCTTTAGCTCGCTTTCTTGTGCTTGTATAAGTACAATACAGCTCTTGGAGTAATCATATGCAGCTCATATTTAGACCCGAAAATTATGAATAATTAATGCGATTCAGATGAACCATGTAAAGGAGAATAACTTCCGCATATTCCCAGTGAAGTGCAACTAGAATTAATAGAATCACAAAATCTTTCTAGAAGAGCCACATGGTACGTCATTGGTATTTCTGTCAGTATTTTATACGCTGTTTATGACGAAAAATTCTTAGGACGCAAAAATGATGAACAAAGTTTTCTTTTCCATTAGAGCTTAACGCGTCTATCGGATAAAACGGAATTGATTGTATTTGTGCGTGTTAAGTAGCTAGTCGAGTAATGCAGGATTAACTATGCGTAGCAGGATAAACTGATGCTCTGGTCGGGAGTAATATGCTTAGCTTATGTCGAAATAAGGCATGTGAAGAAGTAGTAGTTTTTAAAACAATTCAGGCTTATATAAAATATTTAGGTATCTCGAAACAAATTGCAGGATCGTCTGGAAAAAAACAAATCAACTCGTATAATAAAACTTTTATTCAACATCTGATTAAAATCTTTAAAATTCAAGCTTAAATCTTAAATTTTCCAAACGGACAAGAAAATGTCGTTCTAAGTTTTACTGCGGAATGAAGTAGTCAAAACCTAATCACCATTATTTTTACACTTGTCAGATACATTTTCTGCGGGTTAATATCGTGCGACGTATGCATTGACATGCTAAATATTTAATGAAAAAATGCACATGAAATATTACCCTTTGACAGTAGAGAATTGACTGTTGTCGATGAAACGGCAGGTTCTCCTAAAGCAGAAGCGTAGCCAGGATTTTGGTTCGGGGGGGCATTCACAAAAATTTTTAAAACTACTTTTGCATTGAATACCAGTAACATTATGTACCTATAGTAAAACTGAGTTTTTTGACCTATAGTAGTGCAGTATTGGGTTCTGACGATCAAAAATACAAGAAGTGTAAAGCGGCGCGAAACGCCGAAAATTTTTGAAATTTTTACCGTTTTAATGTATAATTTACGGCCTTTTTATTGACAAACAGTTCGGAAATCATAAGTGGCGCAAAGCAATACGAAATTTAGTCATTTTTTTACCGCCCTTAACATTCTGAATGAAGACGAAAAACACTGAAAATTTATGAACTCGTACATTGCACAAAACCTCTAAGCTGAAATGCGTTTATCAACCTCTGCTAAGTCTATAGCGCAGCAATGGGTCGTTGCCAATAAGATATAGAAAGATGTATCAATGAAAATTTTGTTATTACCGTTTTCAGGTCCATTTGTGGCCTTCTTTATTAACAAGATGCACTTCAGAAAACAGAAAGCGCAAAAACACATGAAAATTTGGACATTCCTTCCATTTAAAATATAATTATGTTTCCTTGTAAAAAAAGACAAAAGACGTAAGGGAAAGCAGTCATTTTCGCACTTTTACTATTATGCTCAACAAGCATGCTTAGTTTCATTCAAGCTGAATCAAGCTTTTAAACTCATTTGCACCAGAAAAATCAACAA
Source organism: Mermis nigrescens (assembly GCA_036768485.1). Classification (NCBI taxonomy): domain Eukaryota; kingdom Metazoa; phylum Nematoda; class Enoplea; order Mermithida; family Mermithidae; genus Mermis; species Mermis nigrescens. Next base: position 5,538,688 of record JAVLUZ010000160.1, read on the forward strand.
AATTTTCGGAAAATTTGGGGGGGGCATGTGCCCCAATGCCCCCCTGGCTACGCCTATGTCCTAAAGGGCCGTTAGCTAACGATCAAAAAGCGGATCAGCAAAATATATTCGCTAATCTGGCTCCATAAGTCGAGCAGCTCAAAGTGAGTCGATGAACACTTCTGCTACAACGAAGACGGCTGATGAAGCCACAACCGCCCTTGCAGAGCTACCCTTACTACTTTAGAATTGGAACAATTTGTTGCAGACATATTACACAAATTTAATCCTTAACATTTTACTCGGTGTATTTTTCTAAAAGTTTAGAAAAAAGCAGGCTCTGTACCACTTATAGTCTGTTTCACATAATTTTGAGTGCATAACTGTCTGTATGCAATGGAAGGTTAAGCATAATGCCGTACACAATCCTTGTTTTTGACTGACTTTTTACGTGCCTACATAAATAATGTAACTTTGTGGTTTTCTTTTAAATTTATTATTGAAAATTGGGCGAAGAAAGCGGTTTAAATGTTGATGCATCAATGCGGCTAGGACCAAGAACTTTTGAAACGTCGAGTTTTTTTTGAGGAAATAAAAAAGAACGAAGAAACAGTAATAAATTTTCAAATTCTCCATTACATATGTATTAAGATTAGAATCAAGATTAGACTAGTATCAAGATTAGATTAGCATTAAGATTAGACCAGGAATAGGTTATTAATATTAGAATAATGATTAAGATTAGACTAGCATTTAAATTAATAAGATAAATTCTTTAAAAATAAGATTAGTTATGAATATCATCAAATTTTAATTAGATTGAAAAACGATTGACTGAGACTTAGAGAAAAATAAAGTAATAAATTCTCAAATTTTGTATCAAATAGGTTATTAAAATTAGAATCAAGATTAAGATTAGACTAGCATTTAAAATAATTGGATAAATTCTTGAGATATAAGGTTAGTTATGATTATTATCAGATTTTAATTACCATTTTTACCCAAGTATAAGCACCATCCGTGTATAAGCACCCCCTGCTTTATGGGGTAGGAAAATGGAAAAAAGTTTTTTCTTTGTATTAGCACCATGTAGCAAGTTATATACATCTGTTAGGGAGTTTTGACTTATTTTAAACTCAGTTACCATATATATTTTGATCAATTAACCTAAAACCGTTTGGTAGGATAAATGGCACACAGAGGTTTAGGTATACTACTTATCTTGCATTGGTCAATTTATTCTTCAATGGTATGTATGTATGTGCCCTGCCTACTCCTCAAAATACTGATCTATCTCGGACGCTATTTATAAACGATTTATGAGCGTTTTAGCATGATAAAACTCGTGTTCCTATGTATAAGCACCTGTATGCTTTTTTGGCCTAAAAATTTTGAAAAAAGTGGTGCTTATACACGAGTAAATACTGTAGATTAAAAAGATCCTTAGGACCAAGAATTTATGAAAAGTCAAGCTTTTTTGCATATGGCTAAAATTTAGTTCACTGAAATAGCACGAACGATTAACTGAGACCTAAAAAAATAAAGTAATATATTTTCAATTTTTCTATTAAACAGGTTATTAAAATTAGATCACGATTAGGATCAGACTAAAATTTAGATTAATAAGATAGATTCTTAAAATAAAGAAGAAGAAAAATGCTCCGATGGAACAAAAAAGATGAATATACTTGGAATTGTGGATTGTTAAGGATGTAAGAGGAGGGGACTATGAAAAAGCTACCTAAAGTCGCAAAATCTGATAAAAATCACACTTTCTCTAAGCAACGCAAAAAATCGAAGTATATCCTGCGGCCAACACATCAAAATAAATATTTAACCATAAAAATGATTGAAAACGCAGCACGTTAGCTATGCAGTAGCTATGGGGAATGATATTGAGTGATAGTTTTTCTAAGCCAACTGAATGAAATAGCAAACATCGATGCATCCAAAACAATTGAAGAAATTGTTGGTCTAAAACAGTAGGAAACGCGTGAGTTGACTTGAAACAGACTAAATGTAGGTACACGAGCATGCCCGTAACGATTGTGTGCACTAGTGATAGTGATAGTGATAAAGGGGTGGGCGCAAGCCCTTCACGCAGGCTAAGAAGCCCATTGTGTACCCCACAGAAACTTTTGAGAAGTAGTCGCACAAACGTTTTGAGGCTTTAATAAACCCCAAAAGTTGAGCAACAGGCTCCTGTAAAACGGCCGAGGGTTCAACATGTGGAGCATGGAAGAACCTAGCTCTCAACTTATCAAACCCAGGGCAGTGACAAAGGAAGTGGATAGAATCCTCTTCTGTGAGCAGACATTTTGCGCATTTGGGGTTGTCGGAGACCCCAATAGTACATAGGTGTCTGTTGAGGGGACAGTGTCCAATTAAGAGACCAGTTACTGTCTTAAGCAGCTTACGATCTAAGCTGATCAAGGAGCTGGCTATTTTCTTGCATGGCCTCTCCATAAAGGATCTGGCCTGACGGCAAGTCTCGCTCACTCCAATATTCAACATGTTGTTCCCTGACCCAGCTGTTGATGTCAGCCTTAGCAACAGCTCTGGAGACAGCAACTACCGGTTCTGGGCCAACGTGTTTACGTGCTTATCCCATTTTTGCAGCATGATCCGCAAATTCATTGCCCTCAATGCCGCAGTGACCTGGGACCCATAATAATTTGACATTGTTGTCCTGCGAGAGTTCTTGCAAAGCAAGAACACACTCGAGAACTAACTTTGAAGACACTTTTGGAGATAGAAGTGACTTCAGAGCAGATTGACTGTCAGAGCAAGTCAGATGTTCTTATTTCTGAGGGCCATCAATTCTCTGCTACGGAAGCATTGTAAAATAGCAGAGTATTTCTGCCTGAAAGACAGTACACATACTGCCCAAGGTAAAATACCGCATCTGTTTCTAACTTCTGGAAATTGCCTGCGCCTGAGGTATTCACAAAGCATGATCCATCAGTGTAGCGGACAATTCCAGGAGGCGAGGAGAATATTCACTCTAGATTTTTCCCGGCCCAGTCATCCCTAGTGGGAAACTGAATGGTATAAAGTCTACCAAAAAATAAATCTTGGTACTATAAAGTCACTTGGCATTTTGAGTACTGGCCTATTATTGACCTTAGCCCAAACAGCATTGTGACCTACAACTTTGCCTTTTGCATTCCAACTGCCAGCTATGTTTAGTCGATATGCAGCTACCCTTGCACAACCCTCCACAAAGATATGCAGGGGAGGCAAGTCCAGCAAGACTTCCATGGCTGCCAGTCGGTGTGGTGCACATGGCACTACAAATGCTGAGGCACGCCATTCTATGCAAATGACTAAGCTGACATTTCACAGTAGACAAGTGTGCACGAGGTCACCAGATTAGTGAAGCATAGGTGATCATGGGTCCTGAATCACAGACACGAAAAGCCATCGCATGACCTGTGGTGATAGACCCCAGGATTTTCCTACAGCTCTACGACATTGCCAGGGCTGCATTGACAGCCTTCTGACATTTGACCTCTACATGATTGCGCCAGTTTAATTTCTGGTCCAAAGTAAGTCCCAAAAATCTGACCTAGTCTACACGTTGTAGTGGCATACCATAGAAAATTGGTGGTTTTTTTTAAACCACATCAAGTTTCCGTTTATGAGTGAATAGCACCATTCCGGTTTTCTGTGGGTTCACAGATAGACCATTATGGTGACACCACTGTTCCACCTTGGCTAAACCACTTTTCCATAAGTGAGGAAATGGTGTCAAGGAACCTTCCCAGTAACAAGGATTGCCAAATCATCAGCATATCCTTGACTGTAGAGGGCCAGACTTTTGCAAATTCTGCAAAAGTTCGTCCCTCCCTACAAGGCACCACAGCAAAGGAGATAGTACACCTCCTTGTGGACAGCCTTTTGTGGTAGTAAAGATCATGCTGTCTCCACAAGAGTCAGTCATGATATGGCAGAAAATCTTAGCATAGCATCAATCCATTTTACAATGACAGATCGTGATGTACGCCGTGATTGGATGCCGCTTTGCAGATAGCATTGAAGGTTGTATTGTCAAATGCCCCTTCAATGTCAGAAAAAAACGCCCAGTGTGAATTGTTTGTTGTCTAATGCCCGTTCAATCCTAGGAACTAGTTCATGAAGGGCCATATCAACAGACTTTCCACACTGATACGCATGTTGTGTAGCATGTAAAGGATGTTCCAGCAAGGGACCATCTCTTATAAAGCGATCGATTAATCTTTCCATACACTTCAGTAAGAAGGAGGAAAGACTAATTGGTCTGAAGGATTTTTGCCAGGTCTTAGGAACTATGCTCTGGCTTAGGAATGAAGATGACCTTTACTTGTCGCCTAGAGCTATTGGAACATAGCCAAGTGCTAGAGCATCTTCGATAAATATTCACTAGGGGTCTCACCAGCATGTCCAGTCCTTCCTGCAAAAGAGCTGGAAAAATGCCATCAACCCCTGGAGTCTTGTAGGGTTCGAAGGATTTTTACAGCCCAGCGAACCTTGTCAGATGTTATCACCCTGCAGGCGAGAACTTGGTCACCAAAGCCAGAAGCACTGGTTGGGCCCAATGTGTCCGGATATGCCTCATTTCCAACTCCAAAGCTGCCAGGAAAATGAGTGTCAAGAGAAGGTGAAGCAGAGGTTTCCCTTCGGTTTGAGTGTATACTGACCCAAAGGTAGTTTTAATGAGCCAACTTCACCTACTTGTGGTTTACATAAAATGCGGCGAAGCCTAGCAGCATCCGACATTTTATCAATGTTGGAGCCAGTAGTCCCCACCAGCACAAATGCTTTCTAAGGCGTATAAGATGCTTATACTCCTGTCGAACCTTGCGATAATCAGCCCAATCGGAAACTGATTGAGATAATTTCAGCTTGATTCCAAGCTCTCCTACTTTTCTTACCGAAGGTCTTGGAGCTCCTATTCCACCAGGGAATAGGTTTGCTCTTTTCCCTCCTGTAAACTGCAGGAGCTCTCATAAGAGGATGTAAGAGCTTGCTGTACAAAGTCAACAGCACCCTCTATGTCCTCTTTTGTTGAGCAACTAGAGAGCCCAAGAACCCAAGCGAGATACTAAGGTGCTGCTTAAAAAGAGCCTAATTAGTGGACACTGGATTCCTGTACAGCCTAGAAGAAAAGGAATCAGCATGTAAGGAGAAGCGTTACCTGTCTATGGTCCAGATAGGGACTACCTCTTGAGACTGTACATGCCAATTTCTTATATCATTAGCGAGGTCGAGAGAACATAAGGTTAGATCAATAACCTCCTGTCTCTTTGCCACAACAAATGTAGGTTCACTTCCCCTATTTAATGAAATTAAACTGGTGGAGGCTAAATATTCAGCAAGTGCAGTCCCACGTTTGTTGGTATCGCTGCTGCCCCACAAGGTGTGGTGAGCATTGGTGTCACACCCAATAATTAGTGGTATCTGCTTTTTACTGCAGTAGTCAACCAGAAGAGAGAAAAAGCTCTACCTGGAGATGAATGAGGAGAGTCAAAAGGCAGGTATGCTGATGTAACAATAATGTTACGCCAGTGCCCTGCACTTTTATAACCCAACTCAACAGACACCATGTCACGGTTGCTAAATTGTTGAAGGAGCACTGGGTTAAGTTTCCGTGAGGCAAGCACGCAAGCCCTTGAGGATAGCCCAGCACCGCAGTCCCTACTAACACAGTATATAATTTATCATTTAATCCACATACCTTGTTCTTATAGATCCAAGGCTCCTGGATCAACGCTAGTTTTGTCTGCAGTTTCGCTAAGCAGCGACTAAGTACACCAGTCGCACCTTGGCTATGCTGCAAATTAATCTGGAATAATTCCAGTACTGATTGGGATGGGAGAGTACTTTAGTACCAACCATCCTAATCTATGTACGAAGGCTTAGGAGTTGGGTGTGCAGCAGCAATTGCTTGCTGTGCTCCCCACTTACTAGTTGCCCTAGATTTGGAGGGAGCTGGGTCCTCCTGAGCAGTATTCTGCCCAGTGCCCCTGCTCGGAGATCAGAACCTCTAACTTCGGGCAGGTTAGTGCCAGATCCCTGGAGGGCTCTGGCAGCACAAGCCTGCTTACAAAGTTTTCGTTTCTGGGCCCCCTAAGTTGCTTGCGCAAATTTATGGAGCCCAGTTTCTCTGAAAAGGTTCTCCAAGGGAGTCCCTTTCGCGAAGTGTTCCAGTGGCATGTGCCCTCAACTGCCACCTGGTTCCCTATGACAACTGAGGAGCCACAGAAGTAGCTCGGCCACCAGTGATGCCCTGTGACAACACACCATTAGTTGGGCTGCAAGTAACATGGCCGCCAAGATTGCCTCGCAACGACACAGTGCTGGCTGGGTCTCCGGAGATTTTAGAACCCTCGTCTGCTGGATACTGAGGGCCGGTCTCTGATAACTCCATGGTCATAGAACGGTGAGTTGGTTCATGGCTGACAAACCCAGCAGGACCCCTAGTGATCCCTTAATGGGCTCACCCTGCCAACTTCTAACGGCCACCAACTGCCAGACATGCCCAGTAGCCACTCAAAGCCCTGGGGAGCAGCTCTTGGTCTGACCTCTCAGTTAGCTTCATTGGGGTACTCAAGCCCCTCCCACTGCGCTAAAGTGGCTGCTCATCGGAGG